>JAPPVO010000002.1:179966936-180175870 GCA_030407325.1 Camellia japonica | reverse complement strand
GTTCTCACTGGTGTGTTCGGTTTGGCCCTCGAACACTAGCCTGGTTAAGAGAGTGTTTTTAAAGAATTCGGCCTCATCAATTCTTAAAGAAGTGGCCCCACTTCGCACTCACATAGGTGACCTACATAAGGTATCTCGTTATACCACGGTTGACTATTCACAGTACTTAGGTCATTAAAAGTATCAGTTTAACCTTCCACTCCGTAGGGTATCACAGTATAAAGGAATGGGTAGGAGGATTTCCCTCCACAGTGACTCACCCGTTACATGCAATTAGGTTGTCCCTTTGAACCTAGATCTTGGGATCTCCAGTCAACTAGGCTGGATTTTCTGTTTCGGTAACATTCGCTAAAGGCCTTAACCACATTCCTTTTTACGACTTTCTTACTAACTCTCGATTTAACCCTTTGGTTAATGGATTCGTAATATCATCCTTAGACTGTATATAGTCTATAGTGACAACACCCCAGAGTAGTTGTCGTATGGAACTATGTCTTCGACAAAAATGTCTAGACCTTCCATCTGTGCCCTACTAATATTTGATTGGTTGTAGCAAAGTATACAAAATTGCTAGCACAGGTTTTGATCAACATGGAATATCCTCAATAAAACGGAAAAGCCATTCAGTTACTTTAGTAGCTTTATCTAAAGCACTGAATTCTGTTTCCATCATTGATCTCGTGATACACATTTGCTTGGAAGATCTCCAAGACACGATTACAACTCCAATTAGAGAAAACATATCCACTAATGGATTCATAGTCTTTGTATCAGATATCCAGTAGGCGCCTTTGTACCCTTCTAGTACAACTAGATATCAAGTGTTATGCAACCCATAATCTCGGGTGTAGTGTAAATAATCCAACACCCGCATAATGCCCTTCCAATGAGTAGCATTAGGATTACTTGTGTATCTATTAAGCCTGCTACCTGAGTAGGTTATACCTGGCCTTGTACAACTCATCAGATACTTTAAACTTCCAATGACCCGAGAATATACTAGTTAAAATATACTTTCACTATTATTCTCGGCCAAATGTAGACATAAGTCTACTAGTGTCCTCGATTTACTAAATTTCTCAAGTATTTTATCAACATAATGAGACTGAGAAAGTACAATACTACCAGATGTTCTAGTAATCTTAACACCCAGAATCACATCGACAAGGCCCATATCTTTCATATCAAACTTAGAATACAACATCCACTTAGTAGTATTGAATATTTTCTCAAGTATTCAAACCTTAAAGATTTATTCAACTAAATCTTCATATAGGAAAGCTATCTGAATATTCATCTTGATGTATTTCCAGATGTCGCATAATTGCGATCACACTCACTAACTGGTGATCACGTATCAAAGTAATCCAGGCCTTCTTTTTGCCGGTATCCTTTGATAACAAGCCTATCTCATCGGTTTTCATTCACTTGCATCCCAAGGCTTACTACCTATGCAAGATAAAGCTAAATTTTTCTAGAGAAATCATAGCTTCAAAGAATCTTTTAGCTTCACTAGTCACCATATAGGTTTAAGAAGATTTAGATAGAAGAACTTTAAAATCCTAGCATATTAACATCTTCTAGGCTCATCTCTTTTCTCATGAAAGTCGCTTGCTCAATTTCATGATGATATTCTTGTGTAAATTTGAATATCAGATTTCTTTACACAAAAAACTGATCTGCATTACTATATTGTGCATAACCATTGAACACAAAGTCAATGGATTTTAAGACTTATCCTGACTATCTTGGGTTTAGGTATTGCCACATTTTGCATGACACCCCCACATTTGCCACCATTTGCATGACATCCCCACATTTGTAGAATTTATACAAAGGCTCTCGGCCTCTCCAAAAATTCATACAGGGTCTTTAAACAATTCCATGTTTCACAATGATTATGAAACTCTCAAAATTATATCACAGAAAACATATTCCCAGACCGTCATTAACCAAATTAGGTCTTTCTCAAATTCAAGGCACCAAAACAAGTTTGGTCCAACATGTCACTTTGAAGCTAATAGTATTACTATTAGGAACACAAATCCAGTGTTCAATAGTCTACTATTCGGAACTTCATAACATGGCTAGTAGTCTTATCACTAGGAATCACTAATTTCTCAGCATGTGGTCAGTAGACTTTTTACTACTAGGAATCACAATGTTTTGACCTATGATCAGTAGCCACTTTACTATTAGGAATCACAACGTCCTGACATAGTTTCAATAGACTCTTACATTACTAGGAATCATCATGTCTTGACATATGATCAGTAGCCTCTCCACCAATAGGAACCATCATGTCTTGATATGTGATCAGTAATCTATTCACTACTAGGAACCACAATCTCATGACTATGTAGCTAGTGGTCTAACACCTCCTAAGAACCACCAGTTTTCTATCTCTGTGATCAGTGATCTTGTACTCACTAGGAGCCACCAATATAAGAATATATTTGGAATTTTAAAAAATCAAAAATATATTCACCTACCCTAACGGGTTATCTCATCTTTGCTTTCAAGCAAAGTCACATAGCAATCATACATGCTATAATTGATACAAGGATAACATATTAATTTCCTCTTATTAATTCAATGATATTATCATGCAATCTCAAGATTTCCTTTAATCACACTTGATCTCTTTAGATCTTCCTTTAAGAACCTCTTGAGGAACAAATTTAGAATTAATTTTCCTTTAATTCAATGACATTGTCAGATCGAACAACATTTTCTGTTGTCACCTTTTGAAGCCATTTCTGAAAAATCACTACAGAATTTCACTTTTCTGTTTTTCCAGAAACTAAACTTAACACTAGAAAATCCCAAATTCTGAAATTTAATTCAAAACTGATCTCACCACTTACCCTAGAATCGAACATGGTCACGAAAGTTTCCAGGAAGACTGGAGGGGTCACACTGGTCCCACTTAAGACCCAGTTAACCTTAGAAAAACTTTCAAGAGCATGTTAACTCCTAGTCCATGAGGAACAAATTTAGAATTAATTTTTCCAGGGAATAAACTAGGTTAAAACAAACCAAGTTTACGAAACTTATAAGCAATTAAAATTTGCTATCAAAATTACAACACTCATAAAAGTCAACCGATACTCCTAGAACTAAGCCCATTATTTTTTAATAAAAAACCAAAAATCTTTTAGCTAATACTAAAATTTGGTTTCTTTCCCCAAAACAAAACACTTTGGAAATAATCAAATTACAACCAAAGACTTTCTCAAAACTTGGTTTCTACCACTTTGGGAATAAAAAGATGAAACCCAAAGACTTCCTCTAATCCATCTTAGTTGCCATTTCTGAACAAATCAGAAATACTCTTTAGCCAAAGCTAAACTTTGGTTTCTATTACAAAAAACCTAAACACTTTGGAAATAATAAAATTAATCCCAAAGACTTTCTCTAAACCCGAAGGTTTATAATTTCTTTCCTTTCACTATGGTGAACTATTACAAATTAGAAATTAAAACCACTACAAATGGAATTGAAAATGCAACTACAACTGTTACAATTACAAATTGTCTAAATCTGCAAAACGGAGTTCATGGTTGCATCTGGAATTGTCTGTTTAGCCAAGAATACACTTCTCCACTTGTAATACTTATCTTTGTATAAAGCACATTACAAAACTCTATCCTCGTTGCCGCTAAATCTCCATGCTCACTGTTCATATACACAATTGGATACAAGATGAGTTAATGAACCAATAAAGTGAATATTACACAAGTAATTTCAGCTATAACTCATAATGTGTAATCCAAAGGCTATAGATGCATTGCAGTTACAAGAATGTCATGAGTTGCATGGCTATAAATCAATTATACATAAAGGAATATTATGGTCATAGTGTTAGCAATCCAACCATGCAATTATGAGCAAATATATATATAAATAGAGTTAAATTTCAACTTATGAATATAAAAATATTTTGGAGTAATGTCCTTGATTACACATCAAAAAATGAAAGAACTCACAATTGATACAACTAAAAATAAATAGAATAAATTAGAGTTAATATCACTACAATACCAAGCTATACCACCCTGCGATAATGCAACATAATTATAAGTAAGCTCATAAATAAAACCATTATATAGAAAAATCGAAACTGTTTTACTAAATTTCCTCCTAAAACATATCTTTTTGGAGATATTTTATACAGTCGAAAACTTTTCGACTAGACGAATCTCTTGAAATTCTCAGAACACGAATTCCAATATTTTGATTTTCTCAAAATTGGATTAATCGAATTAAATCAAAATTGTTTAACAAACTTTCAAAACAATGCGAAATAAATCCAAAATAAACTGAACTCTAAAGTGAATAATTAAATTCACTAAAATTATGAAGGTCCAATATTATTCTTTATTCCACGCAAAGGTAATCATGTTCAAATAAACAATTAGTAGTCCAATTTACTAATTCCAATTTATTTTATTTATTCGTATTATATATCATCCTTTCTCCTGTAAAGAAAATTAGCTACAAAAGAAAACAATCAAACAAATTAAATAAAATAGTAAGAATCTTACATAATAAAATTTTTATTTTTATAAACTCCTACCAACTTAAACACTAACAATCAAATAACTCATGCAATAACAACTAATTAACATAAAATAAATTGCATGAATAAATTAATAGAAATAAACAACTCAAAACAATCCAATAACTCTAGAATAAATTAAAATAAAAGCCAAATTATTTTTTCAAAAACTATTTATAATGAATCTGTTTTAAGATTGTTGGTATTTTTCCATAATAACAAAAGAAACAATATATAAAATAAATTAAATAGAAATCACAGAACAATTTTTATTTTATTTTATTAAAGGATGAAATACAGAATAAATGACACAACTAAATACAAAAATAAATTAGATTAGATTACTAAAAGAACAAATTATTAACACGGATAACTAAAGATAAGAACTCGTTGAGGTAAACTAAATTCTGAAAAATTAAAGAACAACTAATAAGAAAAGAAGCAAACTGATACGACGGTTGAAACCAACTAATGCAGAAGCACCTTCTGAATAGCTTTGGCGAACTTGACAATGACTGGACTCTCTCTAACAAGAACCAAAGAAGAGGCTAACAAAATAAGATAGGAAAATTTTTCTTTAGTGTAAAAAATAATCTCCAACTTTTTATTTAAAAACACCAACTCATTTTCCATCACAAAACCTCTCTAAAAAACAAACTACTAAGTTGGAGGAGAAATGCCTCTATTTATATTAGTAGGGGAGAACGTTAGCCATGAAGGCTAACATCAATGGGGTCATTAACTCTAGCCGTTAGGGCTAGAGTTACAAAGGTTCAAACTCCAAAACCATTATATAAATCATAATGTATATATAATGTATAAGTTTTGAGAATTAAACTAGATGGGTTGCAAAATAGATACAGGTGTTGGGTCACAACCCGATCTAAGCCTAATCTGAAACACATGCACAAACTAAGCCCAACACAGCTCAGCCCAAAGCTCAAGACTAGGTCTAAGTCTAAGTCTAAGACCAAACTCAGCACATGCACAAGTACAAGTCTAGGCCTAGTCCAAACCAAGACTAAGTCCAAATCTAAACCTAACTTTATTGATGCCTACTTTATGAGACAATTCTCATTCACAACTCAATGGTTTCGGCTCATTATTTTTGTATTGCAATTTTCTCACTTAAGAGAATACAAAACCACTCAGACCCACCTCAACCAACGGTTGGGTCCCACTTCAATTTCGAATTAAAATTGCCGAAAACCCATTATTTTCCAACACAAATATCTCATTACCAAATAAACAAAGGTAGTTTCTGAAACAAAGACCCAAGGGTACTAATTCAAACAAACAAAAATGCAGCACATCATGCTTGTGATGATAAAAAACCAACGGTAACAAATCTAAAGTAAAGACCCAAAGGTAGTTTCTAAACCAATTTACTCATCTAGAGAAATAAGAAATTAATCTCCAAGTTTTTTTAATCCAACACCAGAGGAATCAAAGAATTCATGAGCTCAAAACTCGATCAAATTAACCAAATACTAGCTATGTAACAAATCGAGGTCAAATCTAGCAAAACTTTTAGATAAAAAACTCTTTGGTCCCTTTAAATTAGTAGATTCTTAATTTTATCACTTTGGAAACTGTTACACTAAACTAACATAAAAGAAAGCATCAAAAGTGTCCATGGTCAAATGGGAATGTATTTATTGAAAACTGCTTCTCAACGAAATCATTAATGAAAATAATAATCAAACCCTTTCTTCAGAAATCATATCTAGATCGGGAAAATGGACTTCAATAATCAATCATATACAAAACACGATATGGATAAGTTCATAATTCATCCCTGATGCTGCAAGCCTGCAACATAAGAATGTGTTAATCTATAATATCTTTCGCAAACATGTGCATAAATCATGTAGTTGATCAACTATTACAATTAAGAACAAACTATTGAAAATTAGTTCTGATTGTCAACAAAAGCTGCTGATTGAAGACAAATGAAGAAGCTGAAGATTTGGGCTAAAGATTCAGCCGGGCTACTCTATGGTAGGGTGGCTGATCTTCAGATCTTGTTGGTGGCTGCTGTAAATGTTGTTGGTGGCCTGTCGATGATTATGGAGACTTTGGCTCTCCCATTGTATCTATAAAATGGTAGTAAATGGAAGAGGTTCAGGTGTGGTGAAATCAGAGAGTGTGAGAATTACAGAGTGTAAGCAACAAGAGAGAGTGTGAGCAAGAGTTGAGTAAGAGTAGTGTCTTTTCCTCCATTGTTGTCATTTTGTATTTCTGTCTATATAGTGAAATCCGCTGCCCGTGGATGTAGGCGATTTGCCGAACCACGTAAATCTTTGTGTGTTCTTGTTTGTGTGCTTGTGTGTAATTGTTTTCTGCCTTCTAGGTACAACACAAACAAGAAAAATAACTTCACTCACATCACCAAAAAATTTTGACAATTCAGTGTGCCTTAATTTGACAATTCAAAGACAAACAATTTATCCCAATTCTGGGCTCTATCTGCTAAGGAATCTTGCATTTGGGATATGCACATCCCTCTATGGTGTGTCAAGATTAACTTTGATGACCTATAATAATATCTCATTTACCTATTAGCAAACAAAAAACTTCACCAACCCATCAAATTTTCACCAAACAATTTGTTAAGTTTCACCAAACAAATCTGACAAAAGGCTTTTTCATCTAAAATTCAGAGTGTTTTTCTCCAGCAACCCAACCGCACCACCAGCCGCCATCTACCTTTATTTCTTCTCTCGTAACACTGTTTGTAATGATACTAATATTTTAATTGCTAAAAGATTTAAAAAAAATTAAATTAAAATGCTTCAAGAACCATACCAATTAATAAGAATTTTCTTCAAGAACCATCATGGAACTAAAAATGCCTTAATTCCATGAGAAATTAGTTGTTTCAGTGTCGAATAATTCCATGAGAAAATGCCCTTAATCGATGAGAATCAGGGTTAAATCAAATTAAAATACCCTAAATCCATGAGAAAGTATTAGTGTTAAATCAAATAAACCCTAATTCCATGAGAAAATGCCATAAATCCATGAGAAAGTAGATGTTTCAGAGTTAAATCAATATGAAGTAGGTGTTTCAGTGTTAAATCAATAGGAAGTAGGTGTTTCAGAGTTTCATCAGAAGATTATAGAGAAAAAACCTACTTTCTTAACGCTATGTTTGGTTGGGGGATTTGGAGGGGGGATTTGGAAAAAGAAAGGGAAAAGATGTGTGAAATAGGTGAAATATAGGTATTCTTTATTCACATTTCACCAAAATTTTCCCTTTCTCTTTCCAAATCTCTCCTCAAATCCCCTAACTGAACACAACATTAAGAAACTAGATTCTTCTTAAGTTAAAAAATGGTGAGCCCGAGGGAGGAGCAGCGCTCGGGGAAGAGGCAGAAGGTATGCACAGAGAGAGAGAGAGAGAGAGAGAGGAGAAGAGAGAAAAAGAAACGAAGAAAAGTGAAAGAGGATGCTCTGTGAGTGAAAAAGAGAGAATGAGGGAGAGGAAATATTGTGCACGGGTGATGGGCGAGAAAAAAGAGAAAGTAAAATGATCTCAGTGCTCAAAGTAAGCCTACACTCTGGATACATTAGCATGGGATAACATCATAGGATTTCGATCCTATTATGTTGGCCTTCGGGATCGCAGTAATGATTAACTAGGACAGTCAGGGGCATTCGTATTTCATAGTTAGAGGTGAAATTCTTGGATTTATGAAAGATGAACAACTGCGAAAGCATTTGCCAAGGATGTTTTCATTAATCAAGAATGAAATTTGGGGGCTTGAAGACGATCAAATACCGTTCTAGTCTTAACCATAAACGATGTCCGACCAGGGATTAGCGGATGTTACTTTTAGGATTAAAAATAAAAAGGATTCCCAAAATGGAATCAATTCCAATTACTCTAGGTCCTAAATGTCAGCAAAGTCCATATCAAATAATTGTCCATCTTCTTGATTGCAGCTTTCTGCACCCAAATAGACAAATTTAATAATGGTCCATGACAAATTTAAAAACACACAGTCTTTAGTCAAACGAAAATGACAAAGGAAAGAACAGTTGCACCTATGCAGCTGAAATTTGTCATTATTGGAAAAAAAAAAAATATATATATATATATATATAGGTGCAGTTTTTACTTTCTGTTCTTTAAGAGGATTGTATCCAAATAGACAAATTGAAAGAGAGAGAATAAGGGCTAATTTGACGCAAAGTGAGTATGAATTTAAAATCTTACTAGACAAAAACTCCAGCTATAATGAACTAGTAAATTTACCTTTTATAGCTATAACTCATTCATCAACCTCAAAGTGCTCACACCACGCCTGTAAATTAAAAATCACAAAATGGCAAATAATTCTAATCATAGGAACCTTAAAAAAAAAAAAAACACAAACACAAACACAAACACAAACACAAATACAAACAAACAAACAAACAAACAAACAAACAAACAAACAAAAACAAAAGCAAAAACAAAATAAAGAAAAAGAAAAGAGAAAAGCAAAATGAAATGGCCTTTACATGTAGAGATGTAAGATGAAGGATGATGTTATCAACCAAAATTACTTTGATGAGCCCAAACACTTCCAAGAATTTGTTCATTGTGAATTAAACTACTCCATCTAAATTACATTATAAACCTTCCCCAAACTATGAACTTTTAAATCAATGAATTCTAAACCCACTTCTTGTAATGATATTTTATACCAAACAAATGCAAAAATAATAATAAAAAATAAATAAATGAAACACCAAAATGATTTTGATTAGCCCAATACTAAAAAAAAAAAAAAAACACACAATAAGAAATCAAATGTGTTCTTCGTGAATTAAACTACTCCATCTAAATTAAGTTATAAACCTTGCTCAAACTATGAACTTTTAAATCAATGAATTGTAAACCTACTTCTTGTAATAATATTTGGAGGATTCAACCTGAAGCATCATACCAAACGAAACCCAAAAAAAAAAAAAAAACCAGCAGAATAACTTTGATCAACTCAATACAAAAATTCCACAATAAGAAATCAAATGTATTTCCTACACAAACACTTCCAAGAATTTGTTCCTTGTTGTTGGAAATTGGGTCGGGTTTAGAACCCATACCTAATTGGGTCGCCCATGGTGGCATGACCCAAGACCCATAAGAAAAGATCCAGTCAAAGTGGATTTAGATTAACTTATCTTAGGGATAAGTGTGATTAACCCACTATCTCATCTGTTAAGGAGATAAGAGTTATGGGTGGTTATAACACTCCCATATAATATACGTATTATATGGTGAGAGTTAATTTTAACTGTATCAGATCAATCTCATGTGGTCTTCTCTATTTTTTTTTCTCTCTTCATAGAAACATAGAATAGCCTTTGTACTGTAAAGAGTGGGTAATTCTTTGGTTGTTTTACTCCACTGCTAAGAATTATTCGAAGACATCAATGAAGGCACGTGATTCACTCACATGATATATGGATTCGGTTTGAGCGTAAAAGGTATACCCGAATTCGTTTATTTTCGCTGTGTGTTATTTCTTATTTTTCCTACACTTGTGAATTAAACTACTTCATCTAAATTAAACTATAAACCTTGCTCAAACTATGAACTCAATAAATTGTAAACCCATTTCTTGTAATAATATTTGGAGGATTCAATATCTATCAGCAGATTTCTTTTTGACGCCCAAATAGATGTTGTAAGTGTAATAGCAAACACACGTAAAGCGATTTAACATTGCTCAAAGTAATACATGTAAGATAAAAAAAATCAATTTTGAAACCAAAGAAACAATTCAACAATTGAATCCATTGCCCAAAATCATCTTGTTGAGCCCAAAATATATGTGATTTATGCTAAAGGAAAAAAATCCACTTATCCATCTTTTTATTGGAAAAAAAATCCCAAACATGTAGAAGCCATAAGAAATTTAACATCTCATTTAATTCTTTTTTATGAACAAGCAAAATCTGGTAGTCCATGGTAAAATTGATTTTCCACCTAATCCTACATTCCTAAACTGATATTAAGAGTACAATGTTGCATTCGATTATTCAAACAGGAAGCGCTTGTTGGTGGGAGTGGGGTGCAAACCACTTATGGTGGTTCACAAAAAACAAATACAAGAGAGAGAATTTATAATCTAAAAATAGATTTTTGTAACTCAAATATTTAGAATACACTGAAGAGGGGAAACACACTCTTACTCTCTAACTCTCTTCTTTCTCCCACACACTCACCACTTTGATACTTTAGCTATTTATAGACAAACATGACAGTGTAAACTCATTTAAAGCAAATACAACTAAAACTAGAAATTTCAAAGATAACAGCCATTGTTGAACCTTGAATTCAGCTTCCATGCTCCTACTATCAGCTAGGCCGGTGGAAAAACTTTCATTATAGGTTGGCGGTGAAGTAAGATTACTTCACAACATCCCCCCTTAATCTTGATTCTCCATACTGCTTCATCCTGAGAATCATCTTCATTCTGTTGAACAGATCATTTTTCAATGGCTTCGTGAAAATATCTGCAAACTGATCTTGAGACTTGAAAGAAATTAACACCACCTCTCTCTTTTTCACATGCTCTCGGATGAAATGATAGCGTGTATCAATATGCTTACTTCTTTCATGATAAACTGGGTTCTTTGCTAATGCAATTACTAAGTGATTATCAACATAGATCTCAGTAGGATTTTCTTGTGGAAATCCTAAATGCTTCAGCACATTTCTTAACCAAATTGCATGACACACAGTTGAGTTGGCTGCAACATACTCAGTTTCGCAAGTTGACAGTGTCACAATAGCTTGCTTCTTTGACGACCAAGTGAACACTGTATTTCCCATAAAGAAAGCAAACCCAGTAGTACTCTTTCGTTCATCTAAGTCACGTCCCCAGTCACTTTCTAAATAGCCAACGAGACTGAAATTATCAATCGGTTTATAGAATAAACCATCATTAATTGTACCTTTGATATAGCGAAGAATTCTCTTTGCTGCATAAAGGTGTGACTGATACGGTGTTTCCATATATCTACTAATCAGTCCTACTCCATAGAGTATGTCTGGCCTGGTGCAAGTAAGATAGCAGAGACTTCCAACTGAGCTCTTGAAATAAGTTGAATCCACATCACCCGCTTTTATACCTTTTTTTAGCTCCACTCCACTGTCTACAGGAGTGTTCACTGGATTGCAATTCTCCATTCCATATCTCTTGAGAATTTCCTTGGCATAGCCACTTTGGGAAATAAAAATTCCATCTTTTCTTTGTGCCACTTCAATGCCGAGAAAATGAGCCATCAATCCAATATCTGTCATTTCAAATTCTTGGACCATACTTCTTTTAAATTCTTTGAACATGGCTGGATTGTTTCCAGTGAAAATTAGATCATCAACATAAAGACAAGCAAGCAACGTGCTTCCATCAGCTTCCTTCTTCAAATATAGTGCATGCTCATATGGGCATTTTTCAAAACCATTGTCATGAAAATATTGATCAATTCTAGTATTCCATGCACGCGGAGCTTGCTTCAATCCATAAAGTGTTTTATTCAATTTGTACACTCTGTCTTCATGCCCATTTTGAACATACCCTGAAGGTTGTTCAATATAGATTTCTTCTTCAAGAAAACCATTAAGAAATGCAGATTTTACATCAAGTTGATAGATCTGCCACTTGTGTTGGGTAGCCAAAGAAATCATTAGCCTGATAGTCTCCAACCGGGCAATTGGAGCAAACACCTCTCCATAATCAATTCCAGCTCTCTGCTTGTAGCCTTTTTCCACTAATCTTGTCTTGTAGCGTTGCACTTCGCCTTGCGCATTTTTTTTTGGCTTGTATACCCATTTCACTCCAATGGGTTTATGCCCCTCCGGTAGACTGGTAAGCCTCCATGTGTCATTTTTCTCAATGGCATGAATTTCTTCATCCATTGTTTTCTTCCATTTATCTTCTTGGATGGCTTCTAAGAAAGTAAGTGGATCACTATCTGCGAGTAGGCAGAACAAATTCAAATCTTCTTCTTCTATGGTTTCTGTGGCTTCATATATGTCTCTTAAGCTCTTTATTTCCCTATGTCATCTGAAAAAACTATCATCTGAAAAAACTATCATCTGATGATGATGATGATGATGATGGCATGCCAATTCTGTGAGATAATGATAATGGAGTACCTCTTATATGTGATGTGGGGTTTCCACATATAGGAGTTTGTGGCTTATCTAGGACTTCTCCTGTGATTTCAACTGGAGCTTTTGATGTTTCATCTTCAAGAGTGAATTCTGCATCGTTAACAACTTCATCTTGATTCCAGTTCCAAGCTTCTTCTTCTTCAAATATCACATCTCTACTCATGATCACCTTTTTGGTAATGTGATTATACAACTTGTATCCCATTGTTTTGTCTCCATATTCGACAAGGATACATTTTTCTCCCTTATCATCAAGCTTGGTTCTTCTTGCTTCTGGAATCTTGGTGTATGCAATACACCCAAATATTCTAAGACGGTTGACACTTGGCTTATGTGAACTCCAAGCCTTTTCTGGAGTCATGGAGTGAAGGCTCCTGGTTGGGCATCCATTTAGTAGATACACAACACATGATACAGCTTCAGCCCAAAATTGCTTGGGCAATCCTTTTCCTTTCAACATGCTCCTTCCCATATCTAAGATTGTGCGATTCTTTCTTTCAGTAACACCATTTAGCTATGGCGTATAGGATGGTGTTGTTTGATGCTTGATTCCATGCTCTTTGCAATAATTCTTGAAAGCATCTGATGTATACTCTCCACCTTGATCTGATCGTAACATCTTAATATAGTAGCCACTTTGTTTCTCAGCAAAAGCTTTGAATTCTTTGAAGATGTTGAATACCTCCGACTTGTTTTTGAGGAAGTACCCTCATGTCTTCTTGCTGTAGTCATCAATGAACGTAAGGAAGTATCTATTCTGTCCATTTGACACTGGTTTCAATGGACCACACACATCGATGTGTACTAGCTGCAGCAGTTTTGAGGCTTTCCAATTCACTTCTTTGGCAAAGCTTGTTCTGTGATGCTTTCCAAGAATGCAGCTTTCATAGACTTCATTAGTATGAGCAATATGAGGGAGCCCTTTTACCATATTCTTGCTTGACAACAGCTTCAAGCTTCCACAGTTGAGATGTCCAAACCCCAAATGCCATAGCCAGTCTTTGTCTTTGATGATGGCACTTAAACACTTTGCAACATCATGTTGGATGTTCAACGCAAACAAATACCATGATTGTCACTCGAGCGATCAAATTACCATGATTGTCTTTGATGGTAAGATGACAATCTTTCATGCTGATGTTGTATCCTTTCTCTAGGAGTTTTTCCATACTCAAAATGTTATTCTTCATGGCAGGAACATAATAAACATTGGAGATGTAATCATGATCTTCATTCTTGAGCTTGATCAAAATGTTGCCTCTTCCTTTCATTGGAGACTTTGAAGAATCACTAAATGAGACTTGTGCTTGTACAGTCTCATCAAGCTTGACGAACAACTCTCTTTTACCACACATGTGATTACTGGCTCTCGAATCTAGATACCAAACATTGTTTTGGTTTTCAATATCTCCATGGTGGACAAACAAGACTGTAGGTCCAACTTTGTTTGTTTCCTACTCGGCAAAATTTAATTGCTCTCTGGTTTTTGTTGTTGCTCTACTTCGACATTCATTGTTGTAAGGCCCGAACTTGTGGCAATGGTAGCATTGAACATTGCTTTTGTCAAATCCTGGTCAGTTGTTGTAACCACCTCCTCTTCATTTTGCTCTTCCTCTTGGAGCAAAGTGTGGTTGACTTCTTCCTTCTCTGGCTGGACCTCTTCCGCCTCTTCCTCAAAAACCAAAACTTCAGTTATTGTAACCACGGCCTCTTCTTCGGCTTGTTTTTGATGTCCCTCCTTGTTTGTTTCTATCATCTCTGAAAGACAGTTTTGATTGAAGAGCTTGCTTTAGAGAACTTGAGGGAGTCTTCTTGTTGATCCTTTGTTCATGAATCTCAAGTGTACCCATCAACTTATCGGCGGTTAAGGCACCAAGATCCTTGGGCTCTTCTATTGCTACAACCACGTGCTTGAATTTGGGACTGAGTGATCGTAGAATCTTCTCTATCACTTGAAGAGATTCCATCTTCTCTCCATATCTTTTGATCTGATTAAAAATGGTCAATGTTCTGTTGAAGTACTCAGAAATCGACTCATTCTCATTCATGTGCAGTATCTCAAATTCAACATGTAATACCCGGAGTCGAACTCTGATCGTCTTCTCAATTCCACGGTGTGAATTGCGAAGAATACTTCATGCCTCTTTAGAGGTTGCTACTACTGAAATCCTCTTAAAGGTTGACTCATCAATGCCTTGATAGAGTAGATACAAGGCCTTTTTATCTCTCTTCCTTGAATCTTTTCACATCGTCTTCTGAGTTTCATTTAAATTTCCCTCATCTTCGAGAGTAACTGGCTCGTCATATCCTCGATCCCCTAACTCCCAAAAATCTCGTGATGCTAGTAGGACTTGCATTTGAATACTCCAATTTTCATAGTTCTCCTTGCTGAGTTTTGGAAATTGGGACTGAAAGAAATTGTTTGTGTTGGCCATTGGTTGACTTTAAGAAATCTGCAAATTTTCAAGATGTAATTTTTGAATTCTGATCGTACTGATGTGTCAGGAATATTCCAAATAGTTAGAGAGCACTATTGGATCACCAAAAACAGACTTCAAACGGCTTAGATCTAGCCAAAATAGTTGGACGGTTTAGATCGGCAAAATCTGAAACTTCTGAGAAGCACCGGATAATTTCTCTGGATCAGCTGACGTCAGCGTGATGTCTGCAGCTTGGCGGTGCGGCTTGGCTCCTCTCTGTGGCACAAAAAAAAAAATAGTGCGGCTTGGCTCCCCTCTGTGGCACAAAAAAAAAAAAAATTTGAATTACTGCTACCAAGTTTTGAACCTTGGCCCATGTGATTCAGAAGTAAGAGTTAACCACTTTGCAAAATAATTTCCTTTGGTCTTATATCTCAAGTTATATTATTTAACTTCACTCTTCTTCACTTTGTCTTAGTCGTCTTCTTCCTCCGGTTCACGCGTTTGGTGCGTGTAGGTATCTAGGAGCATGAGAATGGTGTCAACTAGAGCGTGTGGCGCATGTAGGATCCTCCCGGCTCAGTTTTTGACGCGGTCTTATGGAGTGTGATCGTCTTGATGAAACCTACACACTGGAGTGATCAAAAGTTGATTTCAACAACTTTGATTTATGGGCAAGATTTGAAACAATGCTCTGTTCTTGAAAATTTGCAGAATGTTTGTAAATTCAAGCTACCTTCAGCTTTGATACCACTATTGGTGGGAGTGGAGTGCAAACCACTTATGGTGGTTCACAAAAAACAAATACAAGAGAGTGAATTTATAATCTAAAAACAGATTTTTTTTCACTCAAATATTTAGAATACACTGAAGAGAAGAAACACACTCTTATTCTCTAACTCTCTTCTTTCTCCCACACACTTAACACTCTGATACATTAGTTATTTATAGACAAACATGACAGTGTAAACTCATTTAATGCAAATACAACTAAAACTAGAAATTTCAAAGATGGCAGCCATTGTTGAACCTTGAATTCAGCTTCCATGCTCCTACTATCAGCTAGGCTGGTGGAAAAAATTTCATTATAGGTTGGCGGTGAAGCAAGATTACTTCACAACAGCACTTCAGGCATAATTAGAAGCATAACAATAGAAACTTCACACAGCTTATGAAGCATGCTTTCTAGTCCTGCCTTAAGATGTATATTTACATCAATCATACTAATATTTTAATCGCTAAAAGATTAAAAAAAAAAATTTAAAATTTAAAAATGCTTCAAGAACCATACTTTCTCATGAATTTTCTTAAAGAACCAATGTGGAACTAAAAAAATTGTGATGTCAACACTTTGAATAATAATAATAATAATAATAACAATAACAATAATAATAATAATAATAATAATAATAATAATAATAATAATAATAATAATAATAATAATAATAATAATAATATATTTGTTTAAAAAAAGAGTATATGTGCTTCTATATCAACAAATTGTTGGTATTTTTTCATAATAATACTAGAAAAATATATAAAACAAATTAAATAGAAATGACAACAAATTTTTTTTTTTATATTAAAAGATGAAATAAAGAATAAACGACACAACTAAATACTGAAATAAATTATATTACATTACTAAAAGAACAAATTATTAACATGGATAACTAAATATTAGAGTTGTCGAGGTAAACTAATTTCTGAAAAATTAAAGAACAAATAATAAGAAAAGAAGCAAACCAAAGCCTGTGTGATACCACAGTTTCCTTAAAATAGATTCACCGCCTCTCGATGGGTGCTGGAGGTATGCTGGTGTTTGCCTCCCAAGATACAACGGTCGAAACCAGCTAATGCAGAAACACCTTCTAAATAGCTTCGGCAAACTTGACAATGGCTGCACTCTCTATAACAAGAACCAAAGAAGAGGCTAACAAAATAAGATAGGAAAAATTTTCTTTAGTGTAAAAATCATCTCTAACGTTTTATTTGAAAACACTATCTCATTTTCCATCACAAAACCTCTCTAAAAAAAAACCTACTAAGTTGGAGGAGAAAGGCTCTATTTATATTAGTAGGGAAGAACCTTAGCCATGAAGGTTAACATCAATAGGGTCATCAAATGTCATCAACTCTAGCCGTTAGGGCTAGAGTTACAAAGGTTCAAACTCCAAAACCATTATATAAATCATAATGTGTATATAATGTATAAGTTTTGAGAATTAAACTAGATGGGTTGCAAAATGGATACAGGTGTTGGATCACAACTTGATCCAAGCCTAATCTCAAACACATGCACACACTAAGCCCAACACAGCTCAATCTAAAGCTTAAGACTAGGTCCAAGTCCAAGTCTAAGACCAAACCTAGCACATGCACAAGTACAAGTCTAGGCCCAATCCAAACTAAGACTAAGTCCAAATCTAAACCCAACTTTATTGATGCCCACTTTATGACACAATTCTCATTCATAACTCAATGGTTTCGGCTCATTATTTTTGTATTGCAATCTTTTCATTTAAGAGAATATAAAACCACTCAGACCCACCTCAACTGGTGGTTGGGTCTCACTTTAATTTCGAATTAGAGTTGTCGAAAACCCATTATTTTCCAATAATCCTCCACATGAATAAAATTGGTCGAATAAAGAAAAATGGCAATGCTTAACAACAAAGACTCTGAGAGAGAGCACACAGAATAACCCTGCATCAGAAAAGGTAGCAATTGACCTTGAACCTTTCGTAGTGAAAACCTATCAGATTTACTGGCTCACCAGTGAACGTGATGTCTTGAACTATTCTGCCGTTTGTGTAAACCGAGACGATAGACCTCACATAGGAGTGACTCCAACCATTGTTCTTGTTCTCACTGGTGTATTCGGTTTGGCCCTAGAACACTAGCTTGGTTAAGAGAGTGTTTTTAAAGAATTCAGCCTCATCAATTCTTAAAGAAGTGGCCCCACTTCGCACTCACATAGGTGACCTACATAAGGTATCTCGTTATACCATGGTTGACTATTCACAGTACTTAGGTCATTAAAAGCATCAGCTTAACCTTCCATCCCATAGGGTATCACTGTATAAAGGAATGGGTAGGAGGATTTCCCTCCACAGTGACTCACCCGTTACACACAATTAGGTTGTCCCTTTGAACCTAGATCTTGGGATCTCCAGTCAACTAGGCTGGATTTTCTGTTCCAGTAACATTCACTAAAGGCCTTAACCACATTCCTTTTGACGACTTTCCTACTAACTCTCGGTGACAACACCCGAGAGTAGTCGTCATATGGAACTATGTCTTCGACAAAAATGTCTAGACCTTCCATCTATGCCTTACTAATATTTGATTGGTTGTCGCAAAGTATACAAAATTGCTAGCACAAGTTTTGATCAACATGGAATATCCTCAATAAAACGGAAAAGCCATTTAGTTACTTTAGTAGCTTTATCTAAAGCACTGAATTCCGATTCCATCATTGATATCATGGTACACATTTGCTTGGAAGATCTCCAAGACACGGTTGCAGCTCCAATTAGAGAAAACATATCCACTAATGGATTCATAGTCTTTGTATTAGATATCCAGTAGTCGCATTTGTACCCTTCTAGTACAACTAGATATCAAGTGTTATGCAACCCATAATCTAGGGTGTAGTGTAAATAATCCAACACCTGCATAATATCTACTACGCCTGCTACCTGAGTAGGTTACACCTGGCCTTGTACAACTCATCAGATACTTTAAACTTCCAATGACCCTAGAATATACTAGTTGAAATACACTTTCACTATTATTCTCGGACAAATGTAGACATAAGTCTACCAGTGTCCTCGACACACTTGTATCTAATTTACTAAATTTCTCAAGTATTTTATCAACATAATGAGACTGAGAAAGTACAATACTACCAGATGTTCTAGTAATCTTAACACCCAGAATCACATCTGCAAGTCCCATATCTTTCATATCAAACTTAGAATACAACATCCACTTGGTAGTATTGAATATTTTCTCAAGTATTCAAACCTTAAAGATTTATTCAACTAAATCTTCATATAGGAAAGCTATCTGAACATTCATCTTGATGTATTTCCAGATGTCGCACAATTGCGATCACACTCACACTCACTATAACTGGTGATCATGTATTAAAGTAATCTAGGCCTTCTTTTTGCTGGTATCCTTTGATAACAAGCCTATCTCATCGGTTTTCATTCACTTGCATCCCAAGGCTTACTACCTATGCAAGATAAAGCTAAATTTTTCTAGAGAAATCACAGCTTCAAAGAAGCTTTTAGCTTCACTAGTCACCATATAGGTTTAAGAAGATTTAGATAGAAGAACTTTAAAGTCCTAGCATATTAATATCTTCTAGGCTCATCTCTTTTTTCATGAAAATCGCTTGCTCAATTTCATGATAATATTCTTGTGTAAATCTAAATATCAAATTTCTCTACACAAAAAACCGATTTGCACTACTATATTGTGCATAACCATTGAATACAAAGTCAATAGATTTTAAGACTTATCCTGACTATCTTGGGTTTAGGTATTGCCACATTTTACATGACACCCCCACATTTGTAGAATTTATACGAAGGCTCTTAGACTCTCCAAAAATTCATACAGGGTCTTTATACAATTCCATGTTTCACAATGATTATGAAACTCTCAAAATCATATCACAGAAAACATATTCCCAGACCATCATTAACCGAATTAGGTCTTTCTCGAATTCAAGGCACCAAAACAAGTTTGGTCCAACATGTCACTCTGAAGCTAATAGTATTACTATTAGGAAACACAAATTCAGTGTTCAAAAGTCTACTATTCGGAACTTCATAACATGGCCAGTAGTCTTATCACTAGGAATCACTAATTTCTCAGTATGTGATCAGTAGACTTTCTACTACTAGGAATCACAATGTTTTGACCTATGATCAGTAGCCACTTTACTACTAGGAATCACAACATCCTGACATAGGATCAATAGACTCTTTCATTACTAGGAATCATCATGTCTTGACATATGATCAGTAGCCTCTCCACTAATAGGAACCATCATGTCTTGACATGTGATCAGTAATTTGTTCACTACTAGGAACCACAATCTCATGACTATGTAGCCAGTGGTCTAATACCTCCTAAGAACCACCAGTTTTCTATCTCTGTGGTCAGTGATCTTGTACTCACTAAGAGCCACCAATATAAGAATATATTTGGAATTTAAAAAATTCAAAAATATATTCACCCACCCTAACGGGTTGTCTCATCTTTGCTTTCAAGCAAAGTCACATAGCAATCATACATGCTATAATTGATACAAGGATAACATATTAATTGCCTCTGATTAATTCAAAGATATTATCATGCAATCTCAAGATTTCCTTTAATCACACTTTATCTCTTTAGATCTTCCTTTAAGAATCTCGCAAGGCTTAAGGTTGTCAAATGGAATAACATTTTCTGTTGTCACCTCTTAAAGCCATTTCTGAAAAATCACTACATAATTTCACTTTTCTATTTTTCCAGAAACTAAACTTAGCACTAGAAGATCCCAAATTCTAAAATTTAATTCAAAACTGATCTCACCACTTACCCTAGAATCGAACATGGTCACGAAAGTTTCCAGGAAGACTGGAGGGGTCATACTGGTCCCACTTAAGACCCAGTTAACCTTAGAAAAAACTTTCAAGAGCATGTTGACTCCTAGTCCATGAGGAACAAATTTAGAATTAATTTTTTTCAGGGAATAAACTAGGTTAAAACAAACCAAGTTTACGAAACTTATAAGCAATTAAAATTTTCTATCAAAATTACACCACTCATAAAAGTTAAGCTGTACTCCCAGAACTAAGCATGTGATAACCCTGGTCCGTATTATGCTAATTAATCTTAATTATGATTGTGATTATGTGTGTTGATGTGATTTTGAGTGCCATCTATATGAATATATGTAGTTTTGAATTTCTATCTGTTCATCGTAGGAAAATCTGTTTGATTATCTGCTTTAGAATTTAAATTGAAGGCCTTATCGGCCACAGAAACCGAAATTGACGACGCCATTGTGATTGGCGTAATTTTTAGATCCTATGGTGAAATTTGATTGAAAATTAATTCGGATCAAATTAAATAGATTAAATTAATGAAATGGTGCTCAATTATTTAATATTAAAGAAATGTGTTTGAGAAGGAGCTTATAAAGGGCCAATTTACACCCTCATTCACTTTGCTTGAGCTCAAAATCAGATTTTATACTTTAAAGAGAGAGAGAGGGTCGGCTAGAGAGAGAGAGGGTGAAGGCAATTGAAGTTTTGATCTTGAAGCTTGAATAATTTGAAGACCAACTCAAGAATTAACCATAATTTGGAGGAGTTGAAGCTCTTAGGTGAGTAATCTAACTCTTAATTTATGAGTTGAATATGTAATTTTGTGAATTCAAGTGGTATGGTAGCTCATGGCAAAGATTGAGTTGAATATGAGGTTAGAATGTTCATGCATGCATAAAATTACCATGAATTTGCATAAACTAGCGTGTAATATGTTGATTATGAAAAATTGAACATTGAAGCATACATGCAAGCATGGTTTTGTTGAGTTTCATGATTATAGACACCAATGGTGTCATTTAAAATGGGATTAGAGTCAAAAGTAAGCATGCATGTGTAATGCAAGGAGTTTTTGGAGTTTGAGCATATGTATATTGAAATTGAATTTTGAAGCTATGTGTTTTGTTATAATGAATGGAGGGTTGGATTATGATTATGAGCAATTGGCCTCATGTTGCTTGTACACTCATGATATACAATGTGTTTCCATGTTTTTGGGCCAAAATTATGTGTTTAAAGCCTTTGAATGTCGAATTTGAGCCTCAAGAACAGTTCTGGAAAACCCAGAGTTCATGATGTCCGCTCGAGCGGGGAAAGCGCTGCTTGAGCGTGAAATACGAGCTCCCAGTATTTTTGCAGACATTGATGACCGCTCGAGCGGGTACATTCACGCTCGAGCGGGGAGCCTTGTAGTGTGACCTTTAGCTTGAGCGTCCAAGTTCACGCTCGAGCGTAAAAATGAGGCAACCAGTACTTTTGCAGACCATGAGGGTCCGCTCGAGCGGCGAAACCCACGCTTGAGCGGGGACCCCTGTTTCAGAAATTTTATAAAAGTGTTCTGTGTTTCATTTTCCGTTCTCTTTCACGTCTAAGTACTCTTAGGCATGCATTGAGCATTATAAATGAATTAAAAGAATAAGAAAGAAGCCTAAGAAGGATGTATGAATTAAGAACGGATTGAATTGTTTGTGACCCATATGTGTTACGTAATGTGTAGGGTCGAGCTCAAGGGTGAATCCACCGGCAAAACACTGTAAGTAATATCTTAAAGATATCTGAAGTATGTTATTTGTCCAATTGCTTACTTCTATATAAGTCTTATAAGTTTGTTACATTGAATTAAGGACAAATATTTGTATGACATGAATGAATGGGCCAGAGGCCGTATGACACGAATGAATGGGCCAGAGGCCGTATGACGTGAATGAATGATAGTCTGACATATGAATGATTGGGCCAAAGGCCGTTTGACATGAATGATAGTCTGACACGAATGATAGTCTGACATATGAATGATTAGGCCAAAGGCTGTTTGACATGAATGATAGTCTGACACGAATGATAGTCTGACATATGAATGATTGGGCCAAAGGCCGTCTGACATGAATGATAGTCTGACATATGAAAGATTGGGCCAAAGGCCGTCTAACATGAACGATAGTTTGATATGAACGATTGGGCCAAAGGCCGTTGGATACGAACGATTGGGCCGAAAGGCTGTTAGACATGAATGGATGGGCCAAAGGCCGTTGGTTATGAGTTAATTATGCCCGAGGCCATTGATACGTCTAGAACTTTAGTCGATTGATACATTAAATAGAAACATGAATTGGGCCGAAGGCCGTCTGATGTAACTG
Organism: Camellia japonica; assembly: GCA_030407325.1. NCBI lineage: Eukaryota > Viridiplantae > Streptophyta > Magnoliopsida > Ericales > Theaceae > Camellia > Camellia japonica. The sequence continues at coordinate 180,152,747 of JAPPVO010000002.1, read as the reverse complement.
TTTCGAAGATTGTTCATGTATCTTCCTTATTTGATATTATTCACTGGGCTTTCGCTCACACTCATTCATGTCTATGTAGGTGAGCCAAGAGACGTCGAAACCCAGCCTCGGTGAAATATGTGAGAAACAGTCAGGGTTTTTGAAGAGTCAGCCCAAACGTCTCTCGCACGAGACTTGTCTTCGCCTCTTTTGCTCTTTTGATATGGTTTTGTCATATTGGCGAAAACATTGGATTTCTTTTGTATATAAACTTTGGGTTTGACCTACTTAGACTTAATGATCCTGTATGTACAAAACTATGTGTTATTACTTATTTTGACGTGAGTTATTAACATGTATGTATATGGATTGTTATGGTGTGCCACGTAAGCACAGCTCTACGGACAATTTGAAATTTTGCTTCCGTTTGGCCCCTTACTCTGATGAGTTATGTCTGGTTTGGTTTGAGGCCATAGGTAATCCCTTGATTACTGGCCGGTTATGTCTTTAACCCATAGGGGCAGGATCAAGTCATGACAAAGCCCATTATTTTTGAATAAAAAACCAGAAATCTTTCAGCTAATACTAAAATTTGGTTTCTTTTCCCAAAACAAAACACTTTGGAAATAATCAAATTACAACCAAAGACTTTCTCTAAACTTGGTTTCCTACCACTTTGGGAATAAAAGATGAAACCCAAAGACTTCCTTTAATCCATCTTAGTTGCTATTTCTGAACAAATCAGAAATACTCTTTAGCCAAAGCTTAACTTTGGTTTCTTTTACAAAAAACTAAACACTTTGGGAATAATCAATTTAATCCCAAAGACTTTCTCTAAACCTGAAGGTTTATAATTTCTTTCCTTCCCCATTTCCTTTCACTATAGTGAACTATTACAAATTAGAAATTAAAACCACTACAAATGGAATTGAAAATGCAACTACAACTGTTACAATTACAAATTACCTAAATCTGCAAAACGGAGTTTATGGTTGCATCTGGAATTGTCTGTTTAGCCAAGAATACACTTCTCCACTTGTAATGCTTATCTTTGTATAAAGCACATTACAAAACTCTATCCTCGTTGCCACTAGATCTCCATGCTCACTGTTCATATACACACTTAGATACAAGATGAGTTAATGAACCAATAAAGTGAATATTACACAAATAATTTCAGCTATAACTCGCAATGTGTAATCCAAAGGCTATAGATGTATTGCAGTTACAAGAATGTCATGAGTTGCATGGCTATAAATCAATTATACATAAAGGAATATTATGGTCATAATGTTAGCAATCCAACCATGCAATTATGAGCAAATATATATAAAAATAGAGTTAAATTTCGACTTAGCATTCCATGAATATAAAAATATTTTGAAGTAATGTCCTTGATTACACATCAAGACATGAAAGAACTCACAATTGATACAACTAAAAATAAATATAATAAATTATAGTTAATATCACTACAATACCAAGCTATACCAGCATGTGATAATGCAGCATAATCATAAGTAAGCTCATAAATAAAACCATTATATAGAAAAACCAAAACTGTTTTACTAAATTTCCTTCTAAAACATATCTTTTTGGAGATATTTTATACCGTCGAAAACTTTTCGGCTAGACGAATCTCTTGAAATTCTCAAAACATGAATTCCAACATTTTGATTTTCTCAAAATTTGATTCATCGAATTAAATCAAAATTGTTTAACAAACTTTCAAAACAATGCAAAATAAATTTAAAACAAACTGAACTCTAAAGTGAATAATTAAATTCACTAAAATTTTGAAGGTCCAATATTATTCTTAATTCCACGAAAAGGTAATCATGTTCAAATAAACAATTAGTAGTCCAATTTACTAATTCCAATTTATTTTATTTATTCATATTATATATCATCCTTTCTCTTGTAAAGAAAATTAGCTACAAAAAAAAAAAAAAAAACAATCAAACAAATTAAATAAAATAGTAAGAATCTTACATAATAAAATTTTTATTTTTATAAACACTTACCAACTTAAACACTAGCAATCAAATAACTCATGCAATAACAACTAATTAACATAAAATAAATTGCATGAATAAATTAGTAGCAATAAACAACTCAAAACAATCCAGTAACTCTAGGGAATTAAATTAATTTTAATTCCAAGAGTTACTAGAATAAATTAAAATAAAAGCTAAATTATTTTTTCAAAAACTATTTATAATGAATCTGTTTTAAGATTGTTGGCATTTTTCCATAATAATACAAGAAAAAATATATAAAATAAATTAAATAGAAATCACAAAACACATTTTTTATTTTATTTTATTAAAGGATGAAATACAGAATAAACGACACAACTAAATACAAAAATAAATTAGATTACATTACTAAAAGAACAAATTATTAATATGGATAACTAAAGATTAGAATTCGTTGAGGTAAACTAAATTCTGAAAAATTAAAGAACAACTAATAAGAAAAGAAGCAAACTGATACGATGGTCGAAACCAGCTAATGCAGAAGCACCTTCTGAATAGCTTCGGCGAACTTGACAATGACTGCACTCTCTCTAACAAGAACCAAAGAAGAGGCTATAACAATAAGACAGGAAAAATTTTCTTTAGTGTAAAAAATCATCTCCAACTTTTTATTTAAAAACACCATCTCATTTTCCATCACAAAACCTCTCTAAAAAACAAACTACTAAGTTGGAGGAAAAAGGCCTCTATTTATATTAGTAGGGGAGAACCTTAGCCATGAAGGCTAACATCAATAGGGTCATCAACTCTAGCTGTTAGGGCTAGAGTTACAAAGGTTCAAACTCCAAAACCATTATATAAATCATAATGTGTATATAATGTATAAGTTTTGAGAATTAAACTAGATGGGTTGCAAAATGGATACGGGTGTTGGATCACAACTTGATCCAAGCCTAATCTCAAACACATGCACACACTAAGCCCAGCACAGCTCAGCCCAAAGCTCAAGACTAGGTCCAAGTCCAAGTCTAAGACCAAACCCAACACATGCACAAGTACAAGTCTAGGCCCAGTCCAAACTAAGACTAAGTCCAAATCTAAACTCAACTTTATTGATGCCCACTTTATGACACAATTCTCATTCACAACTCAATGGTTTCGGCTCATTATTTTTGTATTGCAATCTTTTCACTTAAAAGAATACAAAACCACTCAGACCCACCTCTACCAGCGGTTGGGTCCCACTTTAATTTCGATTTAAAGTTGCCGAAAACCCATTATTTTCCAACACAAACATCTCATTACCAAATAAACAAAGGTAGTTTCTGAAACAGAGACCCAAGGATACTAATTCAAACAAACAAAAATGCAACACATCATGCTTGTGATGATAAAAAACCAATGGTAACAAATCTAAAGTAAAGACCTAAAGGTAGTTTCTAAACCAGTTTACTCATCTAGAGAAATAAGAAATCAATCTCCAAGTTTTTTTAATCCAACACCAGAGGATTCAAAGAATTCATGAGCTCAAAACTCGATCAAATTAACCAAATACTAGCTACGCAACAAATCAAGGTCAAATCTAGCAAAACTTTTAGATAAAAAACTCTTTTGTCCCTTTAAATTAGTAGATTCTTAATTTTATCACTTTGGAAACTGTTAGACTAAACTAACATAAAAGAAAGCATCAAAAGTGTCCATGGTCAAGTGGGAATGTATTTATTGAAAACTACTTCTCAATGAAATCATTAATGAAAATAATAATCAAACCCTTTCTTCAGAAATCATATCTAGGTTAGGAAAATGGACTTCAACAATCAATCATACACAAAACACAATATGGATAAGTTCATAATTCATCCCTGATGCTGCAAGCCTACAACATAAGAATGTGTTAATCTATAATATCTTTCGCAAGCATGTGCATAAATCATGTAGGGGATCAACTATTACAATTAAGAACAAACTGTTGAAGATTAGTTTTGATTCTTTTTGTCAACAAAAGCTGCTGATTGAAGACAAATGAAGAAGCTGAAGATTTGGGCTGAAGATTCAGCTGAGCTACTCCATGGTAGGGTGGTTGATCTTCAGATCTTGTTGGTGGTTGTTGTAAATGTTGTTGGCCTATCGATGACTATGGAGACTTTGGCTCTCCCATTGTATCTATAAAATGGTAGTAAATGGGAGAGGTTCAGGTGTGGTGAAATAGAGAATGTGAGAATTACAGAGTGTAAGCAACAAGAGAGAGTGTGAGCAAGAGTTGAGTAAGAGTAGTGTCATCTCCTCCATTGTTGTAATTTTGTATTTCTGTCCATATAGTGAAATCCGCTATCTGTGGATGTAGGCGATTTGCCGAACCACGTAAATCTTTGTGTGTTCTTGCTTGTGTGTGATTGTTTTCTGCCTTCTAGGCACAACACAAACAAGAAAAATAACTTCACTGACATCACCAGAAAATTTTGACAATTCAGTATGCCTTAATTTGACAATTCAAAGAAAAACAATTTATCCCAATTCTGGGCTCTATCTGCTAAGGAATCTTGCATTTGGGATATGCACATCCCTCTATGGTGTGTCAAGATTAACTTTGATTACCTATAATAATATCTCCTTTACCTATTGGCAAACAAAAAACTTCACCAACCCATCAAATTTTCACCAAACAATTTATTAAGTTTCACCAAACAAATCTGACAAAAGGCTTTTTCATCTAAAATTCAAAGTGTTTTTCTCTAGCAACCCAACCGCACCACCAGCCACCATTTACCTTTATTTCTTCTCACGTAACACTGTTTGTAATCATACTAATATTTTAATTGCTAAAAGATTTTTAAAAAATTAAATTAAAATGCTTCAAGAACCATACCAATTAATAAGAATTTTTTTCAAGAACCATCGTGGAACTAAAAATGCCTTAATTCCATGAGAAATCAGGTGTTTCAGTGTTTAATAATTCCATGAGAAAATGCCCTTAATCCATGAGAATCAATGTTAAATCAAATCAAAATACCCTAAATCCATGAGAAAGTGTTAGTGTTAAATCAAATAAACCCTAATTCCATGAGAAAGTAGATGTTTAAGTGTTAAATCAAATTAAAATGCACTAAATCCATGAGAAAATCTTTGTGTTAAATCAAATAAACCCTAATTCCATGAGAAAATGCCATAAATCCATGAGAAGGTAGATGTTTCAGAGTTAAATCAATAGGAAGTAGGTGTTTCAGTGTTAAATCAATAGGAAGTAAGGGTTTCAGAGTTTCATCAAAAGATTATAGAGAAAAAACCTACTTTCTTAACGCTATGTTTGGTTGGGGGATTTGGAGGGGGGGGGGGGTTTGGAAAGAGAAAGGGAAAAGATGTGTGAAATAGGTGAAATTCACATTTCACCTAATTTTTCCTTTTCTCTTTCCAAATCTCTCCTCAAATCCCCTAACTGAACACAGCATTAAGAAACTAGATTCTTCTTAAGTTAAAAAATGGTGAGCCCGAGGGAGGAGCAGCACTCGAGAAAGAGGCAGAAGGTATGCACACACACACATAGAGAGAGAGAGAGGGAGAAGAGAGAAAAAGAAACGAAGAAAAGTGAAAGAGGATGCTCTGTGAGTGAAAGAAAGAGAATGAGAGAGAGGAAATATTGTGCGTAGGTGATGGGCGGGAAAAAAAGAGAAAGTAAAATGATCTCAGTGCTCAAATTAAGCCTACGCTTTGGATACATTAGCATGGGATAACATCATAGGATTTCGATCCTATATGTTGGCCTTCGGGATCAGAGTAATGATTAACTGGGATAGTCGGGGGCATTCGTATTTCATAGTCAGAGGTGAAATTCTTGGATTTATGAAAGATGAACAACTACGAAAGCATTTGCCAAGGATGTTTTCATTAATCAAGAACGAAATTTGGGGGCTTGAAGATGATCAAATACCATTCTAGTCTTAACCATAAACGATGCTCGACCAAGGATCAGCGGATGTTACTTTTAGGACTCCGCGGGCACCTTATGAGAAATCGAAGTTTTTGGGTTTTGGGAGAGTATGTTTGCAAGGCTGAAACTTAAAGTAATTAATAGAAGGGCACCACTAGGAGTGGAGCCTGCGGGTTAATTTGACTCAACACGGGGAAACTTATGAGGTCTAGACATAGTAAAGATTGACAGACTGAGAGCTCTTTCTTGATTCTATGGGTGGTGGTGCATGGCCGTTCTTAGTTGGAGGAGCGATTTGTTAACGGAATTAACCAGGCAAATCGCTCCATTAACTAAGAACGGCCATGCACCACCACCCATAGAATGAAGAAAGAGCTCTCATTCTATCAATCCTTACTATATATGGACCTGGTAAGTTTCTCCGTGTTGAGTCAAATTAAGCCGCAGGCTCCACTCCTGGTGGTGCCCTTCCGTCAATTCCTTTAAGTTTCAGCCTTGCAGCCTTGCGACCATACTCCCCCTGGAACCCAAAAATTTGATTTCCCATAAGGTGCCAGTGGAATCCTAAAAGTAACATCCGCTGATCCCTAATCGGCATCGTTTATAATTGAGACTAGGATGGTTTTTGATCGTCTTCGAGCCCCCAACTTTCGTTCTTGATTAATGAAAACATCCTTGGCAAATGCTTTCGCAGTTGTTCGTCTTTTATAAATCCAAGAATTTCACCTCTGACTATGAAATACGAATGCCCCTGACTGTCTCTATTAATCATTACTCCGATCCCGAAGGCCAACGTAATAGGATCAAAATCTTGTTATGTTATCCCATGCTAATGTATCTAGAGCGTAGTCTTGTTTTGAGCACTCTAATTTCTTAAAAGATATATTAATTTTACATAATTTTATCTTTAGTGTGTAGAAATAATTTTTAAAAATTCAAAAATATTTTTTTGATATTTATTTTTGTCAAATTAGTTTATATTTTATCAAATTGACAATTTTTCCTTTGAAATTAAGCAATAGTATCTTCAATTGTCCTTATTTGGAACAAGATTCAAAATTCAATGTCAAATGTATCACAATTGAAAAATCAGGAACTAAAGTGACACAAGTCTCAAACTATAGGGACCGTTGGTGTAATTTGTCCTATATATATACAGTTTGTGAAACAAACAAAGTCATATTATTGGCTAACAATTAAAAAGGTAAATAAACTTGAATCACACAAGTAAAATACATTATCATTCTCACACGGACTAGACAGAAAATAATCTGATAATCAAATTATTTATACACTTGTGACATATAGGTTCCCAGTTTGAATATAAAAGTACTAGCATAATCCTTTTCCTTTTGACTGAGCTTTTACCATTCTCATAGCTTTGGCAAGCATCAAGCTTCATTGTCTTGTAATTTGGTTACCAAAGAGCAAAAATGAGATGTCAAGGGCATAAATATAAACTCATTCTAGATTGGTTCAGGGGGTTAACAATTCATGCAGTTCAAACACATAAATTAATCACATTGAATCTTTTAGAATACCCACACAGGGCATGGTGGCCAATATTTTTAGAGTAATGCTATTCAAACAAAAATTATATAGAAAATTAATATAGAATGATATAACAAGTTTTAATCTAGATTGGTTCCTGGTGCTAACATAATTCATTCAGTTTAAGCACCATAATAGCATTATTGATTATTTAAATCACCATTAATCAAATTGAGTATTTTAGAATACCCACAGAAGGGCATGGTTGCCAATATTTTTAGATTAATACTATACAAAGAAAACAATGTTATTAATTTACTACAAAAGGACATGAAAAGTGTTGATTTATTAATTTAAAGAAAAAATTCAATCAAAATGGATTAGATTTTAAAAAATGTCACTGTCATACTATTCTGGTTAATAGTCATGAATTCTATTTGACTGGAAATGGACAAACTAATTTGAAATCTCACAATAGGAAACGTGCCATGCTTGCTCCCACCGTTGTCCAATTATCTTTGCGGCTTCTTGTTAATAAGGATAAATCATGGAGGATCAATGCCAATGCAATAGAAACAATAGGTGCAATTCTATAGAAGAAAAAAATTAAAAATATTGAGCAAGAACTTATCAATTCTATACATTGTTGAAAGTTCATCTTGAAGGAGTTTCTTCTTGATCAAATGAAGTTCATGAAGGATATTACTTAAGCTCATTCAACCTTGCGGTGACTCTATTGAGCATGCCACTCCAATCTTGACTATGGAAATTAGACATTCCCTCATTCTATCGCCATTGTTCTCTTGAATTGATTCCCAAGTACTGGCACCAACAACAGTCGCTGCTGTTGTTGCTCCTGCCTGCTCTTCATCATTATCTAGGAGCACTGGGTCTACAATCTCCATCACATGGTTAGGAAAGGCCATCCTAGCAAATCTATGAAGATTAAGGCCTTCCTCAAACATGCTATCAGTGGGTCTCTTCCCTGTTATTATCTCCAATATTAGGATCCCATAACTGTAGACATCTCCATAAGTTGACATCTCACTTCCAAGACCATACTTTGCCATTAAAACAATTCACATTGAAAACCCCTAATGATTTGTTTTGCCTAAAAACAAAAATATTATAAAAGAAAAAAAGGAACAATCAAATCTAGTATATGAGAATTGTTGAGTTCACCCATGTGGATAGCGGTAGCCACCATTGTTGACATTGGTTGGCACAAATATAGAGAAGCCACCAATTGTTGATAATGGTGAGAGAGGAGCTAGGGAGACAAGCCGTCATAGGAATGTGGCAAGCCATACCTTCACATGGAAGAGGTATGGGTTGTTGTCTTCAACTCCCTCTATATATTTGAGTTAACTTGCAAGAGGAAAAATATACAAGAAACGAAGAACACAAGTGATTTACAAGAGAGTGTATATCTCTGTAAGAGTGAGAGAAAAACCAGAGAGTGTAAGGCAGTAGAGAGTGTGTGAGTTGAGTGAAAGTGTCTCATCCTTTGTGTAATCTCTATTTGTTTTAGTGAAAATCTCTGGTTCTCTCCGTGGACGTAAGCATTGAGGCCGAACAACGTAAATCTTGTGTCCATTATTGTGTGCTTGATTTCTGGTAGTTCATGGGTTGGCCTTAAAACCCAACAATTGGTATCAGAGCTAAGGTTGAGCAAGGAGACAAAATAGAGGCTCAGATACTCTGTTTTTTCGAAACTTCCATAAATAAAGTTGCTTGAAATTCACTTTTGAGCATACTAGGAAGAAGGTCTCGACGAGAGGAGTCCAGATCCAAAAAGAACAGAAAAAACGGAGGTTGGGGTGGCCCACACGCGTCGGTCAAAGTTTGGAGCGCAAAATCAACTCTAAACCGGAGTCCCACTCGTGGCTAGAGGTTGAAAATGACCATTTTGTAGCCAATCCAGATACTTTAAATATTTATCTGGGAATACAATATTTCAAGGGTGAGTTTGGCTCAATGGTTAAGTTTTGTGATTTAATCGTTTGGTCTAGAGTTCAAGTCCCATAGATAGCATTTAGAGATTTTTTATATTTTTTTATTTTTTGGGTATAGCTGACGTTAGCGCCAACTTACTGCCAGGTCATCAACCAGTCAGTGCCACGTGTCCCAACCACGTCAGCAGAAAGTTTCAAAAATTGCATATTGGCCCCTGGAAGTTTAGTAAATTACAATTTGGTCCCTGAAGTTTTCAAAAATTACAAATTAGACACCAAATTTTTGAAATTTTCATTTTGGACCTTGTAGTTTGTGAAATTACAGTTTGGCCCCAGGAGTTTGGGAAATTTGCAATTTAGCCCTGGTTTTTGGGGTTATTTTTAGTTTGGCCCCTAAAGAGGAAGGAAGTGTGTTCCTAGCTAAGCACACTGTTCCAGTTGCAACCGTGAGGTCAGAATAATCAAATTCTGAACGATTCTTTTTGAGGAGATCAAAATGGCAGGAAAAGGTGCAAGTTTCATGGTAGAAACCTCTCAATGGTAATAATGACTTTACCATATGGCAGCAAAGGGGGAAAAACATTTTAACGCCGGAGGGCTTGGTGAAAGCTCTCAACAAGAAGTCTGATAAACTGGTAGACATGAGAGATAACAAGTGGGAGGAGTTGAGAGAACTAGCAAACTGCACGATCCAATTATATCTCGGGAACAACACACTCCGAGAAGTCATAAATGAAGAAGATCCGGTAGAGCTATGGGCAAAGTTGAAATTGAGGTACAAGTCAAAGTCCTTGACAAATCGATTGTCTTTGAAAAAGTAATTACACGCACTTCAAATAGCAGAAGGAGTGAACCTTACAGAACATTTGGATGAGTTTAACAGGCTCACAATGGAGTTGGAGTATATTGGGGGTGAAAACCAAAAAGGAAGATAAGGCTATTATCTCGCTGGTCTCCTTACCTTCATCATATGAGCATCTCAGGATTACTCTACTGTACGAGAAGGATAGTCTTGGACTGGATGAGGTGGTTGCTACACTTATTTCTCATGAGGCAATGAAGAAAAAGGAAAGCGGCAAGCACCCAGAAAGAAATGCCATGGTTGCATCAGAAAATGATCAAGGTAGAGGTAGGTCCAATGATAGACGGGGTAGATACAAATCAAGATGACGTTCGCCATCAAGGCTAGGCTACAGGAGAAAGTGCTATTACTGTGATAAGGAGGATCACCTCATCAAAGACTGTGCAAAGCTCAAGGACGACAAAGCAAACAAGGAACATACGAGCTCATCAAATGTCATTATTACAGTGAATGCTAAGGATGAGTATGCATTCACAGTTTTGTCAAGTATGACGAAACCTGATTGGATTTTAGATTCCGAAAGTACATACCATATATGCATGGACAGGAGACTTTTTTCCACCTACCAAGCGAAGGATGGAGGTATTGTTCGGGTGGCTAACAACACTATAAGTAAGATTGTTGGCATGGAAATAGTACGGCTCCTAATGGAAGATGGAAAAAATTTCACGTTAGATGGAGTCCGACATGCGCCAAGGTGGAAGAAGAATCAAATTACCTTAAGTATGCTAGACTTGAAGGGTTACAGCTTCTTATCTAGTAAAGAAAATCTCAAAGTTATCCATGGAGATACGGTGATGCTAAATGGACGTCTAGAGGGGAATCTGTACAGACTTGTTGAAGAGGTTGTGACAGAAGGAGCTATTGTCAGTTACCGGGCAAGAAATACAAGATACGTGCCGAAATGACATAAGGCTCAACAGACATGCAACCAAAGTGTACAAGAACGCATGGAGGTAGTTCGAAGGTGCACAAAACAGAGCCATTGTAGCCAATTTTGAAGAAAGCTCAGAGCAAAGAGACCAAGACAGCAAAGCACGTCCCAGGGAAGAAAAGAGTTTCTTTTGCTCCTGAATTAGAGACATATTGCAATCTCTCCAAGACTGCATGGAAGGGAGAGATGCAATCACAAAGAGTTGCAAAGTAAGCTTTGCATGGCACCCCAATGAGGGGGTGCAGGGCACTCCAGGCAAGGGGTGCTATTGTCGATCACCCTACATGGGTAAAGGAGGTGATTTGTTGAGTTCACCCATATGGATAGAGGTAGCCACCATTGTTGACATTGGTTGGCACAAATGTAGAGAAGCCACCGATTGTTGATAATTGTGAGAGATGAGCTAGGAAGACAAGCTGTCAGAGGAAGATGGCAAGCCATACCTTCACATGGGAGAGGTATGGGCTGTTGTCTTCAACTCCCTCTATATATTTGAGTTAACTTGCAAGAGGAAAAATATACAAGAAACGAAGAACACAAGTGATTTACAAGAGAGTGTATATCTCTGTACGAGTGAGAGAGAAACCAGAGAGTGTAAGGCAGTAGAGAGTGTGTGAGTTGAGTGAGAGTGTCTCCTCCTTTGTGTAATCTCTATTTGTTTTAGTGAAAATCTCTGGTTCTCTCCGTGGACGTAGGCATTGAGGCCGAATCCATTATTGTGTGTTTGATTTCTGGTAGTTCATGGGTTAGCCTTAAAACCCAACAAGAATGTCAAAATAATAATATGAAAGCTGTACATTATACATATTCCCAGTTTTAGCAATGGAAAGCATAGCCATATATTGATTCTATGACTAACAGTTGACTAGCTACGGACTAGGTCTTAAGGTAACCATGCTAAATTCTCCATCTTCAGAATGGATAGATCAGTACCTATTTAATATTCTTCAATGATAGCTAACTTATATTTTGTTTGAAACTTTAAATTTTCATCCTAGAATAGGCATATGTCAAAGTAAAAGAAGGGTAAAGAGAATTTGTTACCTGGAGGTACATATCCAATGGATCCCCTTATTTCAATTGAACTACTTTGATTAAGAATGGTAAGCTCTGGGCAAAATCTAGCTAGGCCAAAATCTCCAACACGGGCAACCCTGTCATGATTAAGAAGGATATTACTCGGCATCAAATCACAATGAATGATCGGTGTATTGCATTGGTGATGAAGATAATCAAGTGCACAAGCCACATCTATGGCAATGTTTATTCTTTCTAGAAGGTTGAGTCTCCGGTGCTCATTTTGCCCATTATTAGTTTCTGGACTTGAATGCAGCCATCCCTCTAGACTCCTATTAGGCATCAACTCATAAACTAGAGCTTTAAACTCATTTCCTTGAAAATCAACACCAAAACAAGAAGTTATGATCCTGACGAGGTTTTAGTGTCGAATATTTCTCAAACCTTTGGACTCTGCCATGAAACTCTTTGCAACTCCATGGTTTTGAAGGTTAAGTACTTTGACAGTAGCGACAAACTCCCCATCTTGATTAAGAATCCCTTTATATACAGAACCAAAACTACCAAAACCAATCAGATTCGTGGAAGAGAAACCATCTATTGCTTTGAAGAGTTTTTCATAAGAGATTTTCAAGAACTATTCTTTCAACAAGGGAATTGTATTATGAGTTGTTCTTCTCTTCTTGGAGCACTAAATTATAAAGAGAGACACTAGGGTTCCTCCTACATTACAAAAGCTATTGCAATTGGTAATATATGTAAAAAAGGCATCTTATGCTTTGATTTTTGGGTGATGCAGTTGGGTAATTGTCTAGATACAAAACTGGAAAATTACTGGAGAGATTACTAATGGATTCTAGCAACTTGCAGCCAAAATAATTGATGTTCACGCCCTAAAACTGTAAATTGGTGGCATTGATCAAAGAAGAGATAAAGTTCAAGTCATCAGCTTCCCCAGATCCAAGTTGATTGCCTGTAAGGATTAATCAATTGAGGTTATGGAGCTCGCTAAATTAGGAACCTTTCCACTAAATTTGTTTTGAACCATTTCTAGAAGGTGGAGTTTAGATGCATTCGTTATTGAAACCGAAATTGATCTACTAAAATGGTTATTAGCAATGTTGAAGTGTTTAAGATCGGGAAGAGTGATGCCCAAGTCCTAGGGAAGACTTCCCTAAATTTGGTTCATAGAGACATCAAACAATATGAGAGACAAGTGGTTGAAGAGCGAATGAGGAAAGGTGCCAGACAAGTTGTTTACGCTGAGTGCAAGCTGTTGAAGATTCTTCAATCGACCAAAACCATCTGGAATGTTGCCATCAAAGTAGTTGTAGGCTAAAGACAATCTGTGAAGAGATGACAAATTCGCAAAAGGAGAGATACTCCCTGTAAGATTGTTCTTGTATATCATTACTATCACAAGCTTTGACAAGGATCCAAGCTCCATAAGAACTTCTCCTACCAGCCCATTGTTAGAAAAATCGATGAAAATGAGGTTAGCGCAACAAGATATATTTATAGGAATTCGGCCACCAATTGAGTTGTTGTTTAGCTGCAAAATCTGCAGCCTTGGCAAATGGCCAATTTTCAGGGGAATTTCATTGCCAAACCTATTGTTCTAAAGCAGTAATTCCCTCAGAAATCTTAAATGCCCAAGGTGTGGTGATATCGATCCCACCAGTTCCCAGGACTGTAAGTCCAAGGCAGTGACCCTCTGATGCCTGCGGCCACACGTAATGCTTTACTATTTGCAGAAGTGGATAGAGTCATTCTATGAGCTCAAAACATGCAGTGGATCCTCAACTATTTTGGCCTTAATTGCTAGAAATGAAAGTCGGTCCGTCTTGTTCCCCATTAGCTAGGAGATGGATGTAGTGGCAGTAAAACCAGAGTTGAGAATGCTCAAACAAGATAAGAGTATTAGATGAATATGCAAATTGTGTACTAGCCATGACATGCTCAAGCTTAAGCTTGGAAGCCCAATTGAGCAAAGAAATGTATGGCTATGTTTTGGTGAATTACTTTTTATGCCAAGTATATTGCATGGCCGACTCATGAGCATGCCGGGAAAACGGCCACTTTGACCCGCTAGATTTGGACCCATTTGTTTTAAAAGGTAGAATGGAGGGGATTGATAGTGAGGGAATTGACAGTGAGGGGATTGATAGTGAAGGAATTAAGTAAAATTGCGTTTGTTTTTATGGTAGTTGTTAATATGGGAATTGTTAAATTATTACCTTATAAAAGAAATATAAAACATTAAAACAAATAAAATTATGATTTTTACTTAACAAAAAATAAAAAAACATTAAACATTAATGTTAAAAAAAAAATGCCCAACATGTAAATAAATAAATAATAAATAATAAAATAATAAAAAAACCTAATTCCATGGGACTAATTTCCTAATACCATCTCCACCTCCTTCATCTCAATCCCAACACCAAGGCCCATCCTAATCCCATGGGATAATGAATACCCTCTCAATCTCTCAAAACAAACACAACATATAATGGGTCCCACCTCCATCTTCCAAAACAAACGGGGTCCATTTAGAAAAAAATTCTTATAAAATTTAACACAATTTTTTTTATTTATTATTAGACCTCAATTAAATAGAGAGCTGCAACAGCAAACTCAAAAACATAACTGTTTTTATTAGTAGAAGACCCCAATTACTGTTATCAAAATAAGTCCAATGCTTAATAAAATTAATATTAAGCTAAAAAATAAAATTGTTTTTATTAATGGAGAACCCAAAGTAATTGATTTTACTTTATCAAACTTTTCTTCAATCCAATTCACCATTGAAAATTGAACTTTCTTAGGTCTTGATATTCTCTCTAGATGTTTTCATATTTTGAATCATTTCAAGTTCTACTTCAACTGTTTGTTAGTTTTACTTAAAAATTAAAATCTCTAGAATTTGAATTGTTGCTTGTTGACTTGTGGATATATTGCATTATTTATTTAATCATACTTCTTAGAAATTATTTGTCTATATATGAAAAAATATAGTAGAGTTAATTCAATCTCAATAAAGAGCTCTTGATTCAATTTTGCAACTAAAAATGCAAGAACAATAATGTTTAAGTGATACTATGATACAACTGGTTCAATTTTTCTTTGATGTTATTACTCTAGATTTATGTGTAGTATTTTCTTTGTGCATGTATAAATGGTAAAAACATAAAATAATAATACTAGATTTTATATTTTAAAATTTTTATAATAAATTTATTTCAATTAATTGGGCAAATTATAAAAAATAAAAATAAAAATAAATCTATGATTTTACATATTTTTCAAATTAAATCCCAAAATTTTAATTGCATCAATTTGAACGCCTATGATTTTTTTAAATTTTATTTATTTATAATTTGTCTAATTAATTTTATCTTTTTAAATAATGTATAAAAATATTAACACTCAATATGGACTCTGAATACATAAGACCGGCCTGACACATTGTAAATGATGACCATGCAAAATGTTGAGAATTAATCAAAGATATGTCATCATGTGAATCATATTAGAATCATTTGATGCTTGAGCATTGAATTATCAAAATCAATGTACAGTTTCCAAATGTCAAAAAAAACATATATTTAAGTCAACAATATACACTGCTCATATCATGGAAGTTGGTACTTTATGGTTTCAATGTATATCTCATTTTGTGGAACTCATTAAATTTCTCTAGGAGCTTCTTTAATTGTGTATAAGCGGATGGAGAAGCTGCTGTGCGTTACACTACTGCGTTATTATACAACAGCCACTACTTAGAAATTTGATTTTTTCCGTCTACTTTTTTGCGACTGTCTATTTTGTCGTAGCAAAAAATATACTATTTCATGTGAAATATTATACTAGAATCACATTGTAAATGATGACCAAGAAAATGTTGAGAATTAATCAAAGATATGTCATCATGTGAATTATATTAGAATCATATGATGCTTGAGCATTGAATTATCAAAATCAATCTACAGCCTCCAAATGTCAACAAATCATATATTTAAGTCAACAATATATTATGTTAGCCCTGCCACTGCTCATGTCATGGAAGTAGGTACTTTATGGTTTCAATGCATATCTCATTTTGTGGAACTCATTAAATTTGTCTAGGAGCTTCTTTAATTGTGTATAAGCGGATGGAGATGCTGCTGTACGTTACACTACTGCGTTATTATACAACAGCACTATTGCATGGCAGCGTTTTAGTTATTGTTTTAAAAATAAAAATAAATCATTTGAATTGAGTTTATTTTGGGAAAATAAAAATATAAAAAAAAGGGGAAAAACTTACGTGATTTTGTGAATTTACATGAATTTATATTCAATTTACACATTTTTATGAAATCACTTATGCAAATTCATGAAAACTTAATTTTGTGTTAAAGTTACACACAGTGTGCATTGCACACCAGAGAATTTTCCCTAATTCTTTAGATAATTAGTGATACATAATTTATGCTAATGAAAAGAGCAAATTTGATTTATACCCCTATACTTTTACACGATTTTCAATGACCTCCCAGATTTTTAGTATTTTCAATTTTACCCCCATACTATGTAAATTACTCACTACAACAAAAACACATTTTAGTGACACCATACTAGTGGCATGTTCTTAAAAAATGTCACAAAAAGAATATTTAGTGGCATTTTTTAGAAAAATGTCATAGAGCCACAAACATACAAGGCTCTAGTGGCATTTCAATTAAAAAAAGTGTCATTTCACTACAACAAAAATGTCACTATAGAATAAATTTACACTTTATTGACACTACACTAGTAGCATGTTTTTAGAAAATGCCACAAAAATAAAAATTGGCATTAAATGTTTTAGAAAAATGCCACAGAACCACAAACATATAAGGCTCTAGTGGCATTTCAATAAAGAAATGTCACATCAATTTTATGGCATTTTATAAAATAATGACACAAAAAATTATGTTCGTGACATTTACCAACAGATGCCACTAAACTTTAGTAGCAATGGCATTTTTTAAAAAATGTCAGGACACTAGGTAGGTGCAAATTACTTTTCATGGCACTTATGTGAAAAGTGTCATAAACAAATATTTTATAGCATTTTGAGAAATGCCACTAAGCCAAAAACTTTCCAAGCTTATAATGGCATTTTTGAAAAAAATAAAAAATGCCAATATATTTTCTAAATTTTTAAAATGCAGTAAATGATTAAAAATAAATAAATTAAACTCAATATACACTACAGGAAAAAGTACATTCGGCGACTAAATTTCTGACCAAAAAAAATTTGGTCGATGAAAGTATAGCTTTTAGCGACCAAAACAACATTAGTAGCCAAAAGTCTACAATTAGTGACTATAACTAAGTTTGGTCACTGATTATATGGGTTTTAGTGACTAAAAGATTTTTAGTAGCCCAAAGTAAAGCTTTTTGGCGACTAAAAAAATTTAGTAGCCAAAAGTCTACAATTGGCGACTGAAAATAAGTTTGGTCGCTGATTATATGGGTTTTACCGACTAAAAAAATTTTAGTAACTAAAAGTAAAGCTTTTTGGTGACTAAAAAAATTTTAGTAGCCAAAAGTCTACAATTGGCGACCAAAAAATAAGTTTAGTCGCCAAAAGTGGTCATTTTTAGCGCTGGAGAACTAAAATCCTAAGGCGGGAATTAAATTTTTTGGCGACCAAAATTTTGGTAGCTGAAAGTGCATCTTCGGTGATCAAATCCGATTTTGGTCGGCAAAAGTTAAGTTTTTTAGTAACTTAAAAACAATTAGTAGCCAAAAGTATAGAATTGGCGACTAAAAAATATTTTTAGTCGCCAAAAGTGGTCTTTTTTTATTTTGCTAGTAAATAGTTTATTTTACATAAATTATGTTTAATAAAATAATTATGTTTATACATATACTTTTATATTAATATGGATGTATGTACTATATAAATAATATATGTTGCATATGTGGTGCTATAGAGGTGCAGTGGGAAGAGTGTGGTGTATAAAGTTTATGGTGTGGGAGGTTGGTGGTTTGAGTCTCCACAAGAGCGGATCAAATTGTTCTACAACGAATTATCGTCACGAATGGCACTTGATAGAGTCATGAATAGTGCCTACCATGACATTAAAGTGTCATTGAAAGGTTTTAGTCTTGATGGTGTAATGACACTTATAAATGTCACTAACTCTTTTTTTAATGGCGCTTGATAGTGCCACAAATAATATCTACCATGACATCAAAATGTCATTGAAAGTTTTTAGCCATGATGGTGTAGTGGCACTTGCAAGTATCTACCGTGGCACGGATACAAATGGCACTTGTTCAAAATGCCACAAGACTAAAAAATGTCATTAAATCAATAGTTTTGTGGCACTTTCAAATGTCACTAAACTAAGAAAATGTTGTAGTGACTATCAATTTCACCCTTTCGTGTATTTCCGTTGAGGAAGTGGACGGAATGCGTGACGTGGGCCCTTATACTTTTGGATGGAGGGAAAATTAAGGCTTTCTTACCAAAGCCTAACTTTCCCTTGTATTCCCTTCAACCTACAAAAATAGAGACCACAACAAAATATAAGAAAAAAACAGAGCATCAATGAAATCAGTGGGAGAGAAGAAATGCTATGTGTGTGTGTTTTGGTGCTTTTTCTTTTTAGTTTTTAGTTCAAGGATGGACACACAGTGAAATGAAGAATGTAACTTTGGTGCCTTTACTCTATTGTTTTGCCCAATTTGAATTTAGAGTGACAATTATGGTCACAAATTGTGTCTCAACTTCTGTGTGTTTCCCTTGTCTATGTCAAAGTCACCAAACACAAAATAATAGACACAACATTAACAGGTCACCAAACACACAATTTTCATCTCAAAATCATATTTTTCCATTAAACAACAGTTCACCTATTGCATATGATTCATAAATAGGATACAGACTCCATTCATTCTTACACTACCATGCAACTTGTAACTTTACATTACAAACCATACTCCTACAACCAACCATGACAAAACCAAGCGAATCCATAATTTCCTCTCTTTTCCAGTCCTTCTCTTCAGTTGTGCTTCCATCTTATTCAACTTCTTTAACACACCAAGAATGATTTGCACTGTCCGATCGCACATGGGTGGGTTTACCCAGGTAAAATGATTACATCCATTGTTAGGGCAACTAAGAAATCTCCTCCCAGGATTTGCGTCGGTCCATGCTGTGTGTATTAGCCTTCTTCTTCCACAAACATTGCAAAACATCTTGTCCACACCACTTGCATTCCATCTCCCTTGATTTCTTGAGCTTCGATTGTTTCTCTTTTTTTCTCTTCCACTAATTTCATTGATGCTCTATTTTTTTTCTTTTATTTTGTTGTGGTCTCTGTTTTTGTAGGATGAAGGGAATATAAGGGAAGCTTAGGTCTTGGCGGGAAAGCCTTAATTTTCCCTCCATCCAAAAGTATAGGGGGCCACATCACCCATTCTGTCTACTTCCTTAACGGAAATAGATGGCAGGGGTGAAATTGATAGTAATTTACATAGTATGGTGGTAAAATTGAAAATACTAAAAGTCTGGGGAAATCATTGAAAATCGTGTAAAAATATAAGTGTATAAATGAAATTTTCTCTAATAAAAAAAAGTTAAAACAATTTATATATATATATATTGTATAATTGTGGGTAGGCTACGCCGAATTGGGCTTGAAACACTCTTTCATAGCATGGCCCATGCTATAATTTGAGTTTTAAAAATTTTCCTAACCCGGCTCTATGGGTCTGATACATAAGCCAACCCTTATACATATTTTTAGGGGTAATTATCAACCATCCCATTAAATTCTATTGATTTTTTTGAATACATCAATTAGGAGTCATCAAAAGGTTCGCGGGTAAAAAATCTGGTATTACTTAATTCGTCCCATGACTCGCTCTAGCCTGCTTTGTTAGGACCCTACTTCTTGTCAAATTCCGTGGACAAACTTGGGATTTATTGGGTTGTAATTTTCCTTTGGTTTTTGTCTTCCCGCTCGAGCGGGGAACGTGGTGCTCGAGCGGAGATTCAACCATCACAGTATTTTGGCTTTCTGCAAAATATACTGAGTGTTGTGTTTTTACGTTCGAGCGGGAGTTCTTACTCTCAAGTGTGAACTCTGGTTTGGAACACGCGATATAGAGTCCCCGCTCGAGCATCCATTCCTACGCTCGAGCAGACCTCGCGATCTCAGCTTCTATAAAACCTCAAGTTGCTCTAAATCTAGGGTTACGTTTTCTAGATCTTCTTTAAGGGTTTTAGGGTTTTTTTGGGGGGATATTTTTCTGGTTTGCCTTGATGTTTGATCAAGTATTGAACTCATGTTTTGATAAGCACACATCAAGGAGTTTGTTTGATCTTCTTTGAGAGTATTCTTCTTCCATGGAATCTGAAGATTCAAGCACAAAGTAATCAAAGGAGTTTGATGCTGTGTGCAGTTGTTGATTCGACAATGGATGTTATGGATTCAACATCAATCTAATTAATTTCGAGACGAAGGTTGCGGTGAAAGATATACAGAAGATTTGAAGACAAATTGGAAGCGCTTGGGTAATTTGTTTGTTATCTTTGTAATCTTTCTTTCTTCAGTAGTGGATTGATTTGTGGCGTTTCGCCCGTTGTTTTTTTTATCACAATTAGAGGTGCTTCAATTGTGGTTTTTCCATGTAAAAATCGTTTGTGTCGATTTATTGTTGTCTAAAACAACTATCTAAATCACGTTCGTACATGCTTGATGATTTAGATTGTGAGTTTTAATTGGTTGGGAATTGGAACAATTAAAATCTTGATCTAATCACAAATCACTTAGGTTTTTCAATTAGTATCAAAGCAGGTCACTCTTTGTTTTTATAAAAACTATAGGAGTGTGATTTTGTGTGATTGGTGATATGGATTCAATTCGTGAAGGTAACTCGACCCATAGACCTCCGTTACTTGATGGTACAAACTATTCTTACTGGAAAGCTCATATGAGAGCGCTTTTTTAAATCTATCGATGAGAAAGTTTGGCACCGTGTGATCTATGGGTGAAGTGAACCTATTGTCACCATTGATGGTGTTGATATTCCCAAACCCCTTGATAAATGGGACGCATTCGACTATCAAAACTCGAGTTGGAACAGTAAGGCTCTCAATTCCCTTTTTTGCTTTGTCACACCTGAAGAGTTTTATCATATTTTCACTTGCGAGGTAGCAAAAGAGGCTTGGGACATTCGTGAAACAATTCACGAGGGTACTACTTCTGTTAAAAGGTCCAAACTTTAACGTCTCACCTCAGCCTTTGAAACTCTTTTTATGTGTGATGATGAGACGTTTGATGATTTTTATGCTAAACTTAGTGACATCGTGAATTCTTGTTTCACACTCAGTGAAAAAATCCCTGAAGCTAAGGTTGTTGGAAAAATTTTGAGATCTTTACCCGAGAGGTTCCAATCAAAAGTGACAGCTATTGAGGAGGCTAAGAATGTTGATACCCTCAAGCTTGATCAGTTGGTTCGAAACTTGCAGACTTATGAAGCCCACCAGATTTCTAAGAAAAAACAAAAAGATAGTGTAGCTTTCACTAGTGCTCATGAGACTGCAAAAACTCCTGAGACTGAGTTTGATCTAGAGTTTGAGATGATGGCTATGTTTACTAAACAGTTCAAAAAAAATTTAAAGAAAAAGAAGCCTAATTTCAAGGACCCTATTTGAAAAGATAAAAGTAATGAAAAACCCAAAACTTTTCCACCAAAACTTGCTCCAAAAACTGAAAAGAAGATTGTTAAGGGGCAAGGGGTCAAGTGTTATGAATGTCAAGGGTTTGGACATATTGCTCTTGAATGTCCATCGAAAAAGAATCGGAAGAAAGTCTATACAGTGACGTGGGATGATGAAAGCGGGTCAGAGTAAGAACCCGAAGAAACCGAATCCGGTGAAGACGGAGATAGTGCTTTCATGGCATTCTGGTCCACTTTCACTCAACCTCCTCCAAAGCCAATGGAATTTGCTCATGGTCATAATTTGCACAGTGCTCCTACCTTTGATGGGAGTAATTACTTGTACTTGAAGATCAGAATGAGGGCATTTCTGAAAGCTTATGACCCTGAGGGCTGGCAAGTCATTGAAGAGGATGTTGAAAGCATTGACAATCCGAGCAATTAGATAGTTTTGACTACCATTCGTGGAGCAATTTTTGATGAAGAATAGCAACGGGTTGCTCACTGCACAAAGGTCAAAGATGCATGGGACATTCTAAGTCAATTTTATGAAAGAGGAAAGCCATCTTCATCACCATCTATCACCTTTCTTGCCTTAGTTGCTCGACTGGATGAGGTCTAGGAGAAAGTGGAGCAAAAAGAAGATGATGAAACATCAGAAGACAATGATGAGATTGATGGTGATGAGCTATAACAAGCTTACAAAAAGCTTTACGATGAATCTTTGAATTTGTCCAAGATCAATGACAAAGTCACTCTCAAGCTTAAAGCATGTGAAAACGAGAATGTCAAGCTAAAAGGAGAAATTGCAACAGCAAAGCAGAATGTCATCAAGATCTCTAATGACAAGCAAGACCTATGTGGGAAACTTCTATCTTGTGAGACCGAAAGGAATGAACTTCTGAAAATATATGCCACATATGAAGAGAAGATTTAAAACCTTGAGATGTCACAAGCAACATTGGAAGAGATGGTTGGTCAAAAAGATGAAGAACTCAGAGATGCTAGAGCCACAATTGCCATGTGGAACAAAGGTTCCAAGTCATTAGAAGACATCCTCAAGTCTCAACAAATGGGTTGTGATGAAAGTGGGCTAGGCTATGGTAATGCGATAGCTCACAAGGGACATGCCTCTGCATCACATGACCTGAAGACTCAAGTAAAAGGAAAGCTGATGTTGCACCAGTGTGATCCCTCTCTTCATCTGCCTAACGGGGGTAAGATCAACAAAAGAGAGGTAAAACCTGTTTTTGTTTGTCATCATTGTGGTAGGTATATGGCCACATTCGTCCTTATTGCTTTGAGTTGTTTGATAAGGTGTCTCAAAAGGGTAGAAATTCTAATACTTTTTGGGTTAGGAGACAACCTTACATGTCTAGGCAGAACACCAAGATTCATGAGGGTGTTCACAACGCTAAGACATTTACCAAGACCACTAGTCCTGATTTTGTTAAGGCCAAAAAGATATGGGTGAGAAAGGATGACTTGACTTGTTTTGTTGTTCACACTATCCTAAAAGCACATGACTTACACATGTGGTACCTTGGCAGTGGGTGCTCTCGTCACATGTCTGGTGACAAATCCTACTTCATCTCCCTTGAAAAATATGAAGGAGGAATTGTTACCTTTGGAGATGGTGGCACTTCTAGAGTCATTGGTAAGGGCTCTATAAGTGTGGCTGGTCTTCCCAAGCTCGAAAATGCATTACTGTTGATGGCCTTAAAGCAAATCTTTTGAGCATTAGTCAAATATATGATTCCCACCATGAAGTATTATTTTCAAAAAATAAATGTGAAATTTTAGATAAAAAGGGAAATACTGTCATGCATAGGGTTCGCACATCTACTAACTGTTATGGGATTGTTACCACTAATGATCTCATTTGCCACTCAGCCATCATAAGTAATAGTGATCTATGGCATAAAAGATTAGGTCACATGAATTTCAAAGACCTAACTAAGATAGCCAACAAAGAGCTTGTGAGAGAAGTACCTAAGTTGGGTAAGAATCTGAACCATGTGTGTGGACCATGTCTACTTGGGAAGCAAACCCGTGCCCCCTCATAAAAAGGTGAACAGCTTTATAACCAAATGTCCTCTTGAATTGGTTCATATGGATCTTATGGGACCCACTCGCACTGAAAGCATTGGAGGTAAAAGATACATTTTTTTAACTGTTGATGATTTTACTCGTTTTTCATGGGTAAATTTTTTAAGAGAAAAATCTAATACATTTGATGCTTTCCAGGCCTTAGTCCTTAAAATCCAAAATGAACAAGGTGTTTCTATTGGGCGTATCATAAGAATTTGAACTGATCATGGTTGCGAGTTTGAAAATAGTTCGTTCTCAGATTTTTGTGATATGCATAGAATTAAGCATGAATTTTTTGCACCGATTACTCCACAACAAAATGGAGTTGTTGAGAGGAAGAACAGAATTGTTCAAGAGATGGCTAGGGTCATGCTCTTTAGTAAAAAAGTTCCTCCAAAGTTTTGGGCTGAAGCCTTAAATAGTGTTGTTTATGTCATAAATCGTGTGTATTTAAAGCCTGGCACTTTACAAACTCCATATGAATTGTGGAAGGGATAGAAACCTAATGTAAAATACTTCAAAACTTTTGGGAGTAAATGTTACATTTTCAAAGATAGAGAGCCTTTGGGCAAATTTGACTCTCGAAGTGATGAATGTATTTTTCTAGGATATTCAACCACTAGTAGAGCCTTTCGTGTTTATAACCTGTGAACTTTATCTTTAATGGAATCGATCAATGTGGTTATAGATGACACATGTTTTTCTACTTTAGCGATAAATGAGGAAGAAAATGGTGAGTCTCCAATCCTGGATACTAAACCACAAAGTCAAAGAGAAGCTGAGGTCCAAGCACAAGAAGTTGAGACAACACGAACTTCTCAGGTAAGTCAAAGTCCAAAAAGTGCACAAAGAGACACCACTTCTGATGCTTCTGTCACCACAAGTCCAGAGTTCAAACCATCAGCAAGGGTGAAACTGAACCATCCAACTCAACAGGTGATTGGAAATGTCTCGGATCGAATGAAAACCCGAAAACAAAATCAGGAGGAGGTATCTCATATGTGCTATGTTTCATTAATTGAACCTAAGAATACAAAAGAGGCCTTACTAGATTATAGTTGGGTAAATGCTATGCATGAAGAATTAGGTCAATTTGAACATAACAATGTTTGGACTCTTGTTCCCAGACCTAGAGACATGAATGTGATAGGTACCAAGTGTATCTTTAAGAATAAATCTAATGAGAATGGTACTGTGGTTAGAAATAAAGCTACGTTGGTTGCTCAAGGCTATACACAAGTAGAGGGTGTTGACTATGATGAGACGTTTGCCCCAATTGCACGTCTTAAATCTATTCGTATTTTACTTGGTGTTGCATGCTTTCTTGGTTTCAAACTGTCTCAAATGGATGTGAAAAGTGCTTTTCTGAATGGGTACTTAAAAAAAGAGGCTTATGTTGAGCAACCAAAAAGGTTTGAGGACCCTAAATGTCCAAACCATGTCTACAAGTTTGACAAGGCTTTGTATGGGTTGGAACAAGCCCCTCGGACTTGGTATGATAGACTTACTACCTTTCTTCTTGATAATGATTTTCGAAGGGGTAGTGTGGACAAGACTTTATTTGTGAAACATACTAAGTCTCATATACTTGTTGCACAGATTTATGTTGATGATATTGTGTTTGGATCCACTGTTGATCATCTTGTTAAATACTTTTCGGATTGCATGAGTTTGAGATGAGCATGATGGGAGAGTTGTCTTATTTCTTAGGTCTTCAAATTAAACAGTCTCCTTCGAGTATGTTTGTTTCTCAGACTAAGTATGCCAAAAATCTTGTGTCAAAGTTCGGTCTTGAGTCGGCCAAACATGCACGCACTCCCATGAGCACCAGTCTTTACCTTTCCAAAGATTCCTCAGGTACTGATGTTGATCCTACCCTTTATAGAAGTATTATAGGGAGTCTCTTGTACCTCACAGCTAATCGTCCTGACATTGCATTTAGTGTAGGTGTTTGTGCCCGTTACCAAGCCTGTCCTAAAGATTCTCATATGACTGTTGTCAAACACATCAATAAGTATGTGAATGGGACATTGGGTTATGGGATTTGGTTCTCACCGACACTACAGCTGAAATCACTAGTTTTTTTGATGCCGACTGGGCAGGGTGTGCTGATGATTGTAAGAGCATATTGAGGGGTGTTTTTACCTTGGGAATAATTTGGTTGCCTGGCATAGCAAAAAGCAAAATGCCATTTCTCTTTCGACCGCAGAGGCTAAGTATATTGCTACAGGGAGTTGTTGTGCACAAATGCTGTGGATGAAGCAAATGCTTCATGATTATGGAATTGACCAGAACACTCTCACTCTTTTCTGTGATAACACAAGTGCCATTAACATTTCTAAAAATCCTGTCCAACACTCTCACACCAAACACATTGACATTCGTCATCATTTTATTCGAGAGTTAGTGGAAGAAGGCCTTGTTGTTCTTGAACATGTACCCACTAAGCATCAAAAAGCTGATATTTTTACAAAACCCCTTGATCTTCTTAGGTTTGAGTTTCTTAGAAAGACCTTGGGTGTAGTGCTCAGTTACTAGAGTGTCACTTGTTACTTGAGTGGGTGTGAGTGATTACTTTTATGTGTACTTGGATGCTATAATCTCATTTTCATTGATTCTTGTCATCTCTGCATTTAGACTTATATGAACACCTCTCATGCTGCGTGTAAGATTTTATTCTTCTTTGTTCATAGCTCATTCTGAATGCCCATGCTCATTGACTTCATGATCTCATTCTGTACACATTCTTGAGTTAAATTGTTGCAGGGGTTTCCGCACAAGTGATCAAAGTTCTCTATGGACCACTACCGGTGTATCTTTTACATTATTGGAGTGATTGACCTATACTGGTTTATCATGAGTGATATTGAGTCTCTTAACCATCTACCATCATTTTTCACTCTTATGGTTCCTTCCTCAGTTCATTGAAGTCTAGGCATTAGGAAAAGGCTACCTCAGAGGCACCAACCAGGCCATCCTTTCTAATTTCATGCTTCTCTGGTTTGGACTGCACACTCTTGACCGTGCAAGCCACCAGTGAGTGTCCACAGAAAAGAAAAGTCACAAAAGAAAAAAATATATTAAAAAAATAACAAAATATAAAAGGACTCATTGATTGAGGGGGAGCCTCTGCATTTACTCAACAAATACCCATTGATTCCTAGTCGTTTGACTTTTCTCTGTGATGTTTCGTTACTCTTGTCGGAGGTCCAACCAGCCGATCACTGTGAGGATTAACTCTAGCTCTGTGGCCTCTCAAGGATTGCATACACACACATTCATTATGAGAGCTCTCATGTTTGTTTTTGAGTTCTGCATTCCCATGTAGCTTATGTTCATTGATTAATTCTTTTTGATATGCTCATCATTTCGTGCTTCATAATGTCAGCTTTGCAAGTTTGCGGGTTTCATGGTTGTTGATCATCCCATCTTAGTGTCACATTCTTGTTATTATGCTCACCTTTGTTTGTTTTAGGTCACACTTCCTCGTACGAGTTGGTTTTATTTGCTCAGAAAAGGTGGTTTTTTGGTCATTGTTGTTTTTCTTCCTTGCTCGAGTGGAAACTCAAACAAAATGAGCTCCTTCCTCAGTTTCGATTACTCAATCTCATTGTTTGCGCCAACATCATTGTGACCACCCACAGCTCCAAGATAAATCAAGAGCAAGGTTTTGTCCTTTATTTCATTGCTCACCACCGATCTATCGATCTTGCCACCTTGATCATTAAAAAAATGGTCACTGCCTTTGAGCGGAATAACCTTGGTCTTCCTTACGGTTACCTCATTAACTGGCTTCTCACCAAGTTTAAGGTTCCCTCTTTTGATAAGGATGACATTGCTTTTCCTTCTCGCCCATTCACCAAAAAGACCGTTTCTCTGAGTCAGTTTCATGTCAGGGGGGTCTCTTCTGGAGTAGGTAGTTTTGGTGTAGGTGCAGGTGCAGGGGATGCTACTGTGGCCAAGGAGGCCGAGTATGATGTTGCTGCTGCAGGTGAGCCTGCTGGTGAGGTGGAGCAGTTTCCTGCAGTTCATACTATCTGAGGCCGGCTGTGTTAGTTCAAGTAGTCCATGGTTTCACATTTGATCACCTGGAGGGCCGGATGGATATCTTCGAGGCTCAATTTACTAATCTTGAGACTATCGCCGATGCTTGGCTCACAGCATTGGAGGCCTTATCCAGGCACATTGAGGAGTTAGTAGCTCAGTCCTTCGTTCATCTTTCCCAGATCCTGTTCCTCCTTTAGATGCAGCCACCTCCACAGCCACCAGCTCCGTGATATCTATTTTCTTGGCTAGTATACTCTTTGCACAATTTTATCTCTTGTTTTCTGTCACTTTTTTACTTATGTTTTTCTCCCGGACAAAAAGGGGGAGTAAATTTGGAGTACATTTTTGGGATTTGGATATTGGGATACTTTTGCCATTTGTTTAGATATATATTTGAATTTTGTTGAGATATATATTTGGTTATTTATCCGGTTTCATAGTTTTGGTTTGTATGATTGTTTCAACATGTGGATTGTTCAAGGATTAAGTGTTTCATATTCACATTTAGCTTTTGTGGTTTTGTAGTG
The DNA here is from genome assembly GCA_030407325.1 of Camellia japonica. Lineage (NCBI taxonomy): Eukaryota > Viridiplantae > Streptophyta > Magnoliopsida > Ericales > Theaceae > Camellia > Camellia japonica. The sequence goes on along the minus strand of JAPPVO010000002.1, from coordinate 180,124,232 downwards.
GTTTTTTTTTTTTTTTTTAGTGGGTTTGTTTGTTAGGAAAATTTTTAGAAAAAGTTTTGCTCGGGAATTGACAAAGGAGGAGATTGTTAGGACCATACTTGTTGTCAAATTCTGTGGACAAACTTGGGATTTATTGAGTTGTAATTTTCCTTTGGTTTTGGTCTTCCTGCTCGAGCGAGGAACGTGGCGCTCGAGCAGAGATTCAACCATCACAATATTTTGGCTTTCTGCAAAATATACTAAGTGGTGTGTTTTTACGCTCAAGCAGGAGTTCTTAAGCTCAAGCATGAACCCTAGTTTGGAACACGCAATATAGAGTCCCCGCTCGAGCGGACCTCGCGACCTCAGCTTCTATAAAACCTCAAGTTGCTCCAAATCTAGGGTTACGTTTTCTAGATCTTCTTTAAGGGTTTTAGGATTTTCTTTTGGGGATATTTTTCTGGTTTTCCTTGATGTTTGAACGAGTATTGAACTTATGTTCTGATAAGCACACATCAAGGAGTTTGTTTAATCTTCTTTAAGAGTATTCTTCTTCGGTGGAATCCGAAGATTCAAGCACAAAGTAATCAAAGGAGTATGATGCTGTGTGCAGTCGTTGATTCGACAATGGATGTTGTGGATTCAACATCAATCTAATCAATTCTGAGATGAAGGTTGCGGTGAAAGATATACAGAAGATTTGAAGACAAACTGGAAGCACTTGGGTAATTTGTTTGGTATCTTTGTAATCTTTCTTTCTTCAGTAGTGGATTGATTTGTGGCGTTTCGCCAGTGGTTTTTTTTTTTTTTTTTTTTATCACAATTGGAGGTGCTTCAATTGTGGTTTTTCCACGTAAAAATCGTTTGTGTCAATTTATTGTTTTCTAAAACAACAATCTAAATCACGTTCATAGATGCTTGATGATTTAGATTGTGCGTTTTAATTGGTTGGGAATTGGAACAATTAAAATCTTGATCTAATCACGAATCACTTAGGTTTTTCACGCTTGATTGCCCAGCCCGTCCTATTCCATAGAAGATGATTTAGGGTTTTGAACAAAGGTTGGAAACCCAAGCCCGCCTATGAACCTAGCCTGTACAAGCCCACATGGATAAATCTAGAAAAATAAATCTGTTAAATTCAATTTTAATTCATTAAAATCAATACTGTTCCATTTAAAATAAAAAATAAAAAAAATCACTGTCTATATTATGCTTGTAAATTGTATTTAAAAAATACACAAAACAATTTGTTAAAATTGAATTTGACAGTGACTAATGATATCTAGGGGTGATAAACGAGCCAAACAAGCCGAACAGTTAATTGTTCAAATAAGGTTTGATAAGTTTAACGAGTTTCAAAATTTGTTCGAACTTAATTCATTAAACTTTCAAGCCGATCTCACACAAGCTTTTGTCAAGCCGAACTCGAGTAGTTTGAAATTTTTATATAGTTTTACGCTTATCAAACTGAGCTAAACGAATAAGCAATTGACAGTTCAACCTTGGTTTGAAAACATTAACAAGCTCCAAAATGTGTTCAAGTTTGGTTCATTTATCACCCCTAGTGATATCTTTTTGTACTCTAAATTTTTTGCACATAGCATTATCATTGTCATAATTTGTTAGCTAGTAGTTGAACCGTGCAATGCACGGGTTATTTTAATATATATATATATATATTTGATGGTACAATGTGTTATACAAAAATAATTTTAATTTTAATTTAAAATTAAAATTAAAGTATGATTTTAATTATTTATTTTGATAATATTGGTGCCATCGTTTTATAAAATTGTTACTTAAATACTTATATATATTAATTTTAGTTAAATTATTTGTATATTTTGATAATTTTAGTTCTATCGCATTATAAAAGTGTAATTATCATATAATAATTTTGTATGATATATATTAAATAATAAAATAATAAAATAAATACTCATATTGATATGAAAAATTTACCAATATATCCTATCTTGAGAAATGGTAATCCGTTTAGTCCTAAGAATTTTCTTATAGACCAATTAGTCCCATTGATTTTGGAAATGTATATTTAATATATTATTTAAAAATTGGATTTATGATTATACCCTTATTTCTATTATGTTTTTTTTTTTTTTAACTAGAAAGGTAAGATACACAATCTATGGGAATCAAATTTGGGATGATAGTGTACTAATCCCAAACGTAACACTCTAATGTAATACTCCAAAAAAAGAATGTGAGATTCTTCAAATTATAACAAAAGATGTGGGATTTTTTAAACCATTCCAAAAAGAGTACAAAAATTCCTTAGTAAGCTTTGGGTAAATGTATAATTTCAAATTGTAAGTGTTACGTCTGAGAAAAGTACCCTAAGGAGTTTATTGATGTTTTTGTGTGTTATATTGGAGTGTGTTACATTGGAGTGCTACGTTTAGAATTACATTGATTGGAGTGTTACGTTTAGAAAAATTACATTAAGGTATTTTATTTATTTATTTATTTTGGAGTGTTACATTATTACATTTAAGAAAAGTATACTAATGAGTTTTTTAGTGTTTTTGTGTGTTATATTAGAGTGTTACGTTTTGAATTATATTATTGGAGTGTTACATTTGGGAAAAGTACACGAAGAAGTTTTTTTGTGTGTTACATTGGAGTGTTACATTTGGAAAAAGTATACTAAGAAGTTTTTTTGGAGTGTTACGTTGTTACGTTTAGAAAAAATACACTAAAAAGTTTTTTTTTAGTGATTTTTGTGTGTGTTACATTTGAGTGTTACGTTTGAAATTACATTGATTGGAGTGTTACGTTTGAGAAAAATACACTACGAAGTTTTTTTATATGTTATATTGAAGTGTTACATTTGAAAAAAGTACATTAAGGACTTTTTTAGAATATTACATTGTTACGTTTGAGAAAAGTGTATTAGGAAATTTTTTAGTGTGTTAAATTGGAGTGTTATATTATTGGAGTGTTACGTTTTTATTCATAATATGGGATTTGTTTCCATATGAGGGAAAATCCAAAACCTCTATAGTGCGGATTACCCAAATGTGTAATTTGGAGAAACTCACTTTTATCTATAAAAAATTAAATCCAAATATGTAAGTGAGTACCCTTTTGTATAATTTTCACTTTAATGGGACCTTTGAGTTCATAAGAAAAAAAGGGAGGACTCAACCGTTTACATGATCACATTTTGGGATTTATTGGTACTTTACCCTTTTGATATTAAAAATAGGAAAATTTACCCATAAGTCCTAGTTTTTGAAACGTTGAACCATTTAGTCCTAAAAGTTTTCTTATGCTCCATTTAGTCCAATTTTTACATCAGTATAATGTAAATGATGTAAATGATCTGATGTTTCATTCTATAATTTCAAAATTTATTGAAATCTGATGAACATTAGATGTTTTTCATCTTATATTTTCAAACATTATTGAAATTTGATGAACATTAGATGTTTGAAATCTAATGTTTGTAACATGACACTGATGTTATTAACATTGTATCTGATGTTATTAACATTGTAATGGGACCTTTCAGTCTATAAGAAAACTTTTAGGACTAAATAGTGCATAAGTTATTAATTTAGGATTTATTGGTGCATCCCCCTTAAAAATAATAGTTAAATTAGAAGAAGAATTAGTAACGTAAAATTAAAAGTAATTCTAACTATTTAATTTTCTTTTATATTCATTTGAAAAATAAAAATATGTAAAATAGAAATTATATAAAATTTATTTAAAGAATTAAATATAAATATGTTATAGTTGGATTATCATATAATGATTTTATATGATATATATATATATATATATATATTAAATTATAAGATTGTACAATAAATACTCTTAATTATATTAAAATATCAACTATATGAAAGAAATTCAATGACGGCTAACCAATGGAGAATTACATAACAACATCTAAACCCAAAAAGAAAAAATAATAAAAATATCCAAACGATAGATACATATCATTATGTGAAGTGATTAATCATCTGTAATATGATGTCAAAATATAAAAGAACTTACTGTTTAACAATTGAAAAAGTAACTCAAGTAGTAAATCCAAACTTTAAAGGTTTTTCGAGAGTATCATGGTTGTGCAGGTTTTTCCTCATGTGAGTTGTGATTATATAAAATAATGTAGGAAATAAAGTATAATTTCATATATAGAATTACTATAAAATTTAAAAGACAAATCTATAATATAGAATAATATAGATTTGGTATTGAGTATAGAATAATGCAAGGGAAAATAAGAAGAAAAAAAAAAGAAGGCAATTTAACATTAAAAAAAATCATAATACCTTTGAAAAAATTAAGGAGAAAAACGTGAAACGCAAAATTAGTATTGGGTTTGTAGATTATCTCAATTTACCATGAAAAATATATGAAAAATATTTGTCAAATAGAATCTATATAAAATAGGTAAAGTTAATATAATTTAAATTTAAAGGGTAAACTAACAATAGGTTATAATAGTTGGACTTAATTCACATCAAGTCCTGTTTAAAATAAGTCCTAATAAAATCGTCGCTAAAAATAAGTTCGGCCCGTACCAGCCCATTAGCTGGTCAAAACCTAAAAAATCTATTAATATATATGGGATGTGGATACAATAGTTATGGGTCGGGTAAGCTTGGCCCATCCCATCCCATTGATGACCCCTAACACCAATAGGTCCTACAAGTTCTTTCTGTCACACCACAAGTCCCGTGGCAATGCCGGACACCCATCTAACTAAGCATGCAAGGCTAAGAGTCCAATCAAATAAACCACCAAAATAAAATACTCAAAATAAATCTTTAATTATCATAATGTCAAAATCTATAAATAATAAACAATCCTTATCATATGAAATTGTTCACCAAGTCCACTAATATAATCCACTAACAAAATAGTAATCCAAAGTAATTTAAAATCATATTCCTACACTCGGCATTCCTACAAGTAAAAACCCATGCAACTCTACTCAGTGGCGGAGCCAGGAATTTAATATGGGGGGAGGGGGCACCTATTAATTATAATCTCAAAATTTTTCTTCCCCAATCAATAACAATAACATAATAATAATTTTTCAAGCTAATATTAAACATTAAAAATTAATATTCATTACAAAAAGTTTTTAATTTTAAACTTTTACAATTAACCCCGACGAGTTTTCATCTTTTGAAATCTTTCCATGATAGTATCATTGTCAATGCCATCAAAAATCTCTCTCTCAATGTAGACAACCAAGCTATCATTTATCCATTCATCACCCATTCGGTTCCGCAACCGATTCTTCACAATATTCATAGCTGAAAATACCCTCTCAACAGTAGCAGTTGCAACAGGCAAGATTAATGCTAAAATCAAGAGCAAATACACCAATGGATATATTTTGTCTCTTCCAGTCTCCACCATTTTCTTGGCAAGATCGGTAATTCCATTCAACCTTGGTAACTCACTACTAGATAGCAAGTCGATAATATATGTATCAAGTTGATCACTAAGTACTATGAGCTCCACTGCAGAAAATTCTTTGGGATAAAATTTGGCAAGATGAATTAACCCTTTCTTGTCAAAACTAGAGAAAGAGTTAGATGGATTCAAACATGCCACATAAAGTAACAATTTAGTGTTCGACTCAGTGAAATGAGCATTTAGTTCTTAAATTTGCATATCCAAAATAGTGTAGAATAACTTAAAGTCATAGTGAAGTAAGTTTATAATTTCTTGAGCATTGCGCCTTTTTCTCCCTCGAGCTACAAACATATCATCCATTTGGGGAACATCAATTTCATGCTTTTCACAAAAAGACAAAATATCATCAAGTAAAGATGTCCACCCACTCTCCCTCATCTTTAGAAATTTGAACTAAATTCATGGCATTAACAATATCTTGATCTTTCTTTTGTAGTGCTTACGATAACTCACTTGTAATAGCCAATATCGTTTTCATCAAATGAAGGTTGAATACAAACTCAAATGATTGAATTGAGTCCAACAATGCATTTGCTTCTGCTCGTCGTTCTGAATTTGAACCATTCTTTGAAATCATTTCAAGCACATCAATCACTGTTGAAAACATACCAGCCAAGCTGACTAAAGTACCATAGTGTGAACACAAGGTGTATCACCAGCACCGTTTAAGATTAGTTTCTTGATTTAAGCCTTGCCCACTAGATAGCTCTCCAGTATTAAGTGCCTCAGCAACTTTTGCAGCTTGCTTCTCCTAACAATATCTCGGCGTTTACATGATGCTCCAACAACATTCACCACATTAGAAACCAAAGTGAAAACTAAAGAAATTTGATCATGATTCTTTGCCACGGCTACAAGTGCCAATTGCAATTGATGAGAAAAACAATGAACATAATATGCACAAGGATTCTCTTTCAGTATAAGTATTTTAAGACCATTGAACTCACCTTGCATATTACTAGCCCCATCATATCCTTGATCCCGCAATCTGGAAATACTCAATCCAAGTCTGGAGAATAAATTTTCCACAACTTGTTTGAGTGAGAGAGCATTCGTATTTGCAACATGCTCAATACCCAAAAAGCGCTCAATCACTTGGCCTTTTTTGTCTATATATCGTATTACAACTACCATTTGTTCCTTGATTGATATGTCACGGGCTTCATCAATCAAAATAGAAAAAAGTGCATCACCAAGATCTCTAATAATCACATTGATAGTTTCAATTGTGGCCACATTTACAGTATCTTTTTGAATATCAAGAGATGTCAACTTGAGATTTTGTGGAGCATTGCTCAATACAACCACTTTGACATCTTCATTATGATCGACAAGAAAATTGAGAAGTTCAAGAAAATTTCCTTGGTTACTTAAATTTTCAAATTCATCATGCCCACGAAACGCAAGTCCTTGTCTTAGAAGAAATTTGACACAATCAACCGATGCATTCAAACAGGTTCGATACTCAATTCAAGCTTGATTAGATTGTTTGAAAAAAATCATTTGAATATGTTGATTTTGGTTTAACAAGTCTTGACATTTACTCGAAGCTTGATTATGAGCACTATTGGGACCTCCAACATGAGTTTGAATTTTTCTTTTTTCTTCCAATTTGAGAAACCCTCACCAACAAAGAATCATTATCAGCTTGATCTCCAATATCGGATATGAAAAGATATAAATAAAAACAATTTGCTACGCTATACTCCAACCAATTAGGAAATTCACTAAACCAAGCCTAATTAAATCGCCGAAGTTTTTGTCCAAATGATTTTTGTGGAAAATTATGATCACAAGGCTGACAAGGACCTTTTTGTAGATATGCCCTACAAATTTGGTCTCGATCATTAGCATTATAGTCCATAATCCGAGACGTAGTCCTGGATCTGCAGGAATATAGCGACCCCGGTTTTCCCTTTCGTTGTGTAACTGTAAATCGGACTCGGTTCGTAGATTTGTTGTTGTCTTATCCTCATTCCTATCCCTTACTGTTTGTTTTAAATAGTTTTGGGTTGTGTTGGGCAAGTTGGGAGTAAGTTGGTTGTGTTTTAAAACTTAGAATTTTTGCCCAGGTTTGGTCTATCCGCTCGAGCGGCGCTTTTGACGCTCGAGCGGGCTTTTGTTGTTGCCTCTCTGCTCGAGCGGCATTTGGACGCTCGAGCGTGAATTTCCTTCTCTCAGCATTTTGGTCGTCTGCAGAAAATTCTGGGAGGGGTGCATCCGGCGCTCGAGCGGATATTTGGACGCTCGAGCGTGAACCTGTGTCTGACGCTCGAGCGGGGTTTTGTACGCTCGAGCGGACCTGTTTTATATCAGTCCGTGAAATCACTTTCTGAATGACTTTTCACTTTTCTTTTCTCTCTCTTACTTTCCAAAACCCATTTTTGAGAGTTTCTCTCTAGGGTTTGATCTAGTTAGAGTGTCTTCCTTCCCTTCGGCCTTTGTAAGAAGTGTGTTGATCGTCGAGGGCTTCGTTTTTGATCAAGAAGTTTAGGATTTGGAGCACTTCCGAGTTTTGCTCTTCTTCTCCTTGGGTTCTACATTTGAGGTAGGGATTCTCCTTGTTCCTTTTCAATACTCCGTCTATAGATAGACATGTGGTAGTTTTTTGTATTGCATAAAAACACTATATCATGTTGGATTTGTGAAAATCATGAGATTGAATCTTGGGTTGGTTGTTGAATTTGGGTTTATTAACATTCGTTGTGGTTTGGGCTAATTTGGTGTGTTAATTAGCATGTGGTTGTTGAAAGGAGAGGAAACCCTAATTTTTATTTGGTTTAATAAATTAATAGAGGGGTTTTGGTCTTGGGCAAATACTTATGTATTGGGTCTTGAATGAGGTAATCGTTGTTTGTTGTAGATGATTGAGCCTTTTGATCAATATTGAGAAGGAGGGAGGAAAACCCTAATTTAATGATTATGACTTAATTTGCATAATTTAAATTGTAATATTGGAATGGCTTTGAAAAGAATGTAGTAGATTAAAATGAGTTATGGCCTTATTGTCCCTGGAATTGAATTTGTGAAAACAAAAGGTATGAGAATCGGATTGTTTGTAATTTGAGGGTTGAATACACACATATGTGGAAGTTGTATCTTTACTACCATGTTAATGTTGTTGTTGGGTTTGTTAATCTCATGATAACTGAGTCTTTTAATAGATGTACTAAATACCTGCATCTAGAGGTTTTGTCCTTGGTCATCGGTGGAGGATGACACGGTTGCGTTGAATTGTCGTGTATAAATTACACCATTGTTGATTGAACATCGTACGTGATGAAATGTTGAGATACATTATATATGTATACTTGTTAGGGAGGAGAGAGGGTTGTACTCCAGTGTGTGTGAGAAGATAGGGGATGGACTCCACACACCTATGTGTTTATATATCTTAACACATTTATTTGTTTCCTGATGGTTTATGTGTTATGTTTTCACCCATGTTGGTTATGCCTTGTGGTATTGTGGTTATTGGTGTGATATCCTGCGCTGATAATCAGAGGTACGGTACCTTCCAGCTAACAATCTTGGCCCCAAAAAAAAAAAAAAAGAAAAAAAAAAGCAACAATCTATTCAAATTTTAGACATTTTAATTTTAAAATAAATTAACAAACAATTGAAATAGAACTTGAAATGATACAAAATTCAAAAACATCTAAGAGAAAATCAAGACAAAGTTCAATTTTAGAATGGTCGATTGGGTTGAAGAGAAATTTGGTAAAATAAAATAATTACTTTGGGCCCTCCATTATTAATTAGAGTAATTTTATTTTGGGTTTGGTATTAACACTCCATTTGGATTAAGGGGCTTGGTGAGAAATGAAAAAAAAACCAAAGCACACTAAACTTAAGTTTTGTTTCTCATTAAAAGTGGTGAGATTTGGTGAAAAATCAAAATTATTTTTTTAAACATAGTATCTAAATAAGAAGGTGAGAAACCATAATATATATATATATTTCTTTCTTATCTCTCAAACCAAATGGAGAGTAAGCGTTGAACTTATTTTGATAAGTAAAGTAATTGGGTTGTTCTACTAATATTTTTAGTTTGGTGGTGGGGTCATCTCTTTAATTGAGGTCTAAAAAAAAATAGATTATGTTAAATTTTAATCCTATATGGACCCTATTTTTTAATCCTAAACTGGCGGGTCAAAGCGGCAGTTTCCCAGAGCCGGCCATGAAATATACTTGGCATAAAAGCAATCCACCAAAACACAGTCATGCATGTTGTTTGCTCAATGGGGCTTCGAAGCTTAAGCTTGAGCATGTCATGGTTAGTTCACAATTTGCATATTCATCTAATACTCTTATGTTGTTTAAGCATTCTAAACTCCGGCTTTACTACTACCATATCCAACTCCTGGCTAATGGGGAACGAGACGGACCGACTTTCATTGTTGGCAATAAAGGCCAAAATAGTTGATGATCCACTCCATGTTTTGAGCTCCTGGAATGATTCCATCCACTTCTGCCGATGGCAGGGTGTTATGTGCGGCCGCAAGCATCAGAGGGTCATTGCCTTGGACTTACAGTCTTCGGAACTGGTCGGATCAATATCACCACACCTCGGGAATTTAAGCTTTCTGAGGGAAGTACAGCTTCAGAACAATAGCTTTGGCAATGAAATTCCCCCCAAAATTGGCCGTTTGCAAAGGCTGCAGATTTTGCAACTGAAGAAAAACTTAATTGGTGGCCAAATTCCTGTAAATATATCTCATTGTGCTAACCTAATTTTCTTTGATTTTTCTTACAATAGGCTGGTAGAACAAGTTCCTGTGGAGCTCGGATCCTATTCAAAGCTCGAGACAGTAATTATAAGAGACAACAATCTTACAGGGAGTATATCTCCATTAGCGAATTTGTCATCTCTTTTCGTATTGTCTTTAGCCAACAACTACTTTAACGGAAGCATTCCTGATGGTTTTGGTCGATTAAAGAATCTTTAGGAGCTCGCACTCGGCATAAATAGTTTGTCCGGCACCATCCCTCCTTCGCTTTTCAACCACTCTTCTCTCACACGGTTTGATGTCACTATTAACCAAATCCAGGGAAGTCTTCCTTGGGACTTGGGCATCACCCTTCCCAGTCTTGAATTCTTCAACATTGGTCATAACGATTTTACAGGATCAATTCCGGTTTCAATGTCAAATGCATCTCAACTCCATTACCTATTACTGCTTCAAAACAAACTTACCGGAAAGGTTCCTAATTTAGCGAGGCTGCAAAACCTCCAGTGGCTTTGCATTTGGGACAATCAGCTTGGATCTAGGGAAGCCGATGACTTGAGCTTTATGTTCTCTTTGATCAATGCTACCAATTTACAGCGTTTGGAAGTGAGTATGAACAATTTTGGCGGCAAGTTGCCAGAATACATCGGTAATCTCTCGAGAAACCTTGAATATTTGTATGTAGACCACAATCAGATATTGGGAAGCATTCCACCTGGGATTGTAAATCTTGTTGGCTTGCAGAGTTTGCTTATGCAGGTTAATCAATTCACTAGTACTATTCCAAATGAGATTGGAAAGGTTCAAAATTTACACGAATTATTTCTTTACAAGCAATTCATTGTCTGGTAAAATTCCATCTTCCCTAGGAAATCTAAGTTTGTTAGGTGAACTTGATTTGGGAAGCAACAATTTTCAGGGAAACATTCCTCCGAGCCTAGGGAATTGTAGAACCTTGCAATTGTTGTTTCTTTCTCAAAACAACCTTAATGGTACCATACCAAAACAAGTTGTTTCTATCTCATCCTTATCTATATATTAGAATGATGTATAGAGAAAGATAAAAGAGAGAAGATTATTGTTGTGAATCTTATATATGAATTGTGTACAAAGAGCTCCTATATATAGGAGAGAATACATTGGTGTTGGTGTAGTAGCTGTAGTAGGTGTGGTAGGTGTGGTAGGTGGAGTAGGTGTGGTAGGTGTATTGGAAATACATTATATACCAAATATATACACTAACAATATATACACTAACAGCCCCCCTCAACTCAAGGTGGATAGACATCAACCAACATGAGTTTGGAAACTAAGTCACTGAAACGACCAGGGGGATGAGCCTTGGTGAAGATATCAGCAGCTGATCAACAGAGGCAATAGAATGGAGTTGGACGGTGCCACGAGTAACATGCTGGCGAATAAAATGACAGTCGATCTCAATATGTTTAGTGCGATCGTGAAAAACATCATTATGAGCAATTTGAATGGCACTTTGGTTGTCACAGTAGAGAGAGGTAGCATCAGTAGAAGTGACACCCATATCAGCAAGAAGCCAGCGGAGCCATAGAAGTTCCTGGGTAGTATCTGCAAGAGCGCGATATTCGGCCTCAGTACTAGAGCGAGCAGTGAGAGTCTGTTTCTTGCTACGCCAAGAAATAAGTGAATCTCCTAGGAAGAAGCAAAAGCCAGTAGTAGAGCGACGATCAGTGGGATCCCCCCCAATCAGCATCAGAATAAGCATGAAGCTTAAGAGAAGATAGACAGGAATAGTGAAGACCATGAAATAGAGTGCCCTTGAGATAGCGAAGAATGCGAAGCAAGGCATCATAATGAGGTGTGCGAGGAGCTGACATATACTGACTGACAATGTGGACAGCATATGAAAGATCAGGTCGAGTAACTGTAAGATAGATAAGACTGCCCACCAACTGTCGGTAAAGGGTAGCATTAGGAAGAAGAGTGCCATCAAGAGGAGTAAGACGAGTCTGAGGATCAATGGGAGTAGAAGCAGTTTTGCAATCAGTAAGTGCATCTCGAGCGAGAAGATCAGAAGCATATTTGGCCTGAGAGAGAAAATAGCCAGATGAATCATGAGAGATTTCAAGACCCAAGAAATAATTGAGAGTACCAAGATCCTTCATCTCAAAGTGTTGGCTAAGAAACTGTTTGAGGCGAAGAATACCAGCCGCATCATCTCCGGTGATAATCATATCATCCACATACAGAAGAAGGAGAGTAGTGCCTTGAGCAGTAGTGCGACTAAATAAAGCCGAGTCATAGGGGCTAGAAGTGAAGCCAAAGTCATGATAGTAGCACTGAACTTAGCAAACCAAGCACGAGGAGCTTGCTTGAGTCCATATAAGGCTCGTTGTAGTTTGCAGACTTTATGGGTCGGAATAGTGGATCCAGGAGGAGGTTGCATATAGACCTCCTCAAGAAGATCACCATTGAGGAAGGCATTTTTTACATCCATCTGAAAAAGGCCCCAATTACGAGCAGCAGCACAACAGCAATCAAGCTACGAACAGAAGTGAGACGAGCAACAGAGCAAAAGTCTCCTCATAATCAATACCATATTCTTGAGTGAAGCCCCGGGCAACCAAACGAGCTTTGTAGCGCTCAATAGATCCATCAGAATGAGTCTTGATTTTATAGACCCATTTACACCCAATTGCAGTCTTACCAGGGGAAGATCAACAACTTGCCAAGTATGAGTTGTGTCTAATGCCTGCAATTCATTAGCCATAGCTTGCTGCCAAAGAGGATTAGAACAGGCCTCACGATAGGAGGAAGGCTCATAAGTAGAAAAGGCAGTAGAACTAACAATATAATCATGAAGACGAACATTAGGTTGTGTTACCCTTTGTGGACGACTGGAAGAAGGAGGCTGAAGAGGCAAGGGTTCCAAAGAGACATCATGAGGACCATCAGGGAGAACAGGCTCGATGGGATCAGGCGGAAGCAATGGCGTGTCTGGAGAAGGAAGACCTGCATCAAAATCAGCTGGAAATAAATCTATAGAGGGATTAGTAAAGTGGAGAGTGGAATCTGGAGAAGATAAGTGAAAGGAAGATAGCGAGGCAAACATTTTATGTTCCCAAAAGACTACGTGGCGAGAGATACGAAGACGTTTAGAAATCGGATCCCAACATCGATAACCTTTATGTTCAATACCATATCCCAAAAAACAACATAGACGAGAACGAGGTTCTAGTTTGGTGTGTTCATGGGGTTGGAGAAGAACAAAACATGCAGAACCAAAGACCCGAAGAGCAGTGTAAGAGGGAGAGGTACCATATAATCGCTCATAGGGTGTGTGATTATGAAGGACTGGGGTTGGAACATAGTTGATGGTGTAAACTGCAGTAAGAGCAGCTTCCCCCCAAAATTTTTCAGGACAAGAGGAAGAAAGGAGAAGAGCCCGAGTAGTATCTAGAATATGCCTATGTTTTCGTTCAGCACGTCCATTTTGTTGAGACGTACCGGCACAAGAACGATGAGGCTGAGTACCATGACGCTGAAGAAAAGATAAAAAGTCAGAATCCCTGTATTCCATAGCATTATTAGAACGAAAGATTTTTATAGTTTTGGAAAATTAGGTTTGAACCATTTTTGCAAAATTGTAATAAAGTTGTTTGAGTTAAGAATGATGTTTCATAAGAAATATCCAAGTATAACGAGAAAAATCATCAACAAAAATAACAAAATAGTGTGCTCCCTCCATAGTGGGTGTAGGAGATGGCCCCAAATATCAGAATATATAAGATCAAAAGGAGCACAAGAAATAGAAGTACTTTTTATTAAAGGACAAAGCCGGTTGTTTGGCAAGTTGACAAGAAAAACAATCCAAATTATCTGAAGAGACATGACCTAACTGACCACTAGAAATTAAGGATTTCAATCGATTAACAGAAATATACCTAACTGACAATGCCAAAGATGAAAATGTGATAATGATAAGACAGAGAAAGCAGATGTAGGAGCAACTAATGGAGTGGAGACTGGAATGTGAAGATGAATGAGCTCATAGAGACATCCATGCTTACGGCCGATCCCAAGGGTCTGTCCTGTCCGAGGATCCTGCACCAAACAACCATGAGTAGAAAATGTGACAGTTAGACCATGTTCACATAATTGACTAATGGAAATAAGGTTTAAAGTGAGAGCAGGAATAAGATAGACATGGGATAAGGACAAATGAGATGTAGAGACAGAACCAATATGACTTACAGTCATAAGAGAACCATCAGCAGTATGTATGGAAGGAAGAGGAAGAGAAGAAGAAGTGGAAGAAAAAATAGTAGAGTCAGAAGTCATATGGTTACAACATGCAGAATCAAAATACCACGAAGATGTACCTGAGGTGACAGACAAAGCAGTAGAGGAGGAGTACCAGAAGTGGAGAGAAACTGTTTAATTAGGGTTTCAACATCTGTTTGAGAGAAGGCCGGGGTGGAAGGATCCAAAGGGTCAGACGAGGATAAGCCCTCAGGAGTAGCAGCAGCAGTGCGATGAGCAGGCATAGACCGAGACTGATTCCCGGAATGGTAAGAACGTCCCCGTGAGTGAGATCCACGAGAGGATTGGCCAGTAGAGGATGCACGTGATGGATTGCGAAAACAATCGTGCATGAGATGGCCGGGGGCAGTTTTGGCAGTAGGGGCAAGACCGGACTGAATAGTGAACCAGAAGATGAGCAGAAGGGAGCCCGCGATTCTGACAATAAATGCATTGAGGAGGCTGTGGGAGAGAAGATGAGCTCCGTATCTGAGGAGTGGCGAGAACGGAGTCTATATGTGGAGTAGAGGAAGGACCAAGACGAGTTTCCTCAGATAGAAGTTCAGATATAGCTTGCTCAAGAGAAGGCAAGGGAGTGCGATGCAGGAGAGATGCACGTACTGGCTCAAAATGAAGGGTGAGAGCCATGAGAAACTGAACCAACCGTTGCTGATTGCGATACTCAATAAATAAAGCAGCATCTTCAGAATGGGGCCAGGTAGGTTCAGAAAGAGCAAGCTGATCCCATACCGAATACATTTGAGACAAAAAATCATTAATAGACTGACCAGGCTTCTGTCGCATGCGATGGAGG
Source organism: Camellia japonica (assembly GCA_030407325.1). Classification (NCBI taxonomy): domain Eukaryota; kingdom Viridiplantae; phylum Streptophyta; class Magnoliopsida; order Ericales; family Theaceae; genus Camellia; species Camellia japonica. The sequence continues at coordinate 180,108,968 of JAPPVO010000002.1, read as the reverse complement.
TGACTCTGAAGCTGATATTGATGTGTAAGTCCAGTAGTTTGATACCGTTCTTTGAGGAAGTCCCAATATCTTTAGCAGGGTAGCAACTGAGTCAAGTTGAAAGCGACCGAACTGAAGACTGATAGATGTGACAGAGGTATTTCGAAACCAAGTGATGATCTGATAATTTTTACTGTCCCAATCTTCCAAGCGATTGGCAAAAGTGGCTGCAAGTTCCTCAGCTCCCTTTGTAGGTTTAGGTACATCCCCAGTAATAATGCGCCATAATTTGCGGCCTTTGAGAAATCCAGACATGGCTTGAGCCCAGAGAACATAATTAGATCCATCAAGAAGTACCGAAATGGGATGAGCAGAGTCGGAGCGATCCATGATGGTGTGGAATGTTTAGAGCTGACGTCAGCGATCACAGAGACGAGCGTGGAGGCGTGTTGGCGAGTGGCAACGGAATGTAGTGACGTGCGGTGACGAAGGCGGTGCGTGAGGGCGCGTGAGAGGCCCTTTGACGATAGGTGTGGTGGCGTTGGAATCGCGGGGAGATTCCGAGCAAGATGATGGCGTTGGAATCGCGAGGAGATTCCGAGCAAGATGATGGCGTTGGAATCGCGAGGAGATTCCGAGCAAGATGATGGCGTTGGTTGGAGGAAAATTATTTAGAGAGCTTGATAGTGTGTAATCAGTATTCAAAATGAAGAACCAGATAGAACAAGATGTATTCTGGTGATAAACAAAAGAAAAGAGGGAAGAGAAAATTCATAGCTCTGATACCATATTAGAATGATGTATAGAGAAAGATAAAAGAGAGAAGATTATTGTTGTGAATCTTATATATGAATTGTGTACAAAGAGCTCCTATATATAGGAGAGAATACATTGGTGTTGGTGTAGTAGGTGTAGTAGGTGTGGTAGGTGTGGTTGGTGTAGTAGGTGTGGTAGGTGTGGTAGGTGGAGTAGGTGTGGTAGGTGTATTGGAAATACATTATATACCAAATATATACACTAACATAATATATACACTAACACTATATATCTAGACCTATCCCAAAACCAATTGAGTGGTTCTCTTCCCTTGGAAGTTGGAAACTTGATAAACCTTGGTTACTTGGATGTCTCTAAGAACCTATTATTGGGTGAAATTCCGAGCACTCTGGGCAGCTGCACAAGCATGGAAATGCTACGTTTGGGGAACAACTTTTTCAACGGAACCATTCCTTCTTCTTTGAGTTTCTTGAGAGGCCTTAGTGAGTTAGATCTCGCAAATAATAGCTTGTCTGGTAAAATTCCAGTGTACTTGGAGAGCTTTATTTTGTTGCAGAATTTGAATCTTTCTTTTAATAATTTTGATGGTGTAGTACCAACACAAGGTGTATTTAGTAATGCAAGTAAAATATCAGTAGTGGGAAACAGTAAGCTCTGTGGGGGGATAGCTGAATTGAAGCTACCTAAATGCAACTTCAATGTGGATGAAAATAGGAGATCAAACAGTGCCTTAACTTTAACACTCTCTATACCCTTTGGGCTTGTAGGACTAGCTCTCGTGGGGTGTGTTCTCTATCTTTGCTGGTTCAGAAATAGAAGAAAAGATACCCCTTCAGATTCATCAAAATTTCACTCTTGAGGGTGTCTTACCAAACTCTTTTTAAAGCCACTAATGGCTTTTCATCTTTCAATTTAATCAGTGTTGGTAGTTTCGGGTCTGTGTACAAAGGAGTTATTGATGGAAGAATTGTCGCTGTGAAGGTACTCAACCTTTTGCGACATGGAGCTTTGAAGAGTTTTGTATCCGAATGTGAGGCCATGAGAAACATCAGACATCGAAATCTTGTCAAAGTGCTAATAGCATGTTCGACAGTAGATTATCAGGGTCATGACTTCAAGGCCCTGATTTATGAGTTCATGGTCAATGGGAGCCTTGAGGAGTGGTTACATCCAAATCCCAATGAAGATTTATCAAATGAAGAGTTTAGGAAGTTAAATCTTTTTCAAAGACTAAATATTGTCATTGATATTGTATGTGCACTAAATTATCTTCACAAACAGTGTCAAACACCAATAGTCCACTGCGATCTTAAGCCAAGCAACATTCTTCTGGACAAAGATATGACTGGGCATGTAGGTGATTTTGGATTAGCAAAATTCCTTGTAGACCATGCCACCCATGACTTGTCTACAAGTGAAACAAGATCTATTGGCATAAGGGGAACAATAGGTTATACTGCTCCAGGTGAATATGCTTTCATTTATCCTTAATTGTTTCGTGCACCAAAAAGTGTAAAGAAAATGTGTGATTTGGGCAACACATTATTTTTTCTATGCACAGTTCTTTGACTTTTGTCTATTTATGAAGCATTTCTGTCTTTTATATCCAATATTTTGTTTTGCCCTTTACAAATGCATTTTGCTTGCAGAATATGGTATGGGAAGTGAGGTCTCGGCATATGGTGATATATATAGTTTTGGTATCCTCGTGTTAGAAATGTTTACTGGGAAGAGACCCACCAATGAAATATTTTAAGATGGTTTAAGCCTCCATAGCTTTGTCAAAGAGGCTTTGCCTGGCAGTGTATAAGAGATTTTAGACCCAATACTTTTTCAGACCGAAGGAGAAGAACAAGAAAACTTCATGAGGATTGAAAAGATTGTGGAGTGCTTGAGTTTGGTACTTGAAATTGGAGTCAATTGTTCTTCAGATTTGCCTAGAGAAAGAATGGAGATTAATGATGTTGCATCTAAATTGCAATTCATCAAAGACACTCTTTTAGGATCTGAAATACATTGAAAGAGATGAATTTATGGGGTAATCAATTGGAATGCAATACTTTTGTCTTAATAATCTCCTTTCTGGAAGAGATTACATGTTTAATAACAGCCTTACTTTCACATTGGTTGAGCCAACTGTACATTGTAGACTTTACCATACAAAAAAAGTGTTAGAATTTGAAATGTGTAGATATGATTTATTTTGAGTGTGATTCATATTACACCAAATTTAAATCTACAGCACGAATTCAAAATTTATATATGTTTTTAATATTTTTCTTACTACATAACATCAATCATGCACATTTTACTTCATTTTTGAGTTGGGTTAATTACATTTTCCCTAGTATGTGTCTTGTATCATTTTGGTCATTGATATTTTGTATATGCCAATTTGATTTCCAATCTATTAATTTTGTAGTAAATGGTTTCTACCTCCGTTTCCATTTAAAATTAATAATGGAAGTAAGGGCATTTTCATCAAATTACATTTAAATATCAGCGAAACGAGAAAAAAAAATCTCAAAATGCGTGATTAGTTTCATTTTGATCCCCGATGTTTTCAATTGTGTCAGTTTAATTCCTAACTTACTTAGTGTCATAGGTGATTTGATAAAAATGTCCTCACTTCTTTATCAATTATAGGCAAAAACGAACGTAAAGACTATTTAGTGACAAAATTAATAAATTGAAGATTAAATTGAAACATTTAAAACATCAGAGATTATTTGTGCAAAACATAAGAGACGCACTAAACTGTTGGAAACTAACGAGCTCCAGTGCATTTAAGACTGGTGGTCCCTTAGTTTATTTCAAATTTCATTTTGATCCATTTAATTTTACCCATGATTTTTTTTATTCAAATGTTAATAACACATGATAGATGAATCACATTACAATAAAATTCAAAGTGTAGAAATTAAATTATTCAAATTAAAATTACGATGACCAAAGTAAATTTACTTCAAAATAAAGGAACCGATATTACCTTCTTCCTTTCCGTTTTTCCCCATTTTATTACCTTCTTCCTTTTCTCCATCACGATTGCAGAGAGCCACCAACCAACAGTAGCTCATCTGCCGTGGCCACCACCACCACCATCCAACCATTGTCGACCATCATTCAGCCACCATTGTCCACCGTCCTACCGCTGCCATGATCGTAACCCAGATCTGATTCAGTTATCATTGAACCACCGCAATCGTCGAACGACCATATTGGCACCATTGCATTACTATCAGATCTCGTCAAACCAAAAATGGGTAAAATTACATGAAATTTTTTTATTTTTTATTTTTATCAGGGTAAAATTACATGGATTGGTTCCCTTTAATTTAAGCAAAATTTCACTTTGGTCCTTGTCATTACATTTTCTTAACATCTTAAATGAAAAAAAAAAAATATTTCCGTGCAAAAACTAAAAAAGCATAATACAATTAAAAATATATAGTATATTTTATAGGGTTCATTGAGGTAGTTATAGTTTTGCACGTCCAAAATTCTAACGGGACAATACTGTGACAAAATTCAAAATATAAAATATAAATTACGACAATTAAAGTCATACTTGGTTTAAACTTTAGATATTAATAGCATGGGTAAATTATATTTTACACTTCCGTACTTTATATTAAATCTCACTTTAGTCCCTACACATGAAATCATAACAGTCAATCCCTTACACTTCTAGTCAAATCTCACTTTGGTTCCTACATATGGAATCATGATAGTCAACCCACTGCACTTTTATTCAAATTCTACTTTGGTTCTTACATAAGTGTCAATATCCCTCTTCTGTAACTTCATTTTTAAATCTTTAACAAAATTCAGTCATGTGACAAAAATGTGATTACGAAATGAGAGTAAAAGAGGAAAATCATGTTTTTCACCAATACACTTTGTCCTACGTGATAAACACATGAGAGTTATAATGTATATATATATATGTTCGTATAGTAAATTTTGGGACGAAAATGTAAGATAGTAGAACTTTTGAAATTTAAAAAAAAAAAAAAAAGGTAAATTACAAACACATCCCCTGAGATTTACTTAAATTACAAATTACCCCCCGTGGTTCTGTAAATTACATTATGCCCCCTAAGGTTTTTAATTTCATAACAAATAGGTCCTTTTATTAATAAATCATCAAGCTAATTAACAGTTTTTAATAATGTTAAAATCTTATTTCAATTAATAATTCATATAATTTTATTATTGTATAGGTAAATAGTTAGAAATTTCACTTTTTCAATTAATTTTGTTAAATAAAAAATTTTGACAGAGTGGCACTTGTAATTTTCCAAACCACAAGGGGCAATTCATATTTTAAGCAAACCTCAGGAGGTGTATTTGTAATTTACCCTAAAAAAATGCAACAAGGATATCAAAGAGAAAGAAAGAAGACAGAAAACCATGTTATCGTGAAAAACAGAGTTGTGATTTCAATTTATGCAAAACCCTAGTTTATTTTCTTAATTGTTCACAATCTACATTTTATTTTAACCTAACACAGTCATATTTTGGTGTAAATTTTGGGATAAAATGTGTATTGGTGAAAAATATAGATGATTTTTCTTTCTTACTCTCATACCGTAGTCACATTCTTATCATATAATTAAATTCTGTTAAAGATTTAAACAATTGAGTAATAACAATGTAACTTATATAGGGACCAAAGTCAGATTTGACCAAAAGTACTAGGATTGATTGTCACAATTTCATGTGTAACGACCAAAGTGAGATTTGACCAAAAGTGTAAAAGGTTGACTGTCATGATTTTATTTGTATAGACCAAAGTGAGATTTGGTATAAAGTACAAGAGTGCGAAGTGTAATTCACCTTAGTTTAATTTACGCACAAAAAATCTTCCCTATTTTCTTTACTTTTTTTTTGGCTGGTTCAAAAAATAATGCATGTGCAACCATTAAGACCTTGCTTTTAATTTACTTTTATTTATTTATTTTTAAAAAGTCCTGAACTTTTAAAATACGTGTCTAATTATCTTGTATTTTGATAATATTATCGTAATGTTAATCTTGTGGCTGCAATTCTTCTTGTTTTTTTTGTTTATTTATTTATTTATTTATTTTCAAGTTTCCATTATTTAGTTGCATGGTATTCTTTACCATTTTATGGTTACATGAACTCAAATCACACGAGTGCATTACATTACCATTCTCGTATGGACCAAATGGGAAATAATGTGGGAAGATAAAAGTACAATCATAATCCTCTTCCTTCTTGAATGAGTGTTGTTCCACCATTTCTCATAGCTTTGACAAGCATCAAGCTTCGTTGTCCTGTAATTTAACTATTCAAGGTGGTTTTGGGTGCTAACATAATTCATGCAGTTCAAGCAGACAAAAGCATTATTGATTATTTGAAGAGAAAATATCATTTTTTCCTCCAAACTATCACGCATTTTTCACGTTGACTCTCATACTTCAATTTATTTCAATTTAGTACCTGAACTTTTCACAAATTGATCAATTAGACCTTTGCCATCACTTTCTGTTCACAATTGGACGAAATGTGCTAATGTGGGCAGCAAATTGATTTTTAAAGTATAATTTGGGGGCCAATTGATTTTTAAGGTATAGTTTAGAGGGTAAAATGAAATTTTAAATGAACTTTGGTGCCACGTCAGCACATTCCATCCAATTGTAGACGGAAGGTGACGGCAGAGGTCTAATTGATCAATTTGTGAAAAGTTCAGGCACTAAATTGAAATAAATCGAAGTATAGGAGTCAACGTGAAAAATGCGTAATAGTTTGGGGGGCAAAATGATATTTCCTCTTATTTGAATCACCATTAATAGTATGTTGGATTGCCCACAAAGGCATGGTGGCCAATATTTTTAGAATAATGTTATACAAAAGAAAAAAAATTGTACAAAACAAAATTAATACAGAATGACCCGACAAGTGTTGATATTATTAATTTAAAGCAAAAAGTCTATTAAAATGGATTAAATGTTTAAAAAATGTTATTGCCATATCTTTCTAGTTAATAGTCATATATTACCTACATTCTATAGAAAAACCTATAAGAATATAATTTTCCATATATTAAGAAAATTGGATTGTTTTCAATTGATATTTTTTTGATTGGAAAAGAATAAGCTCATTTGAAATCTCACACTAGAAAACATCCCATGCTTGCTTCCCGTTATCGTCCAATTATCTACGCATTGTCTTGTTAACAAGGACAAACCATGGAGGATCAAAACAAATGTTAAGAGGATCACAACACTATTTTATAAACAATTATAAATGCCAACCAACCATTGTTTGAAGGTTAATTTTGTCTATAAAAAAACTAATGAAACTTGAAAGAGGAAAAAAAGAACAGTAATGCTAGGTATCATGAAAAAATTTTCATGAAAATAATCATGAAAGTTTTGTGACCCTTGGATTACACTTAGAATAAAGCACCACACACTAATCAAGGTAATCTAAGGATCATAAATTTTTCATGATCACTTTCATGAAAAAAATTTTATGATCTCTAACTTTTCCCAAAAAAGAAACTACTATTAGGACCTACATAATTTCTTTGGACCCCCCTTCTTTGAACCCTACCCACACTACTACAAAATTATAAATAGATCACGGATTTGAAGTGTGATGTATGTTTTTAAATCACATTTGTTATTTAGTTAAAGTGTGATCTTTGAGAATGTGATTGTTAAGGTTCATTTTCAATCACAATTTCTGACTGCATTAAAAAATAATTCCATCATGTGTTTCGACCGTGATAATAATATTTAGATCGCGGATTTAAGTGTGATTAATAACGAATAAAACCTGAGATTAAACTTAAATAATCCGTGATTAACAATAAGATAAGATCGTGGTTATATGCATTTCTTATCACGGTTACTGCGTGTGATAAAAAAAAATAATCCGGCAACAAAATGTGTTTATCAATCACAGTATATAAACCGTGATTAAAATCTGAACATAACTAATACCTAAAATATAATTAATATTATTCGCGCAAAAAATTCCTTTGAATCACAACATTGACCACATATGAATAGCTAATAATCTCATATATTTCATAAATGAAAGTCGAATGTTGGAAAATATATACAATGAAAGTTAACGAATAAAAGGGTTTTTTACTTTAATTACACAATAAAAATCTAATTAAAAAAAATGAAAAAACTTAAAGAAAACTCAAAGTTCTTGAATGTTCTGTTTTGTTTTAATCATATTTGACATCTCTCTAAGCAATTTTTGACCTAAATAAAAATAACAAAATTAGTTCAGGAGCTGCTAGAAGCATATGAATAAACTTACACAGTTTTTCGTTATTTAAAAACAAAAATAAAATATTAATGGATATCCCACTTGCCAAGGCTCTAGAGGTCCAGCCTATATTTTTTCATCTCAACCACAAGAAGAAAGAGAATGCAGTTGATAAAATCAATGGTTCAATTGTCCAAACACCTAAAAATCCAAACACAGATTCTATTAACTATGTTCTGATTTAATGTCATTTTCCCTAGTGTGTACTCAGTCCATGACCTGGTGACTAATTTGCACAGATCAAGTGTCTTGTTTTATGAGTTAGAGCTGTCCACAAAGCACCAAAGCAATAACCAATCAAAGCAATAACCAATGAGTGTGTGTTTAATGGAGTTCAACCCCAGTTTGATGTGCTGTGTGAGTTGATCAAAGTGAAGGTTGTTTTGTAGACTAAATATCATTTTTCTTAGTGTGTGTACAATGGTGGTTAGGTACAAGCAGCCAACAAAGAAAAAACAGAGCAAGTCCAACTCCTTCTAAAGCCGAATGACTCAACAACTGCTAAATGGCGCAATGTAAATATATTGGTCATCAATTACCATAAAATGATATTAAATTCTGGAGGATTAAAAATATAAAGGATTCCCAAAAATGGAATCAATTCCAATTACTCTAGGTCCTAAATTTCAGCAAAGTTCCATATCAAAACAATAAAATGGCATGTGCATATATTTACTAACAAGATAGATAAGAGTACTACCAGGTTTAGATGATGAACATGTGACTATATTTTCAGTTCAGTAAGGAATTCCTTTGAAGTTTGCATATCCATCTTCTTGATTGCAGCTTTCTGCACCCAAGGGAGCAATTGAGAAAGATATATAGATACTTAACATCAGAAATCAACATAGCACTCTCAGGTATCAATGAATAATGGTCCATGACAAATTTAAAACACACATATAGTCTTTAGTCAAATGAAAATGACAAAGGAAAGAACAATTGCACCTATGCAGCTGAAATTTGTCATTATTGGAAAAAAATATATATATAGGTGCAGTTTTTACTTTCTGTATTTCCTACACAAACACTACCAAGAATTTGTTTCCTTGTGAATTATACTACTCCATCTAAATTTAACTATAAACTTTGCTCAAACTATGAACTCAATAAATTGTAAACCCACTTCTTGTAATAATATTTGGAGGATTCAATATCTATCAGCATATTTTCTTTTTGACACCCAAATAGATGTCATGTTGGTTGTTGTCAGGGTAATAGCAAACACACTCAAAGCGATTGATTTAACACTGCTCAGAGTAATACATGTAAGATAAAAAAAATTCAAATCCAAAGAAAGAATTCAACACTTGAATCCACTGCCCTAAATCAACTTGTTGAGACCAAAATATATGCTATTCCTGCTAAAGGAAAAATCCACTTATCCATCATTTTATTGGGAAAAAAATCCCAAACATGTAGCAGCCATAAGAATTTAACATCTCAATGAATTTACATTATTATTTTTTATGAACATGCAAAATCTGGTAGTGCATGGTTAAATTGATTTTACACCTGATCCTACATTCCTAAATTGATATTAAGACTACAATGGATTTTTTTTTTTTTTTTTGGGATCAAGATAAGCTTCAATTACACAGAATTGAGCTAAAGGCACCCAACAAAAGCCATAGGAGGCTGGGAAACCCAATTAACAGGCAAAGTATCATGCAAACAAGCAGAAGCCACCCAATGTGCAGCCCTGTTCCCAACTCTGGGGCACCATTTGAAAGCCAAACACTTGCTGCTGGCCATTGACCGAATATCATTCATCACAGCACAAATGTCCACGGAGGAACCCCTCTGACACAGAGTTGAATGACATTTTTGCAATCACTGTCAATCTCCACATTTGCACAGTTAAGAGCACGGGCCATGGCGCAAGCAAGTCACACTGCAGATGCTTCAACTTGTATTGCTGTTGCCAAGCGAATTTTTGCAGCGATGCCATCCACCAGATGGCCTTCTCGTCCCTAAGAAGTACTGCAACAGCCCCCCTGCCTCTGCTCAAGTCAGTTGCCGCATCGCAATTAAATTTCCATTTCCCTCTCGAAGGAGGAACCCAATGAGGCTTATGACCCTGTGCCCCTACTGCTGTTTCCACAAAGGCAGAGTCCACCTCGCAAGCCACCAAAAATTCAGCTTCCTCTCTTTTAGCCTTAGCAACCACCTCGATTGGATTCACAGGGTATTGGTTGAAAAGGTAATCATTTCTCACCTTCCAAATGCTTCAAGCCACCCAAACCATTGAGCAGATCACTATCCTGCCCCAACTCGCTGCACCCAAGGATGCAAAGAGATTACCAAACCAAGACCGAACCGTTCCCAGTTAAGTTCATCACATCTGAAGCCCAGCCCACTGCCAAACCAGACTCTTTTAGCCCATTCACATTCAAATAAAAGGTGTTCCACCGACGTCACAGCTGAAAACACACAGGGCAATGAGCGGAATTGGCACACCGCCTACGCCTAATTCTGTTTTGTTGCCAAGGCGTTATGATAAATCTCCACAAATTTGGAGGCAAATTCAAATTCCTGCAAATTCCATTCATTCTCAGACCAATCCGAAGAAGAGCCGTTATTAGTCCTATGTTCTGATTTAATGTCATTTTCCCTAGTGTGTACTCAGTCCATGACCTGGTGACTAATTTGCACAGATCAGTGTCTTGTTTTATGAGTTAGAGCTGTCCACAAAGCACCAAAGCAATAACAATCAAGAAATAACCAATGAGTGTGTGTTTAATGGAGTTCAACCCCAGTTTGATGTGCTGTGTGAGTTGATCAAAGTGAAGGTTGTTTGTAGACTAAATATCATTTTTCTTAGTGTGTGTACAATGGTGGTTAGGTACAAGCAGCCAACAAAGAAAAAACAGAGCAAGTCCAACTCCTTCTAAAGCCGAATGACTCAACAACTGCTAAATGGCGCAATGTAAATATATTGGTCATCAAATTACCATAAAATGATATTAAATTCTGGAGGATTAAAAATATAAAGGATTCCCAAAAATGGAATCAATTCCAATTACTCTAGGTCCTAAATTTCAGCAAAGTCCATATCAAATACAATAAAATGGCATGTGCATATATTTACTAACAAGATAGATAAGAGTACTACCAGGTTTAGATGATGAACATGTGACTATATTTTCAGTTCAGTAAGGAATTCCTTTGAAGTTTGCATATCCATCTTCTTGATTGCAGCTTTCTGCACCCAAGGGAGCAATTGAGAAAGATAATATAGATACTTAACATCAGAAATCAACATAGCACTCTCAGGTATCAATGAATAATGGTCCATGACAAATTTAAAACACACATATAGTCTTTAGTCAAATGAAAATGACAAAGGAAAGAACAATTGCACCTATGCAGCTGAAATTTGTCATTATTGGAAAAAAATATATATATAGGTGCAGTTTTTACTTTCTGTATTTCCTACACAAACACTACCAAGAATTTGTTCCTTGTGAATTATACTACTCCATCTAAATTTAACTATAAACTTTGCTCAAACTATGAACTCAATAAATTGTAAACCCACTTCTTGTAATAATATTTGGAGGATTCAATATCTATCAGCATATTTCTTTTTGACACCCAAATAGATGTCATGTTGGTTGTTGTCAGGGTAATAGCAAACACACTCAAAGCGATTGATTTAACACTGCTCAGAGTAATACATGTAAGATAAAAAAAATTCAAATCCAAAGAAAGAATTCAACACTTGAATCCACTGCCCTAAATCAACTTGTTGAGACCAAAATATATGCTATTCCTGCTAAAGGAAAAAATCCACTTATCCATCATTTTATTGGGAAAAAAATCCCAAACATGTAGCAGCCATAAGAAATTTAACATCTCAATGAATTTACATTATTATTTTTTATGAACATGCAAAATCTGGTAGTGCATGGTTAAATTGATTTTACACCTGATCCTACATTCCTAAATTGATATTAAGACTACAATGGATTTTTTTTTTTTTGGGATCAAGATAAGCTTCAATTACACAGAATTGAGCTAAAGGCACCCAACAAAAGCCATAGGAGGCTGGGAAACCCAATTAACAGGCAAAGTATCATGCAAACAAGCGGAAGCCACCCAATGTGCAGCCCTGTTCCCAACTCTGGGGCACCATTTGAAAGCCAAACACTTGCTGCTGGCCATTGACCGAATATCATTCATCACAGCACAAATGTCCCACGGAGGAACCCCCTCTGACACAGAGTTGAATGACATTTTTGCAATCACTGTCAATCTCCACATTTGCACAGTTAAGAGCACGGGCCATGGCGCAAGCAAGTCACACTGCAGATGCTTCAACTTGTATTGCTGTTGCCAAGCGAATTTTTGCAGCGATGCCATCCACCAGATGGCCTTCTCGTCCCTAAGAAGTACTACAACAGCCCCCCTGCCTCTGCTCAAGTCAGTTGCCGCATCGCAATTAAATTTCCATTTCCCTCTCGAAGGAGGAACCCAATGAGGCTTATGACCCTGTGCCCCTACTGCTGTTTCCACAAAGGCAGAGTCCACCTCGCAAGCCACCAAAAATTCAGCTTCCTCTCTTTTAGCCTTAGCAACCATCTCGATTGGATTCACAGGGTATTGGTTGAAAAGGTAATCATTTCTCACCTTCCAAATGCTTCAAGCCACCCAAACCATTGAGCAGATCACTATCCTGCCCCAACTCGCTGCACCCAAGGATGCAAAGAGATTACCAAACCAAGACCGAACCGTTCCCAAGTTAAGTTCATCACATCTGAAGCCCAGCCCACTGCCAAACCAGACTCTTTTAGCCCATTCACATTCAAATAAAAGGTGTTCCACCGACGTCACAGCTGATAGACACACAGGGCAATGAGCGGAATTGGCACACCGCCTACGCCATAAATTCTGTTTTGTTGCCAAGGCGTTATGATAAATCTCCACAAATTTGGAGGCAAATTCAAATTCCATGCAAACTTCCATTCCTTCTCAGACCAATCCGAAGAAGAGCCGGGTTAATTAGTCCCTACATGAGCTTGCTTCACCGCTTCTTGATACCCCGATTTCACCATGTAACAGCCCTTCGAGTCATGGTGTCACACAATAGTGTCATTTCCTTCCATCACCGCAACTGGGATGGAGAGGATGGCATCACAATCCTCATCCGCAACCAGAGTTCTAATTTTTGCCTCATCCCATGTTTTATGAACGGGAGCAATCACCTCGCTCACCTTCTGCACCTCTACCCCAATGTTCCTTGCCGTCTGAAATTTAAAGCCCAGATTTGAAGGGATGCATCAATCCTCCCAAAAATTAATCGATCTGCCGTTTAAAACTTGCCACCGAAGCCCACCATTAAGAACTTCTCTACCTTGCAGCAGGCTTGCTCATGCCCACAAGGGTCATTGTAACGCCCTCAAAATAAACCCATAAATCATACAATCTTGACATGCTTAGACATAAGAGAATAAAGCATAATTTCATTCATCAGAGTATTCATTACAAAAGTATTACATGTTGACATCAAAAGTAAATGCCCCACGGGCTTACAACTTTCCAAGCCAACACTTGGTTACAAAAAGAGAGTACTAACTTAAAAATATAAAATAAGCCCTTGGCTTGATTTACATGTAATACACAAGATAATCACAAAAATAAACAAGAGAGTCTTCAACTCCCACAACCATCCAAGCTAAGACCTCGGAGGCGGCATAATACCTGAACCTGAAAATGATGTCCCATATAGGGTGAGCCAACGCCCAGTAGAGATATGCTAAACATAATATGAGCAATAACTAAAATATTAGCATTCGATAAATGTTTAACTCAAATATGCCAACTTATAACACATTTCAATTCCATGACCATTATGTCCATGTTTCATTTCATTTTCCATTACTTATCCAATTCTCAATTCAGAACCGTGGCTCAGAACCTGGCCAAACAATTTGGATGAGATTACACCTCATATCAACAATACTTCCATTTCAAATGAGATAACATATAGTGATCCCGGTTTCCCTTTTCTTTATTTGTTGTATCCGGACTTAGGCTCCACGGAGTTGGTTGTTGTGTATATCTTGTTTACATCCTCTACTCTTTATATTTGAGTCTTGGGTGGTGTTGGGAAGGTTTGGAACAGGTTGGCTGAGCTTAGGAACCAAGTCTAGTTGCCCAGATTTTGGCTTGTCCGCTCGAGCGGGACTTTTGACGCTCGAGCGGGGACCCTTTTGTTTCTTGTCCGCTCGAGCGGGGATTTGGGCGCTCGAGCGGGGAATACACCCATCCAGTATTTCCTATGTAGTGTTGGACGCTCGAGCGGAGGAATTGGCCGCTCGAGCGGGGACTTGTGTGTGCCGCTCGAGCGGGAAGTTGAGCGCTCGAGCGGGGGACCTGTCTGCAAAAGTGTTGGGAGTGTGCATCTGACGCTCGAGCGGGGGATTGGCCCCTCGAGCGGGGAGTTGAGCGCTCGAGCGGGGCGACTGGATTAAAGCTCCGTGTTTTGACTTTTTGAAATCACTTTTTCACTTCTCTTCTCTCTCTTACTTTTCCAAAAACACCATTGTTGAGCTTCTCACTCTAGAGCTCTACCTTCTCTCTAGGTATTGATTTAGTAGGAGTGATTTCCTCACCTTTGGCCTTTACAAAAAAGTTGTTGATCGTCGAGGCTATCTTTTGATCCGAGAAATTTGCGATTTGGAGCATTTCCGTTTTCTTCATCTTCTTCATTGGGGGGAATCTTTTGAGGTAGGGATTCCTACTCACTATTATGGTCTTTGACTTAGATTTTTGGTTGTTTTGGTAAAGTGTTGAAGTTGGTTGATTTTGGGACTTAGAGTTTCAAAATGGTATAATGGAGGGTTTATTATTTAGATTCTTAAACTTGTATTTTGGGTCTCAAAATGATGATTTGGGTGTTGGTTGTTGATATTTGAACCTATGGGTTAATATTGAGGGTTGGGGAAGAAAACCCTAATTTGTATATAAATTAATTGGTATAATTAATTTGGAAAGTTATGGATTTTATGAAATCGAATTGGAATTAATGAAATTGATTCATTATATTGTGAAATGGTGGAGTTGGATTTATTAATCGCTCATTTTCGGAAAACATTGTTATTTTATCTGTTGGAGCTTTTATTTCCTGTTTAGAAATATTTGCTTGGGCTACCGGTGGAGGGTAGTTTTGATTGTTGTAGATAATGCATGATGATTAGGCAAATTGAAACTAATCAAGTGGATAAGTCATAGAGTATGACGGATGAAGGAATGCATTAACGTTATGTGTTAATCGAGTATGTATATGACCTTTGTGTATATATATATGTTGTTGTGTTGTGTGGGAGGAGATAGGGGATGGACTCCACTGATACAGCTTATATGCTTGTCAGTTAATGTGTTGATATAGCTAATATGCTTATCTGAGGAAGTGTTGATACAACTCATATGTTTATCACCGGAAGTGTTGATATAGCTAATACGCTTATCTGTTGAAAAGTGGATGCAGTTTGTATGCTTATCTGTTGAGATGTTGATACAACTATTATGTTTATCTATTGTAAATGGAAAACGTTTAATATGAGTCACTGTCTCATATAAGTGGTTGGCCAGGTTCTGAGCCGTTGATATAAATTGTGAAGTTGATAAGAAATGGGTTATGAATTGATTTATGGGAATTGAACATTTATCAATTGCTAATGTCTTAGTCATTGTTCATACTGTGTTTAGCATATCTCTACTGGGCGTTGGCTCACCCTATACGGGACATCATTTTCAGGTACTGGTAGCATGCCACCTCCAAGGACATAGCTTGGATGATGAGGATGAGAGTTGAAGACTCTTTTGTTTCTTTTGTTTGTATTACATGTACATCAAGCCAAGGGCTTCGTTTGTATAGAGTTAGTACTCTTTTTGTGTGTAACCAAGTGTTAACTTGGAAAGCTGTAAGCCCGTAGGGCATTTGCTTTGTTTGTAACATGGAATACTTTTGTAAGAACTACTCTGATGAATAGAAATAGTTGATTTCTCTTGTATCAATTCATGTATTTAGTGATGGGTTTTATGTATTATTTTGAGGGCGTTACATAACAACTCATATTAAACACTTCCATACTTCATATATGATACACAGATTAGCTGTATCAATCTCAATTAAAAACACTTCCATACTTCATATATGATACACAGATTTGCTGTATCAATGGAGTCCATCCCCTATCTCCTCCCAAATATCCGGTTTAGGAGTCCATCCCCCATCTCCCCCAAACCGTGGAGTACATCCCTATCTCCTCCCACACAACACAATGTATATAAGCATCTATCATATACATGTTCAATCAATACACAAATTTGATGTATTATTCTATTCTTCATATTCAATGACATTCAACCGATTAGTTTTAATTCGCCTAATCATCATGCAATGTCTACAACAATCAAGACTATCCTCCACCGATAGCCCAAAACAATTATTTCTAAACAGATAATAATTATATCAACAGATAATTTATCAACATTTTCAAAGGTGAGTGATTAATGAATCCAACTCCACCATTCTACCTCATAATGAGCCAATTTCATTATTTCCACTCAATTTCATATTTCCATAATAAATGTCATTAATTACACTAATGACCCAAATATACCCAAACATAGCATTTTCCCCCTTTCCTCAACATTGACCCAAAGGTCCAAATATTATCAACAACATCAATAACCTCCTTTTCAGACCCAAAACACATATGTTTAAATCAAAAGAACAAAACCCCTCTTTCCAATATAATACATCTCAAACCCTAACTTCCCAAATCAAACCATCTATACAAAAAGCTCAACATTTATGTTAAAGCTCATAAAAATGAGTAGTTATCCCTACCTCAAAGTCGGAGCTCAAAATAGAAGGTGAAGAAAATCGAAAGTGCTCCAAATCCCAAGATTTTCGGATTGATAGGTAGCCTAAGCCAAGCTCTACACTTCTTACACAGACACTAAGGGGGTGGATCACTCAAACTAGATCAAACCCTAGAGAGAAGTTGAAGTTTTAGAGTGAGGTGCTCTCCAATGGAGGTTTTGAAAAGTAAGAGAGAGAAAGAAAGTGTGAAAAGTGATTTAAAATCACCCAGCTGCCATCTGATATACGACTAGGCCGCTCAAGCGGAGAATAGGACGCTCGAGCGCAAGAATACCCGCTCGAGCGCCAAGACACAACTGCAAAATACACCCGCTCGAGCGCAAGGGGAAACCCGCTCGAGCGTAGATTACCCTCTTCCAGTATTTTTACAGACATTGAATATCCGCTCGAGTGCCAGGATACCCGCTCGAGCGCGACCCGCTCGAGCGTAATGAAATCCGCTCGAGCGTGAAAAACACATCTGCAGTATCTTTGCAGACGGACAAACTACTGAAGGTGTGCAAACTCGCTCGAGCGCAAGAAGACCTGCTCGAGCGGATCACTGAAAATTTGGGCAACAAGAGGTTGGACAAAAGCTCAACCAACCTGTTCGAAACACGCCCAAGACAATCCTAAACTCAAATACAAAGAGTTAAAGAACGGGAATGAAATACAGACAACAACAACTATCAACAGAACCGAGTCCGAAATTCAGTAAACATGAGAGGGAAAATCGGGATCGCTATAGTCACAGCCCCTTAGCTGCATAACAAAAATCCGAGTTGGGGTAGTAGATTCCTTTCATAATTTTTGCAAATAAGGAGTCCGGATATTTTATTAATCTCCTCTATTAAAAGCCCGAAAACCACGGAAGCCCAAACCGCCATTTTTCTTGGTCAAACACAACCTACTCAGCTGGCCCAGTGAATTCCACCCTCCTCAGGATCACCTTTCCACCATAAATTCCTTATGTAGGAGCTCAACTTATCGCAAAGCTTACTGGGAAATATGAAACATGCAATTGCATAGGTTGGCATCACCTGGGCCACAGATTTTATGAGAACTTCACGACCCACTTGGGAAAGTAACTTAGCCTTCCATCCTTGCAACTTAGATAAAACCTTTTTGCATAAAAATTAAAAGCTTTTGCCTTGGAGCGGTCCCAACACGATGGCAGCCCCAAATATCTCGCACTTGTCTTCATTTTTGGAATCCCTAACGGCCCACAAATCTCCAATTGCCAAGTGGGAGAAACATTGCCTCAGAATTTTACCCCCAATTATCAAAATTCACTGATTGCCCCGAAGCATCACCGTAAATTTTCAGCAATTTGCCAACCTCCTGACACTCTTCAGCATTTGCCTAAAAAATAGCACTGCATCATTTGCAAAAAACAGATGCGAGAGGGTAGAACACCCCATCCGTATCCGCAGTCTAGAAATTTTCCCCTCTTGCATGCTTTAAGCAATCAATCTCGAGAATACATCCATAACGAGAATAAACAGGTAAGGAGACAACGGATCCCCTTGACGTAACCCCCTTGATGGCTTAAAGTTGGTCCTCTGAGCCCCATTAACAATCACCGAAAAGGATACTGTAATAATGCATTCCATTACCCATTGGACCCATTTGAAATGAAACCCCATTTTTCCCAGCCTAGCTCTCAAAAAGCCCCAATGAACATAATCATATGCTTTGTTGAAATCTATTTTGAGCGCCAAGTCCTCCACCTTACCTTTCCGAAGCTTCAATGCATGGAATGCCTCATGGGCCACAATAATGTCATTCTGTATCAGTCGTCCTAACACAAAAGCTGATTGATTTGGTGTGATTACCTCCCTCAAAATCCCTTTTAATCTATTAGCAAGAATCTTAGTAATCACCTTCAAATTAGGGGTGGTTTGGGATGATCTAAATAAGTGCACTTTTTGACTTTTTATGAAATATGGGTTGGATATGGGTTGGGTTTGAACTGACGTGGTAAAGAGGTGATGTGACTTAAATAAGATGATGAGACTTAAATAAAATAGTGACTTTTTGACTTTTTTATGTTATGATAAACAAGGCCTCAAGTTGCACAGGCTGATTGGCCTATAATGCATTAATGTTTCTGGAGCCTGAACTTTAGGAATAAGGACCAAATTTGTATGATTGAGTTCCTTCAACAAATGTCCCCCTCAAAAAAAGCTCTTCACTGCTTTATACACAGATGGCCCCACAATGTCCCAATACTTATGATAAAAATAACTAGGAAATCCGTCTGGCCCAGGAGCTTTTAAGGAACCCAGCTGAAAAACCGCTGACTTGACTTCATCATCCAACACATCCCGAATCAATAGAGAGTTTATGCCATCCATAATGACCCTAACCCACCACGTCTAAAGCATCAGCATTCCTCCTCCACTATCTCCAAAAAATAGGTCCAAAAAATAATCGAACAAATGGGAATTAATTTCTGAGTCTGAAGTAAGTAGACTACCAGCTTTGTTCTTCAATTGGAAAATCTGATTCCATTGACGTCATTGATTAATGGTTGCATGAAAGAAGGCCGAATTTTTATCTCCAAAATTAAGCCACCGAACCCGAGATTTCTGATGCAAAAACATCTCCTCTCTTTTCGTTACCATTTCCAACTCTTAAAATAAACACTTCTGTAGGTCCTTATTTTCCGTCGAATGATCTTAGGTTTGGACCCTTGCAATCTGTGCTAGAAGTTTCTCTATTTGCCTTCTTCCATTTCCAAACTCATGTCCACTCCACGCCCATAGCCTCCTTTGACATCTTTTCAATTTCTATACAAGTTGAAACATATGAGAGCCCGATTGTTTATGATCCTATGCAGATTTAACTGTGTCTACACAATTTGGACTAGTGGTCCAAAGTGATTCAAATTGAAATTTTCTAGGTACCTGAACCAATGGGACATAACAATTAATCACCAAGGGGCACTGGTCTGATCCAAAGCAAATATCATGAAATACTTAGGCATTTGGGAATAAATCCCTCCATGCAACTGTCGCACGATCCAATCTTTCTCAAGCATTGTCTCCGCCAACCTGATTATTGGACTAGGTAAAAGCATTCCCCTTAAACCCCAAATCCACCAGATCATAATCCGAAACCATTTCTCTAAATTCATTCAGTTGAGAACTATTACACTCCCTTCCTCATTGCTTCTCCCAAATAGAGCCCACTTGATTGAGATGACCAACACATAACAAAAGGGTCCTGCATCTCCCTAGCCATATCAATCAAGTATTCCAGAACAGTCTCCTTCCCTGCCTACAAGGAGGAGCATAGATGAACGAAGCTGCCCAATCACACCCACCTTGATGTGAAATAATACATCGTTGCAATTCGATTATTCAAACATGTAGAGCTTTGGGCATAACTAGAAGCATAATAACAGAAACTTCACACAACTTAAGAATCATGCTTTCTAGTCTTGCCTTAAGATGTATACATCAATCATACTAATATTTTAATTGCTAAAAGATTCAAAAAAAAAAAATTTAAAATTTAAAAATGCTTCAAGAACCATACTTTCTCATGAATTTTCTTCAAGAACCAACGTGGAACAAAAAAAATTGTGATGTCAACACTTTGAAAAATAACAATAATATATTTGATTAAAAAAAGAGTAGCTCTGTAACAAAATCAAGAAACATCTCATTACCAAAAAAACAAAGGTAGTTTCTAAAATAGAGATACTAATTCAAACAAACAAAAATGTAGCACATCATGCTTGTGATGATAAAAAACCAACGGTAACAAATCTAAAGTAAAGACCCAAAGGTAGTTTCTATACCAGTTTACTCATGTAGAGAAATAAGAAATCAGTCTCCAAGCTTTTGTAATCCAACACCAGAGGAATCAAAGAATTCATGTGCTCAAAACTCGATCAAATTAACCAAATACTAGCTGCGCAACAAATCAAGGTCAAATCTAGCAAAACTTTTAGATAAAAACCCTTCTGTCCCTTTAAATTAGTATATTCTTAATTTTATCACTTTGGAAACTATTATACTAAACTAACATAAAAGAAAGCATCAAAAGTGTCCATGGACAAGTGGGAATGTATTTATTGACAACTACTTCTCAACGAAATCGTTAATGAAAATAATAATCAAACCCTTTCTTCAGAAATCATATCTAGATCAAGAAAATGGACTTCAACAATCAATCATATACAAAACACAATATGGATAAGTTCATAATTCATCCCTGATTCTGCAAGCCTGCAACATAAGAATGTGTTAATCTATAATATCTTTCGCAAGCATGTGCATAAATCATGTAGGGGGTCAACTATTACAATTAAGAACAAACAAGAAAAATAACTTCACTCACATCACCAGAAAATTTTGACAATTCAGTGCGCCTTAATTTGACAATTCAAAAAGAAATAATTTATCCCAATTCCAGGCTCTGTCTGCTAAGGAATCTTGCATTTGGGATCTGCACATCCCTATATGGTGTGTCAAGATTAACTTTGATGACCTATAATAATATCTCCTTTACCTATTGGCAAACAAAAAACTTCACCAACCCATCAAATTTTCACCAAACAAATCAGAAAAAAGCCTTTTTCATCTAAAATTCGGAGTGTTTTTCTCTAGCAACCCAACCTCACCACCAGCCACTATCTACCTTTATTTTCTTCTCTCGTAACACTGTTTGTAATCATACTAATATTTTAATTGCTAAAAGATTTTTATAAAAAATTAAATTAAAATGCTTCAAGAACCATACCAATTGATAAGAATTTCCTTCAAGAACCATCGTGGAACTAAAAATGCCTTAATTCCATGAGAAATCAGTTGTTTTAGTGTTGAATAATTCCATGAGAAAATGCCCTTAATCCATGAGAATCAGTGTTAAATCAAATTAAAATACACTAAATCCATGAGAAAGTATCAGTGTTAAATCAAATAAACCCTAATTCCATGAGAAAGTAGATGTTTCAGTGTTAAATCAAATTAAAATGCCCTAAATCCATGAGAAAATATTTGTGTTAAATCAAATAAACCCTAATTCCATGAGAAAATGCCATAAATCCATGAGAATTTAGATGTTTCAGAGTTAAATCAATAGGACGTAGGTGTTTCAGAGTTTCATTAGAAGATTATAGAGAAAAAACCTACTTCCTTAAAGAAACCAGATTCTTCTTAAGTTCAACAATGGTGAGCCCGAGGGAGGAGCAATGCTCGAGGAAGAGGCAGAAGGTATGCACAGAGAGAGAGATAGAGAGAGAGAGAGAAGAGAGAAGAGAGCAACCGTTTTAACCAATTACAAGAGATAGATATTTTTAAAAATAATTATGTTTAAATATAAAAGAAAAATTGAAAATATAGGAAAATTTATTATAAATCCCTTATTGATAAATGGAAATCCAATTACTCCCAAGAATTTTTTTATAGATCAATTAGTCCCATTGATTTTGAAAATATAGATTTAATATAATATTTGAAAATTGAATTTACAGTTATATTCTTATTTCTATTATGTTTTTTTCCTTTTTTTTTTTTTTTTTTTCTGTTGTGCTAGAAAGGTAAAATACACAACTTATGAAAATCAAATTTTGGATAAGTTTTTATATGGGAATCTTTTTTATTTTGAATGACTTGAAATGTAAGATTTTTCAAACATTTGAAAAGGAGTACAAAAATAGTTTGAAATATGGGATTCTTCAAACATTCCAAAAGGATGTGAGATTTTTCAAATGCATAACTTCAATCTGTAGCACTCCAATGTAACACTCCAAAAAAACTCATTATATATTTTTGTCCAAACGTAACACTAAAAAAAAACTCCTTAGTGTAACATTCCAATGTAACACACAAAAATTTCTTAATGTACTTTTTTCAAATGTAATATTCCAATGTAACACTCCAAAAAAACTCCTTAGTGTAACATTCCAATGTAACACACACAAAAATTTCTTTGTATACTTTTTTCAAACGTAATATTCCAACGTAACACTCCAAAAACAAGATGTAGGATTCTTCAAACCATTTCAAAAGGAGTACAAAAATTCCTTAGTAAGTTTTGAATAAGTGTGTAATTTGAAACTGTGAGTGTTATATTTGAAAAAAGTATACTAAGTAATTTTTTTAGTGTTTTTATGTGTATTATATTAAAGTGTTACGTTTGAGATTACATTGATTGGAGTATTGTGTTTGGGAAAAGTATACTAAATAGTTTTTTTGTGTGTTACATTTGAGTGTTACGTTTGAAAAAATTTAGAGTGCTATGTTGTTACGTTTGGAAAAAGTACACTAGAGAGTTTTTTAATGTGTTACATCAGAGTGTTACATTATTGGAGTGTTACGTTGGAGTATTACGTTCTTATTCATAATGTGGGATTTGTTCCAGAACGAGAAAAAATCGAAAACCTCTATAGTGCAAATTGTCTAAATGTGTAATTTCACATTTGGAGAAACCCACTTTTATTGCTTAAAAATTAAACCAAAATGTGTAAGTGACTACCTTTTGTGTAATTTTCACTTTAATGGGACTTTTGGGTTTATAAGAAAAAAGGAAAGACTAAACAGTTCATAAGATTATATTTTGGGATTTATTAGTACTTCACCCAAAAATATATACAATTACACTTATTTAGAAACAATGATTAAAAAATATATACATAATCACACTTATTTAGAAGGTGTGATTAAAAATAAATACTATCTTACTCAATTAAATTGACTTTGATTAAAATGTCATTCTAATTTTTTTAATCATATTTCTAATAAAAATGAGATATTTTTAATTCTTTTGGTGTGATCTTTAAACATTATTTGTTAAGTGGCCACTTAATTGACCCCCACCCATTTTCTCTTTGAACCCCTACCTTAATCCCAACTATACCGTTCTTCTTTGAAACCCCAATTCATCTTCTGATAACCTTTTCCTACCGCCAGCAACCTTTCACCGTCGGTAATGACCTCCCTTCCGGCAACCTCCCCATTGCAAACCCCAAAACCTATCATCATCATCTCTTTCATCTTCTCTCTCTCTCTCTCTCTCTCTCTCTCTCTTTATAGTAGAGAAGAGAACGAGAAAAATCTCTCATTTGACGACCTTGGCTTCGTCGTCTACAGTCCCCTCGGTCGCCTCGCCGTCGACTCCATGATCATCCTTCCCTAAGCCGGCTTCTGCGTCAACTACCTCATCTTCGTCGCCACCCCCTTCCGAAACCCTTCTCTATCTCTGCCTCTTCTTCTTCTACTTCATCCCATCGCGAACCATAACTTTAGCCTAATTCGTCCCTGGTGGCGGTGGGTCTCCTGACCCTTTCGCCTCTTCCCTACTCCTTTCCATCTTCCCTCCATCTCCCCATCCTATGCAAACCCTCACTGCAATGCCCTTACCCCTTTTGCAATTGCCGATACTAACGAACAGTTGATGATGTCACGATCTGGGTTTTGAAAACCGTAGATCTTGAATCTACTTCTCTCTCCGTATCTGTGCTTTGAGTTTGAAAACCTAGGTCTAGGGTCAGGGTTAGGGTATCCATGCATGCCATCTGTTTGATCAGTTGTCGTAATGGAATTGATAGTGTGATTTTGATGATCTTCGATTTTGGGTTGAGTGAGAAATGAACCTGCAAAGCTCTTAGAGACATTAGAACAAACAGAAAGAGAGACCCAGTCTGACGCAAGAGGAGCATGTTCACTGGTGGCGAGGGTAGGCGGCGGTGGCAGCCAGAGGTGATGGAGAATTAGGGTTAGGGTTTGAAAAATTAGGGTTAAAAGTTAGGAATGAGGGTAAAAATGAAACTTCATGTTTGGACAAAACTGGAATTAAAAAAAATGGAAGAGTGGGGGGTCCAAAGTAAAAAGGTAGGTGTTAATAGCAGCCCCCTAAAAAAATCTTATCTGAAATTTAATGGAGTATAAGTTCACAAAATGAGATTTGTATGTAAATGCTTTTTTTTAAGTACAATTTTATTTTGATTTACCCTTGATCATAAATCCCTAATCGTATATTGGTCCGGCAAAATCAATCTGTGAGTTCTTCTTCTTCACTCTCAACTATGTTTGGCATGTTGGTTTGGAGCTATTTTAGTCACAAAAAGACAAGATATGCTAAAAAGTCAATAAGACAAAATTTCACATCCAAACCATAATCATTTCACTTTTTCTCTCACAAAAGTCAAAAAAAGCCAAAAAGCCTATCCCAAACGAGGCGTTTTAGCTCTAGGCTAAAATAACTAAAAAGTCAAAAAATCAAAAAGTCAACCCACATCCCCAACGAAGGCTTTATTTGTTTATCAAATTTTAATAATGGAAGGCTATAGTTGCTTTCTCTAATTTCTTTGCCATAATTTTTTAGCCCTAATTTATTTGAGGATATAATTATTGGGCCCTAATTATCAGTTAGGGATGTAATTTTTTAAGCTACTTAGCAATGTTAATTATGGCTTTTCACTGTTGTAGTTGTTGCCCTTAGTTACCCGTAATTATTCTTGTTGCCCTAATTTGTGTTGTGTTGTTCTCTCGTTGAATTCAATTTATTTATGCTTGTATGTGTATATGCAATAAATCAATTATTAATTCTATGCTTGATGCGGTTTTTCATTGGTTTGGTGCTTCAATGAAAATCTCTAGTCTTTGTTGTGCTCTAATTTATGAAAATATATTATTTGCAAATATCAGTAATTGTGAATTTGTGTGGATTTTTTATTACATAGCCATTCTTCCTAGGAAGTATATTTCCGAATCGGAAAAAAGAAAAAAGAAGTAAAAAGTACAAAATTTTATCCAATCTCAATCGGGAGTACTAGCGAAATTTCTTGATAGAAAAAAGCAAATAGAAGGGCCCTTCTTAAGAGTTCATCTAGGACCTTAACACCAGTCTGAATACACCTACATTTCATTTTCATGGATTCAATAGTAACTTTCTCTTTTCAAATATATATATATATACAGTTTGTGAAACAAACAAAGTCATATTATTGGCTAACAATTAAAAAGGTAAATAAACTCGAATCACACAAGTAAATACATTATCATTCTCACACGGACTAGATAGAAAATAATCTGATAATCAAATTATTTATACACTTGTGACATATAGGTTCCCAGTTTGAATATAAAAGTACTAGCATAATCCTCGTCCTTTTTGACTGAGCTTTTACCATTTCTCACAGCTTTGGCAAGCATCAAGCTTTATTGTCCTGTAATTTAGTAACCAAAGAGCAAAAATGAGATGTCAAGGGCATAAATATAAACTCATTCCAGATTGGTTCAGGTGGTTAACATAATTCATGCAGTTCAAACACATAAATTAATCACATTGAATCTTTTAGAATATCCACACAAGGAATGGTGGCCAATATTTTTAGAGTAATGCTATTCAAACTAACATTATATAGAAAATTAATATAGAATGATATAACAAGTTTTAATCTAGATTGGTTCCTGGTGCTAACATAATTCATTCAGTTTAAGCACATAATAGCATTATTGATTATTTAAATCACCATTAATCAAATTGAGTATTTTAGAATACCCAAAAAGGGGCATGGTTGCCAATATTTTTAGAGAATACTATACAAAGAAAAAAAATGTTATTAATTTACTACAAAAGGACATGACAAGTGTTGATTTTTTTAATTTAAAGCAAAAATTCAATCAACACGGATTAGATTTTAAAAAATGTCACTATCATACTATTCTGGTTAATAGTCATGAATTCTATTTGATTGGAAAATGACAAACTAATATGAAATCTCACAATAGAAAACATGCCATGCTTGTTCCTATCGTTGTCCAATTATCTTTGCGGCTTCCTGTTAACAAGGACAAATCATGGAGGATCAATGCCAATGCAACAGAAACAATAGGTGCGATTTTATAGAAGAAAGAAGTTAAAAATATTGAGCAAGAGCTGATCAATTCTGTACATTGTTGAAAGTTCATCTTGAAGGAGTTTCTTCTTGATCAAATGAAGTTCATGAATTATATTGCTTAAGCTATCGAGCATGCCACTCCAATCTTGACTATGGAAATTAGACATTCCCCCATTCTATCACCATTGTTCTCATGAATTGATTCCCAATTACTGGCACCAACAGCAGTAGCTGCTGCTGTTGCTCATGCCACTTCTTCGTCATTGTCTAGGAGCCCCGGGTCTACAATCTCCATCACATGGTCAGGAAAGGCCATCCTAGCAAAGCTATGAAGATTAAGGCCTTCCTCAAACATGCTATCAGTGGGTCTCTTCCCTGTTATTATGGCCAATAATAGGATCCCATAACTGTAGACATCTCCATAAGTTAGCATCTCACTTCAAAGACCATACTTTGCCATTAAAACAGGTCACATTGAAAACCCCTAACGATTTGTTTTGCTGAAAAACAAAAATATTATAAAAGAAAAAAAAGGAACAATCAAATCTAGTATATGAGAATGTCAAAATAATAATATGAAAGCAGTACATTATACATATTCCCAGTTTTAGCAATGGAAAGCATAGCCGTATATTAATTCTATGACTAACAGTTGACTAGCTACGGACTAGGTCTTAAGGTAACCATGCAAAATTCCCCATTTTGAAACTTTGATAGCTAACTTATATTTTGTTTGAAACTTTAAATTTTCATCCTAGAATAGGCATATGTCAAAGTAAAAAAAGGGTAAAGAGAATTTGTTACCTGGAGGGACATATCCAATGGATCCCCTTATTCCAATTGAACTACTTTGATTAGGAATGGTAAGCTCTGGGAAAAATCTAGCTAGGCCAAAATCTCCAACACAGGCAACCATGTCATGATCAGAAGGATATTACTCGGCTTCAAATCACAATGAATGATCGGTGTATGGCATTGGTGATGAAGATAATCAAGTGCACAAGCTACATCTATGGCAATGTTTTTTTTAGAAGGTTGAGTCTCCGGTGCTCATTTTGCCCATTATTAGTTTCTGGACTTGAATGCAGCCATCCCTCTAGACTCCCATTAGGCATGAACTCATAAACTAGAGCTTTAAACTCATTTCCTTGAAAATCAACACTAGAACAAGAAGTTATGATCCTGACCAGGTTTCAGTGTCGAATATTTCTTGAAGTTTCACACTCTGCCATGAAACTCTTTGCAGCTCCACGGTTTTGAAGGTTAAGTACTTTGACAGCAGCGACAAACTCCCCATCTTGATCAAGAATCCTTTATATACAGAGCCAAAACTACCAAAACCAATCAGATTCGCGGAAGAGAAACCATCTGTTGCTTTGAAGAGTTTTTCATAAGAGATTTTCAAGAACGATTCTTTCAACAATGGAATTGTATTATGAGTTGTTCTTTTCTTCTTGAAGCAATAAATTATACAGAGAGACTATAGCGATCCCGGTTCTTTCTCCTTTGGTTGTTGTATCCAGACTTAGTTCCGTGGATGCCGGTTATTGTTTTGAGCTTGTTTCTATCCTTCAATTCTTTAAATTTGAGTTATAGAATGCTTTGGACTTGTTCGTTCCAGGTTGGTTGTGTTTGGGAGCCTTAGGTTGCTGCCCAGAATTTTGGACCTTCGCTCGAGCGAGGGTTTGGTCGCTCGAGCGAGAGTGGAGTCTTGTGCCTTGTAGATCGAGCCAGAGTGGCTTCGCTCGAGCGAGCGATTGCGTCTGGTTCTGGACCTGAGAGTTGCACTTCTTGGCTCGAGCGAGCTTTTCTTCGCTCGAGCGATCTGGTTGTTCTTCGCTCGAGCGAGCGTTCCGTCGCTCGAGCGTGCGTCTGGTTGCAGACCTGAGGGTTTGAGTTGTTGGCTCGAGCGAGCATTCTGTCGCTCGAGCATGCTTTTGGGTTGTTGGCTCGAGCGAGAGTCTTCTGTGTTCGCTCGAGCGAGCCTGTTTTATATCAGAACGCAGCAGCGGGTTAAACATCACTTTTTATCCCCTTTTCTTTTTGAAACCCTAGATACGAGACTCTCTCTCTCTAAACTCATCTTCTCTCTAGATTTTCATCTCCTTCTAGTGTGAATCCATCCTAGGCTCTTTGTAAGAAAGATAGAGGGTGGCTTGGGCTTCGTTCTAATCTGAAGAATAGTGGATTTGAAGCACTTTGATTTCGGGTCATCTTCTCCATTTGAGGTAGGGATTCTCCTTGTTCCTTTTCAATACTCCGTCTATAGATAGACATGTGGTAGTTTTTGTATTGCATAAAAACATTATATCATGTTGGATTTATTGAAAATCATGAGGTTGGACCTTGGGTTGGTTGTTGGTTATGGGTTTATTATCATTAGTTGTGGTTTAGGCTAATTGGAGTGTTAATTAGCATGTTATTGTTGAAAGGAGAGGAAACCCTAATTTTATTTGATTTAATAAATTAATAGAGGGGTCTTGATCTTTGGGCTAATACTTAGGTATTTTGGGTCTTAAATGTGGTTGTTGTTGTTTGTTGTTGTTAATTGAGCCTTTTTGATCAATATTGAGAAAGAGGGAGGAAAACCCTAATTTAATGATTATGACTTAATTTGCATAATTAATTTGGAATGGCTTTGAAAAGAATGTAGTGGATAAAAATGAATTATGGCTTTATTGTCCATGGAATTGATTTTGTGAAAACAAAAGGTATGGAGTTGGTTTTGTGAAAAACAAGAGAAAATGGAATTTGTTTTGTGAAATGGACAAAGATACTTTTGAATGAAGTATGAGAATTGGATTGTTGTAATTTGAGTGTTGAACACACATATGTGGAGGTTGTATCTTTAACTACCATGTTAATGTTGTTATTGGGTTTGTAATCTCATGATAATTGAGTCTTTTAATAGATGTACTAAATACCTGCATCTAGAGGTTTTGTCCTTGGTCATCGGTGGAGGATGACACGGTTGCGTTGAATTGTCGTGTATAAATTACACCATTGTTGATTGAACATCGTATGTGATGAAATGTTGAGATACATTATATATGTATACTTGTTAGGGAGGAGAGAGGGGTTGTACTCCAGTGTGTGAGAGAAGATAGGGGATGGACTCCACACACCTATGTGTTCATATATCTTAACACATTGTTTTGTGTCCTGATGGTTTATGTGTTTGTTTTACACATGTTGGTTATGCCTTGTGGTATTGTGGTTGTTGGTGTGATATCCTGCGCTGATAATCAGAGGTACCGTTACCTTCCAGCTAGCTCCTGGAGAACTGTATGCGCTGATAATCTAAGGTACCACACCCTTCCAGCTAGCGCCTGGTAAAATGGTATGTTGTTGTGAGAAGTGTATCTTTGGCTTACTACGCACCTAGCTAGTAGAGCAAAGTTTTGTTGTTATTGTTTCAGTGTATCTGGGAAGATTGTGGATTGTGTTGGTTACAGTTTTGGAGGGCCGAGTTGCCTCATCGGCTTATCTTATGCATGTAGTGAGTTGTTATCTCCCTTTATAAAGGTATGCATGTATAGTTATGATAGATTTGGGATTGAACCGAAATGGCTTTTGTCTTTTGGAAGTGTAAAGAAAATCAAACATTTTAGAAATATGTTTTGAAAAGGCACATCTGTTGTATGTGTGGAAAATGGAAGAGAGTAATGGGCTTAATGAATTTATGTCCTAAGTAATTGTTAAGTTATGAAAGAATAGGAGTGGGGGTTAATGAAAGGAAAAGAAAGATAAATCGCTTATAGCATTGAATGTAATGGTTGTTTTCGAGAAAAGTTCATACATATATATATATATATATATTTTGTATAAACTGTCACATTACTATTCTAGTACAAGAATGAGTGTTCATGATCATAGCTATCTGTAAGTTGTTATTGTTGAGGATCATGTTGAGATCCCTACTGGACTATATGTTCATCCCACATTGTTGAATCTTTTTCAGGTATTTAGCAGGATGTGCTACAAGATTTGGGATCTTCTTATTTGTTGGCCACGGGGCCTCTTTGTTGTAGGTGGAATGCCATATATGTAAAAGGGTTGTACCCTTCATTTGCTTATTTAATGTTGTAAGCCTGAGGGCAATTTATATGGAATGCTCATGTTGTATTTAATTTTCATTCGAATGAGAGAGTAGTTGTTCATCACTTCTAATTGAACAATTGAATTTATTTCCGCATGTTATCTCTGAAATTGAATTAAGTTAAGGAACTTGGTAATGACTTTGAGTAATAAAAAGTGGGGCGTGACAGAGACACTAGGGTTCCTCCTACAAGTACAAAAGCTACTGTAATTGGTAAAATATGTGAAAGAGGCATCTTATGCTTTGATTTTTGGGTGATGCAATTGGGTAGTTGTAATTCAGAAATACCACCACAAAGTCTATAATTTCCAATAATTGATATTGCACTCGCATTTGTGGAAACTCCTTTCATTAGTACCTCACCCTTAAAATCATTGAATGAAAAATTGAGTTTTTGTTGGGCAAATTTTTCTAAGAATGTTGGAATTTTGCTAGACAAGTTGTTATGAGAAAGATCAAAATTTGCAATCCCTCTCAAAGTTTCTAATGAAAGAGGTATAGATCCTTGGAAGAAATTTTCACGCAAGTATAGGTTTTCAAGGCTAGTACAACTGCCAAGACTGCTAGGAATTTCATCAGATAACCCATTTTCAGAAATATCCAATTCCATTAAATTTTTTAGGTTTCCAACGTCAGCAGGCAGGGAACCAAACAAGCGGTTCTGAGATAGATTTAATGAAATTGATAAAGACGAGATTCTCAAGAGTTCTCTAGGAATGGTGCCACTCAAGTTATTTTGAAATAAGTGCAGCAACAACAAGTTTTGGCAGTTACCAAGACTTGAGGGTATGGTCCCCTCTATTCTGTTGCTCGCCAAGTAAAGTTCAGTCAACAATGACAAGTTTCCAATGGAATTTGGAATTTTTCCCGAGAGCTTGTTATTGTCAAAACTCAACCTTTGCAACTTTTGAAGATTACCAATGCTCGGGGGAATTTCCCTGGTAATATGGTTGCTGTACATACCTAACAAAGCCAAGTTGACAAGATTACCTATTGTTGAAGGAATAGTTCCATAGATTTGGTTTTTGTCAAGCTAAAAAAAAAAGAGATGGTCTGATAAATAACCCACAGAGTCTGGTAATACGCTTCTGAATTGATTTTTCTCCATACTCAACTTTTCCAAATTGCTACAATTGACCAAAGAACCAAGAAATGCTAGATCATCAGGTTCCTCACTTCTGAAATGGTTATCTGATATAGTTATATCTCCCTGAGATTCTGTAGGCTTCCAAAATCATTTGTTATTTTCACATTGAAGTTGTTTTCTCCCACATCAAAACTTACTAGTTCTAAAGAATTGGATATTGAAAGTGGAACAGGTCCAGTAAATTGGTTACCATATAGCTGGAGGATTTGAAGATGGGGGACTACCGTGAAGTTGGTTATAAGGGACAAAAAAAAAAAAGTTAGTAAGGAGAGGTTATAATGAAAGAAGGGATCATACCAGAGAGTTGAGTGACACCCAATCCAAGGAAACTTAGTTTTTTCAATTGTCCCAAGGTATCTGGAATACTTCCACGAAAAGGATTATAAGCCGCAGTAATTCTTACGAGAGAAGTAAGATTCCCAATGAACGGAGGAATACCACCTGTCAAATTGCTCAAGTGAATTCCCAGGTATACGAGCTTTGATAATGAAGTAAGCTCTTCGGGGAATTTTCCTACTAGATTGTTGGAACCTACACCAAGGTATGTGAGGTTTGAGCAGCGAGAGAGGTTGGTTGGAATTTCTCCTTCAAAATTGTTTGTGCTCAGGTTCAGTTTTTGGCAGCCTGAACAGATTTCCAATTTCAGTAGGGATTTCACCCCGAAAAGTGTTGTTATTGAGCCTCAACTTGTGATGGAAGCTGAGATTCCCAGTGTGAGGAGACAGGGAACCAACTAGATCTCTGGATTCTAATTCTATAATGGTGACTCTCTTGTGCCGGTGACCGCATCTAACACCTTTCCACTCACAGAAATGGTATGAATTGTTCCATGAGTTCATAACCCCATGAGGGTCTTGTGTTATCTTTGTTTTGAAGGCGAGCAATGCAAGGCGATTAGTCTCATTCCCAAGAAAGGTATTCGTGGAGGTGATAGTGACTATGAGATATGTGCCACTCCACAAGTAACATAATTGTAACAGCCTAAAACCCATCCTTGAAGTTGAAGGCAGAAATGCCATTTTTTCTTTCGTTTTTTCTTCTTTGTGGGTATGCAAAGTTAGCTTTGAATTTGTTTTGTTGCAATTTAAATAACCTACAAATTCTAACATGGCGGCATTGAATGGGGTAGGTTTTTTTTTTTTCTTTTGAACAGAAATAAGGATGCTCTGTGGTGTCGTCACTGCATCCGCAAGGCTTGGCCCTAGGATAGTCGGTTGCTGGTCAGAT
Organism: Camellia japonica; assembly: GCA_030407325.1. NCBI lineage: Eukaryota > Viridiplantae > Streptophyta > Magnoliopsida > Ericales > Theaceae > Camellia > Camellia japonica. The sequence goes on along the minus strand of JAPPVO010000002.1, from coordinate 180,075,694 downwards.
TTAACCCAATACATAGGAAGGAATCCAACACCGGGGCACCAATGGAGTCCAGCCACACGCCACAAAAGAGCCCAGAATTGATCGAAACAGTGCGAGATCTCAAAGAGAGCCAACTCAAAATCAACCTTTTTTCACACCCTCAAAATTCAAACATGGATCATTCCTGTAGAGAGAATTGCGTTCTCCACTTAGCCACGAACCCCGATGGTATTGAATGGGGTAGTTGATCAATTTGTTTTTGACAACTTTACTATTTGTCCACATTTCACAAGTCTCTCTTATTAAATGAGCTATTGACATTGACAAAGAAAATGGAACAAGAAAAGTCATGTAATAATGTTTAAAATAATAACAATAATAATTATTAGATGTTCTTGGAGTATCATTTGACATTATTTATCTTTTATTTTTTAACTACCTAAAAAATGTGAGTTAGTCTATCTTATCCATAGAATTTTCAGTTATATTTAGAGTACCACGCAAGTAATGCCACATGATTCTAAGACTATTGAATAATAATTACCTTGAAAAAATGAAAAGTCACATGACAATAATAAAGGGTGCAAATTCCTTACTGAGAAATTATTCGGTCTTACGGAGCATTTCCACGTCATTTATTCAGACAAATCAACATTGTCAACATAGGATAACTTCATAGAATTTTATCAAATGATTGAAATAATCAAAAGAATCAATAACGAATAATTTCACAGAATTTATAAAATGACCAGAATAATCAAGAGGAGTACAAATGAGAAGTAATCACAATAAAACTCTTTACAAAGTGATTTAAACGAAAGCATATTGTATAACACATAGTTACCTCAAATCAATTCTTCTGTCACCAACACTTTAATCATCTGATGTTTCACCATAGATCTCTAAATGTAGCAGATTAAAATTTTAATGCACAAGGTATATAAGGTTTGGCAAAATCTATAACTTTCCTTTGAATGAAATTAATAACTCTCATTCTAAACACTCTCAAATTAAACTCAAAGTTATATTACAAATGGCAAAGAAAGAAAACAAATTGAGAGAGATGAAACGAACATAGAGAGGGAGAGAGAATGACGAATCATAAAAGGGATGAAAGAATAAACTTTTGTCAATTTATAATGAAGAAAACTTGGGGGCAAGGAAAAGAAAAAATAAAATAAAATAAAATAAAAAGGACATGCAAATGAAGGAGGAGAAACATGGCATGGTATGGCATGTGTTGCCTATCAATCAAAGATCAATAGGTATGGGAAAGGATGGGGGTGGTTGGCCACGTTTTTTTTTTTTTTTTGGTGTGTATGTTTTGCTTAGTAAGGAAGAAATATAGTAAATAGGATAGAAAATTTATTTTAAAAAGAGATGAACTAAATATTATTAATGTTGAGATGAAAATAAAATAGATAAAATAAATATCAGGGAGTAAACTAGATTATCTTCTAAAAATCTCACCACCAAGCTATTATAAATCACTAATACCTCTTACGAAATTAATACCTCAAAAATATGAGATTTAACAAAACACCTTCTCCATCTCATACACGAGCATCTACTAATCATTGTGTGCCTAGCGAATGTTAGGCCTTAAAAAATGCCTAGTGAATGTTAGTACTTATTCCAAAATGCCTAACCTTATTAGTTCTTTTCAATAATGTCTATGCTTCTATATAGCGACCCCGGTCTTTTCCCATTTGGTTGTTGCATCCGGACTTAGGTTCCGTAGATCCTGTCGTTATATAATTGTTGTTGTCGTCCTTTAATTTCTTATTTCTGAGTTATGGGATGCATTGAGCAGGTTTGTTACAAGTTGGTAGTGTTTGGGAGCAAAGGGTTGCTGCCCAGAATTTTGACCCTTCGCTCGAGCAAGCAGTTTGTCGCTCAAGCGAGCTCTTTGTTTTTGGTCTGTCACTCGAGCCAGGGTTTCTTCGCTCGAGCGAGAGACTGCGTCTAGGTATAGACCTGAGAGCTGTGTTTCTTGGCTCGATCGAGCTCTTCTTCGCTCGAGCGAGCTGGTTTGTTCATTGCTCGAACGAGCGTTCCGTCGCTCGAGCGTGCGTCTGGTTGCAGACCTGAGGGTTTGAGTTGTTGGCTCGAGCGAGCAATCTGTTGCTCGAGCGAGCTTCTGGGTTGTTGGCTCGAGTGAGACCTTCTTGGCTCGAGCGAGGGATTTCTGTGTCTGGTCGCTCGAGCGACCAAGTCTTCGCTCGAGCGAGCCTGTTTTATTTAAATACACAGCAGCGGTTTTAAATACACTTTTTCATCCTCTTTTTGATTTCAGAACCCTAGGTCCGTGTTTTCTCTCCCTCCACTCACCTTCTCTCCTAGGTTTCATCTATTTTTAGGGTGTTTCTACCCTAGGTTCTTTATTAAAAGATAGAGGGTCACGAGGGCTTTACTTTAATCTGAGAGTTTGGCGGTTTGGAGCACTTTGGATTTTGGGTCATCATCTCCATCATCTCCATTTGAGTTCTTCACTTCGAGGTAGGGATTTCCTACTCCATATTATAGGTTTTGTCCTAAGTTTTGGTATTTTTGATATGTTGGTGTCGTTTGGTAATTTTGGGAAAACTAGGGTTTGTATTATAATTTGAGAAATAGGGAATTGTTTATACATTAAATTCCATGTGATTGTGAATCATGAAAAATGACATTGGTAGTGTCAGGTTGATAAAATTGAACCTTAGGGTTAATTTTGAGGAAATGGGGAAAAGCCCTAGTTGTTATAATAAATTAATTTGTATAATTAATTTTGGGAAAAATGTGGAATTGAGTTTAATTCATGAAATTGGGGAATTATGAGATAAATGGTGTAGTTGAATAGTTTAATCACTCACCTATGAAAATGTTGAGTTTACATTTGTTGATACATTTATTTCCTGTTTAGAAATAACTGTTTTGGGCTATCGGTGGAGGATAGTCGTGATTGTTGTAGACATTGCATGTTGATTAGGGAAAAACTGAAACTAATCACATTGAATGAGTCATTGAATATGACAGTTGAATTAATACAGCGAATTTGTGTATTGATTGAATATTGTGTATGACAAGTGTTTAATACATTGTATATGCATATTGTTTGGGAGGAGATAGGGGATGTACTCCATGGTTTGAGGGAAGATAGGGGATGGACTCTCAAACCTGTTTAGGAGGAGAAAGGGGATGGACTCCATTAGTACAACAAATATGTGTACTTATTGATTATGGAAGTGTTTTAGTATGAGCCTTAGTCTCATTTGATTTGTTGATGTTGGAAGTAATGTTAATGTGAGATGTAATCTCATTATTATTGTTTGGCCAGGTTCTGAGCCATGTCTGTATAAGTGGAAAGTTGAATAATAACGTAAAGAGAAACACGTCATGGACATTACTGTCATGAAACTGTAAAGAGATATAATGGATTTAACAGTGTTAACCATCTATCGAATGCTATTGCTTTAGTCAATTCTTATATTTGGTTTAGTATATTTCTGCTGGGCTGTGGCTCACCCTATACGGGAACATCATTTTCAGGTTCAGGTGATATGCTACCTCCAAGGAATTAGCTTGGAAGGATTTGGAGTTGAAGACTCTGTTTAGATTAGTTGTTATTTTGTTTTGTTTTGATATTACATGTAAACTCAAGCCAAGGGCTTAATGTGCAATTGAGTTAGTACTCAGACTTTTGTGTCCAAGTGTTGGCTTGGAAAGATGTAAGCCCGTAGGGCATTTACTTTCGTTATTACATGTAATGTCTTTTAATAAGATTACTCTGATGAATGGAATAAGGTTTTTTTTTCTTAATCAATGCATGTTAATATTGTATATATTATGGGTTTATTTTGAGGGCGTTACATTCTAGGTCTTATTCTAAGAATGTGTAATGCTCCCAAAAATATTGGCATTCGATATATCTAGATTAACTCATAGACATAATCTAAATCCCATTACTTTTCATTATTGCATACAAGAACATTGAATAATATGGACATTTCAATAGTCTATATTCATACTAAATCTCCATTTTTCCATTAACGATATCCAACATGAGATTTCACAAAAGAGAGACCACATGCATTAATACATTTATCATCCCTAAGATATGAATCTATAGCATGGGACAATAACAAGGTAAAGCAACAACATACAAATTAATGCCTTAATGGCTACAAGTTCCAAGGCTTTGCTTGGTTACAACAAAGTGGTTTTCAAACTCATACATAGATAGCCCTTGGCTTGCAAAACAAAACAAAACAAATAAATAACTGAGCTTTGTGCTCCAAAAAGACCCTCCACGCCTTCACTTCGGCAAAGGCACACCATAGGCTTCTTTTTCCCTTTGTTGTTATGCCCATGAAGGGTTTTGATATTATTTTGGGTATGGACTGGCTATCGTCATATCGGGCAGTTATTGATTGCTACCGCCAGAGGGTCACTTGTTGTACCGTGAGCGGGGAGTGTTTCCATTTCTTGGGGGACCGGGTTGGTAGTGTTTTGCCACCGAGGTATGATCCGCGAGGGCGGAGTGAGTTTAGTGGTCTACTTGCTAACTTTATGAGTGGTGAGTGTGATGAGACCCAAATTGTGTTGCCGAGGGTGGTTTGTGAGTATTCGGATGTTTTTCCCGAGGATCTCGTTGGTTTGCCACCTCACCGTGAGATAGAGTTCTCCATTGATTTAGTGCCCGGCACGACGCCGATTTCCATGGCACCTTACCGTTTTGCCCCAGCCGAGTTGAGTGAGTTGAAGATTCAGCTCCAGGAGGTGCTGGATAAGGGCTTTGTTCGCCCTAGTGTTTCGCCGTGGGGAGCACCGGCCCTCTTTGCTAAAAAGAAAGATGGTGCCTTGAGGCTGTGTATCGACTATCGGAAGTTGAATCGGGCTACGGTTAAGAATAAGTACCCTATGCCCCGTATAGATGATTTGTTTGACCAGTTGAAGGGTTCCCGTTGTTTCTCTAAGATAGACTTGATATCGGTTACCACCAGTTGAGGGTCAGGGAGGAGGATATTCCGAAGACGGCATTCCATACGCGGTATGGCCATTATGAGTTTCTGGTGATGCCGTTTGGGCTCACCAATGCACCGGCAGTCTTTATGGACTTGATGAACCGGATCTTCCGGGAATTCTTAGATCGTTTTGTAGTCGTTTTCGTAGACGACATTCTTATCTATTCGCCTTCTGAGGAGGAGCATGAGGAACACTTGAGAGTGGTGCTTGAGTTGCTTAGAGCCCATAGGCTGTATGCCAAGTTTGGGAAGTGTGAGTTCTGGCTAAGGGAAGTCAAATTCTTAGGCCATGTCGTATCCGGGGAAGGGGTGTCTGTTGATACATCCAAGATTGAGACAGTGCAAGACTGGGCACAGCCTAAGAGTGTGTTTGAGATCCGCAGTTTTCTGGGATTAGCTGGGTATTACCGCCGGTTTGTGAAGGATTTCTCCAGGCTAGCTTCGCCGTTGACTAGGTTGACTCGGAAAGGAGTCAAATTTGTGTGGAGTGAGACTTGCGAAAAGTCGTTCCAAGAGCTGAAAGTTAGATTGACCACCGCTCCGGTTTTGATTATTCCGGAGAGAGGGTTGGGTTATGCGGTTTATTGTGATGCCTCACGAGAGGGTTTGGGTTGTGTGTTAATGCAAGAGGGGAAAGTGGTAACTTATGGCTCACGTCAGTTGAAAATACACGAGAAGAACTACCCTACATATGACCTAGAGCTAGCAGCTGTGATCTTTGCCTTGAAAATCTGGAGGCATTATCTATATGGGGAGAAGTTCGAGGTGTTCTCGGACCACAAGAGTTTGAAGTATCTGTTTACACAGAAAGACTTGAACTTGAGGCAGAGGAGGTGGATGGAGTTTATTGAGGATTACGACTTCGAGTTGCACTATCATCCGGGGAAGGCCAATGTTGTGGCCGATGCCCTTAGCAGGAAATCCATAGGTGATGTAGCTTGTATAGCCATCCGAAAATGGGAGATGTTGGGGGCACTTGGCGAGTTTGATTTGCTTCTAGGCGAATCTGTTGAGGCTGCGGCCTTGTTTTCAGTTGTTGCGCAGCCTACCCTTGTGACTAGAGTGTTAGAGGCACAGAGAGGTGACCTTGAGGTAGATTCCCTCCGAGAGAAGATCTCCAGTGGGAAGGTTGAGAAGGGTTTGACGGTGTATCCCGACCTGAGTGTGAGATACCGAGACCGTTTGTTTGTGCCGGAGTCTTGCCGAGAGGAGGTACTCCGAGAGTTTCACCATTCATGCCTTGCGGTGCATCCGGGAGGCACTAAGATGTATCGGGATTTGAGTCGCCAGTTCTGGTGGCGAGGAATGAAGAGAGATGTGGCAGCTTTCGTGTCTAAGTGCCTTACTTGTCAGCAAGTGAAGGCCGAACATCAGAGGCCAGCGGGTTTGTTGCAACCCTTGCCTATTGCCGAGTGGAAGTGGGAGCATGTCACTATGGACTTCGTTGTAGGTCTTCCGAGGACTCAGCGGGGTAGTGATGCTATTTGGGTGGTTGTAGACCGGTTGACTAAGTCGGCGCACTTTATCCCTATGCGCGTGAGAGATTCGGTAGATCATCTTGCCGACTTGTATATTCAGGACATAGTGAGATTGCACGGGGTCCCAGTGACGATCGTCTCAGATAGAGATCCTCGTTTTACTGCTAGGCTGTGGCAGAGTTTGCAGAGTGCCTTGGGCACAAAGTTGACCTTTAGTACGGCTTATCATCCTCAGACTAACGGGCAGTCCGAGCGTACTATTCAGATCCTTGAAGATATGCTTCGAGGTTGTGTCCTTAGACTTTAGTGGGACGTGGGAGAGGCACTTGCCATTGGTGGAGTTTGCCTACAACAACAGCTTTCAGTCTAGTATCGGTATGACACCGTTTGAGGCCTTGTATGGCCGACCGTGTAGGTCTCCAGTTTGTTGGGCCGAGGTGGGTGATGCACCTTTGTTGGGCCCGGAGTTGGTTAGAGAGACGACGGAGAAAGTTGAGCTTATCCGTAGGAGGCTTGTTACAGCCCAGAGTCGCCAAAAGAGTTATGCCGACCGTAGGAGGAGGCCTTTGGCGTTTGAGGTAGGTGATCATGTTTTCCTGAAAATATCACCTAGGCGAGGTTTGATGAGGTTCGGGAAGAGTGGGAAGTTATCCCCTCGGTTTATTGGCCCTTTTGAGATCCTTGAGAGGATTGGGGAAGTTGCTTATCGTTTGGCTTTGCCACCGCAGTTGTCCGGGGTGCATGACGTGTTTCATGTTAGTATGCTTCGGAAGTATGAGCCTGATCCATCCCATGTGTTGGATTGGACCGATTTGGAGGTAGATGAGGATGCCTCGTATGAGGAGAGACCGGTTCGGGTCTTGGATAGACGGGATCAAGTCTTGCGAGGCAAGACCATTCCCTTGGTAAAGGTTTTATGGAAACATCACGGAGTGGAGGAAGCCACTTGGGAACGTGAGTTAGAGGTCCGTGAGAAATATCCGGACTTGTTTGTTGAGGTGTAATCATGTATAGAAATTTTGTAACGTTATTGGACTTTGAGAACATTATGTATGTCTTAAGTTGTAAAACATTGTGAATGTTTTGGTAAATGGAAGTTATGATAACATTGTAGGTGTTAAGTATTGTGGAAGTGCAAGCATGATATTAATGTTGCATGTGTTATGGAATTGTGGAAAATGAGTTGAAATTGGTAAATCTCAAAGGAATGCATGTTGATAATGCAGGTTGTTATATGATGTGAATTGCCTCTTGAAAAGAGATGAGGTTGACCGGTAATGGGTCGGAATGTTTAATATAATGTTGTAATATTATTGAGGATGGAGAAAACCTGTTTTTGACAAACTTGTGTTTAATTTCGGGAACGAAATTCTTTAAGGGGGGGAGGTTATAGCGATCCCGGTTGTCCCTTTACTGTTCCGTTGTATTCCGGATTCGGTTCCGTGAAGTTGATAGTGGTAATTATCTTGTTTACGCTCTTTACTCTTTGTGTTTGGGTTTTGGGGATGTTTTGGGCAGGTGTGTTACAGGTTGATTGAGCCTAAGTCTCAATTCTAGTCGCCCAGGTTTTTGGTGTTGCGCTCGAGCGGGTTATTCTACGCTCGAGTGGAGTTTGGTTTTTGGTTGTCCGCTCGAGCGGGCCTTCTTGCGCTCGAGCGGGGTTTACACTCTTCTAGTATTTTGTATCCCTGCAAAACTTCTGCAGGTGTGTTTTCTGCGCTCGAGCGGGTCGTGCTCGAGCGGGATTGTTGGCGCTCGAGTGTGTAGTACTTTTGGGGGTGTAAGTTCTGGGAGGGGGAAATCCATGCTCGAGCGGATTGGTTTTCGCGCTCGAGCGGATGTACTTTATTATTGTGTCTTGGTGCTCGAGCGGTACTTCTTGCGCTCGAGCGGACCTAGTTATTTGTTTTACGCTCGAGCGTTGTGTTCTCCGCTCGAGCGGGAATGTCGTATAACAGAAGGCAGTTGGGCATTTCTAAATCACTTTTTCATCCTCACTCTCTCTCTTACTTTTCAAAAACTCCATTTGAGAGCTTCTCTCTCTGAAGTTTTCACTTCTCTCTAAGTGTTGATCTAGCTAGAGTGTTTTCCAAACCTTTGGTCTTTACAAAAAGGTTGTTGATCGTCGTGGGCTATCTTTTGATCCAAGAATCTCGGGATTTGGTGCATCTTCATTTTCGTCATCTTCTTCGTTGGGTTTCATCTTTTGAGGTAGGGATTCATACTCACTACTATGGGTTTTGACATAGATTTTTGGGCATTTTGTTAAATGGTTGACTTTGGGAGTTAGGGTTTGAAAATGATGAAAAGGGGTTTGTTATTTTGATTCTAAAAATGTGTATTTTGGATTTCAAGATAATGGTATTGTTGTTGGTTGTTGATATATAGACCATTGGGTCAATAATTGGAAATGGGGTAGAAAACCCTAATTTGTTGTATAAATTAATTGGTATAATTAATTTGGGATAATTGTGGTTATATGGAATTGAGTTGAAAATAATAAAATTGACTCATTATATTGTAAAATGGTGGAGTTGGATTTATTAATCGCTCACTTTTGAAAACATTGATATTTTATCTGTTGGAGCTTTTATTATCTGTTTTGAAATAATTGCTTGGCTTACCGGTGGATGGTAGTTTTGATTGTTGTAGACAATGCATGATGATTAGGCAAGCTAAAACTAATCAATTGGATATGTCATAGAGTATGACGGCTGATAGAATACATTAACGTTATGTATTGATTGATTGCGTATATGACCTTTGTGTATATACGTTGTGTGTGTGGGAGGAGATAGGGGATATACTCCACGGTTTAGGGGAAGATAGGGGATGGACCTCTAAACCGGATGTTGTTTGGGAGGAGATAGGGGATGGACTCCACTGATATAGCTAATATGCTTGTCAGTTAAGTTATTGATACAGCTCATATGCTTATCTTTGGAAGTGTTGATATAGCTAATATGCTTATCTGTTGAAATATGGATATAACTTGTATGCTTATCTGTTGAGAGGTTGATACAACTAGTATGTTTATCTATTGTAAAACGGGAAGCGTTTAATATGAGTCATTGCCTCATATAAGTGGTTGGCCAGGTTCTGAGCTGTTGATGTAAATTGGGAAAAATGATGAGAAATGGAAAATGAAATGAAAGATGAACATAGTGGTCATGTAATGGAAATGGGTTATGAATTGATTTATGGAAATTAAACATTTATCAATTGCTAATGTCTTAGTTACTGCTCATACTGTGTTTAGCATATCTCTACTGGGCGTTGGCTCACCCTATATGGGACATTATTTTCAGGTACAGGTAGCATGCCACCTCCAAGGACTTAGCTTGGATGGATATGAGAGTTGAAGACTTTCTTTTGATTATTTTGTTTGTATTACATGTATATCAAGCCAAGGGCTTATTTTGTATAGAGTTAGTACTCTTCTTTTGTGCACCAAGTGTTAACTTGGAAAGCTGTAAGCCTGTAGGGCAATTGCTTTTGTTGTTAACATGTAATACTGTTGTAAGAACTACTCTGATGAATGGAAAGGTGTTGATTTCTTTATACCATTGCATGTCTAGAATGATGGGATTTATGTATTATTTTGAGGGCGTTACAGTGAACAACTCTCTTTACACTCAAAATAAAATGATTCAGTCCAATGCTAGACACAATCACAACCTTGAGAAGAAATTTCGATAGCCTGAAACAATTGTAATGATAAAAAAGAGATTCATGAATTCAGAAATTTCAAAATCCATTGGTTGCTTCAAACTTTTCAATATTTTTGATATATTGCGAAGCAATTTAGGCAAAAGATGATGCGTAGTCAATACATGTAACACCAACAATTAAAGCAGCTATGTGATTCATATCTACAGAACACACTCATAATTTTCATAGTATCATCATTGGGCATATTGTCAAACACATTGTGAGCATAATATAAAATTGTAGTAGTTCAATGAAACACCAACAAAATAGAAATCCATTAAGAAAAAAGAACATTTAACAGAAATAAAAAGTAACATATATACATATTATGAAGTTTCTAATATGAATTAGTCAATGAATGGGAAGTAAAAAAAAAAAATCATTCATCAAATCAACCAGGTCAAAAATTATAGAGAAATTCATATATAGAAACTTGAACAACAATCACAAAACACAAAAATATATAAAAAAAATTACAGAAATTAAGATCAGAAACTTCATATATAAAACTCTGATACAGAGTTTGAAGTAAAACAGAGTTTAGAAAGCAAAGTTTACTTGGTCCCTATATATTTAGAAATCAGAGTTTCAGAGTTTTAAACTTCATATACAGGGCCGGCCCTGAGATTTAGGGGGCCCAAGGCGACTTTCGGAAATGGGGCCTTTCTTACATTGAAAAAAAAAAAAAAAAGTTGATGGATAAAACGATAAGTCACAAAACTTTTTTTATTTGTTTGTAGCCAAATCTTCATTTTCATTCTCATTCAAACATTCAATAAGCTCTTCAACACCCAAATTTTCATTATCATTCTCATTATATTGATTAAGTTCTTCAATTACCAAATCTTCATCAACCAAACATGAACTTTCTATTCGTTTCTTGTTACCAAAAAATTTATCAAGCGCTCTCGATTGAGATTGAATAAAATTTTCTAATTTTTGCTTTTTTTTCCTTTTTTCACATCTAGAAATATACTTCCTAGGAGGCATGACTACTCTATATAATCACAAATCCACACAAATTCACAATTACTGATCTCTGCAAATAATATACTTTCAAAATTAGAGCATAACAAAAATTATAGACTTTAACTAAAGCACATAAATTAGGTAATTTTCTAATTTAAAGAACAAATTATATAGGGCAAGAAATTAGGAGGAAAATTAGGGGAAAAATTAGGGCAAGAAATTAGGGAAAAAACTTCCTCCATTTAAATGTGATATATATATATATAGAGAGAGAGAGAGAGAGATGTTTTTCTTTCCATGTTTCTTTTCTTTCAGTGACCCACGTTCTTAGCCTCAGGGTGGGTATTAAAAATTATAATGTGTTTCTTGTTTTTGGGCCCATGTCAGTTGGGCCTCTAATCTATCATGATATATATATATATATATATATATATTTTTTAGGCCCCATATACAATTGGGCTTATCGTATTGGGATTTTTTTTTATATATCTAAAACACAAAATCATATTTTGGGGCCCTATTTTCAGCCCAAATCCGGGGGCCCAAGGCGCAGGCCTCTTTGGCCTGCCTTCAGGGCCGTGCCTGTTTATATATATCAATAATTTTAATAGTTTAGAGAGTACTGACCTAGGGTTTTCGATACCAGGTGAGCGAGAATTTGGGAGAAGTGAATCGACAACCGAGATTCTTCTTTAATGAATCGATGATGAAATCTTCCTTTGATTGAAGATTGTGATGTAGAAAATTATGAAGAGAAAGAAAAAGAGATGATCAGATCAATATTGTAAATCATATATTTATGTATATAAGAGAGAGAGAGACTAAAATTTGAGCTCCCAATCTGCTCCGGACTTTAGGGCTGAAGATTGAGCAACCCGTTGAAGAGAGAATGAGCAAGTTAGGGAGTGAGGGCCCGACTTTTTAATTGTTAAAATAATAAAAATATTTCGTCTCAAAATGTTTTTAATTGATAATGATAAAAATATTTGGTCCCTGTCAATAAAATTTATTGGTCTAAAAAAGTTACGTAAATATTAACTGAGAATATTAATAGTCATTTTTACCATCTGATAAGTAAATTATCATATGTTTAAATTTGTCCCTAAAATATTATTTTTAGCGACTAAATTCAATTAGTCCCAAAATATTAGTTTGTAAAAAACTAATTTCTTATAGTAGAAGCAAACTGTGAAGGGGCAAGGTGTCAAGTGTTATGAATGTCAAGGGTTTGGTCATATTGCTCTTGAATGTCCATCGAAAAAGAACCGAAAGAAAGTCTATATAGTGACTTGGGATGATGAAAGCGGGTCAAAGCAAGAACCCGAAGAAACTAAATCCGGTGAAGAAGGAGTTAGTACCTACATGGCATTCTGTTCTACGGTCACTCTACCTCCTCCAAAGCTAGTTGAGTTTGCTCGTGGTAAGAGTCTGCACCGTGCTCTTACCTTTGATGGGAGTAATTACTTATTCTGAAAGATCAGAATGGGGATGTATCTTAGAGCTCATGACCCTGAATGTTGGCGAGTAATTGAAGAGGATGTTGAAAGTGCTGACAATCCGAGCAATCAAAGAGTTCTGAAGAAGAAGAACAACAACAGATTGCTCACTACACAAAGGCGAAAGATGCATGGGACATTTTTAGTCAAGTCAATGAAAGAGGAGAGTCATCTTCACAATCATCCATCAACTTTCATGCCTTAGTTACTCGACTGAATGAGATCAAGGAGAAAGAGAAGCAAAAAGAAGATAATGAAACCTCAGAAGACAATGATGAGATTGATGGTGATGACCTATAACAAGCTTATGAAAAGCTTTACAATGAATCTCTGAACTTGTCCAAGATCAATGACAAACTTACTCTCAAGCTCAAAGCATGTGAAAGCGAGAATGTCAAGTTAAAGGGAGAGATTGCAACAGCAAAAAAAGATGTCATCAAGATCTCCAATGATAGACAATACCTCCGTGGAAAACTTCTATCTTGTGAGACCAAAAGGAATAATCTTCTGAAAATCTATGCCACATATGAAGAGAAGATTGAAATCCTTGAGATGTCACAAGTTGCATTAGAAGAGCTGGTTGGTCAGAAAGAGGAAGAACTCAAATATGCTAAAGCCACAATTGATATGTGGAACAAAGGGTCAAAAACACTAGAAGACATCATGGGGTATCAACAGATGAGTTATGACAAAAGTGGGATAGGCTATGGTGATGCAACATTTCAAAAGGGACAGGCCTCTGCATCACATGACATCAAGACTCAAGCAAAAGGAAAAGTGAAGGTTCAATAGGATGATCACTCTTTTCATCAGCCTAAAGGTGGTAAGATCAACAAAAGGGAGGTAAACCTGTGTTTGTTTGTCATCATTGTTGTAGGTATGGACACATTAGCACTTATTGTTTTGAGTTGTTTGGTAAGGTGTCTCACAAAATTAGAAATTCTAATACTTCATAGGTTAGGAGACAATCTTACATATCTAGGTGGAACACCAAGATTCATGATGGTGTTCACAACGCTAAGACGTTTACCAAGACTGCCAATCTTGCCTCTGTTAAGACCAAAAAGATTTGGGTGAGAAAGAGTGACTTAACTTATTTTGTTGTTCACACTGCATTGAAAGCATGTGACTCACACATGTGGCATCTTGATAGTGGGTACTCTCGTCACATGTCTGGTGACAAATCCTACTTCACATCTCTTGAAAAATTGTGGAGGAGGAATTGTTACCTATGGAAATGGTGAAACTTTTAGAGTCATTGGTAAGGGCTCTATAAGTGTGGTTGGTCTTCTTAAGCTCGAAAATGTCTTACTTATTGATGGCCTTAAAGCTAATCTTTTGAGCATTAGTCAAATGTGTGATTCCCATCATGAAGTATTATTTTCAAAAAATAAATGTGAAATTTTAGATAAGAATGGAAATACTGTCATGCATGGGATTCACACATCTAATAACTGCTATGGGATTGTTACTGATTAAGGCCGAATTGTACATCATTGAGGCCGTAATTTAGGATCTCTTAACTTCACTTGCTTGTCAAACTGTATACTTTATGTGTGTTGAATGTCAATCAGGTTGTACATAGTCAGTGCATAAAATGGGCAAAAAGACAGAATTTGGAGAGAGTTGACTTTCCCGCACGTGCATTGGCTTTTTCTGCGAAAATGTGCCAGATGTTTTAAACCTGTTTGGAAAGACACCAGAAGTATAAATAGGCAAGAAAAAGGCTGGATTAGGGTTCGAAAGTTGTTTTGTCAAGAGAGAGAGGCTAGGGTTTGAAAAGAAAAGGAACTTGAAGCTTCAAGCATGTCTCCCATGGTGGCTTCTTCTCCATCTACCTCCTTCCACTCCTCCATGAGTGGCTAGTCTCCTTTTCTAGGATTTTGATGAAACCCTAGCCATGTAATAGGTTTTTCTTTTTGATTTTCAATTATGTAAAGGTTTGAACACTTGTATGGTGTTTTAGAAGTTTCATATATATATTTTCCATTATTTCTTCAAATATTCGGCTTTCTGTGATTGTTGAATGTTTTCCATACAAGAGTTTTCTATTCTTTCACATTCAAGGTATGAGACGAATCATACTACGAGAGACGAGTCGTATCATTACCTTAGTATAGAGTGAACGATTCATACTATTTGAGATGGTTTGTGCTTGTACATTGAACGTGATGATTTTCTTGTTAAATGCTTTGAACTTGTAGTTACGAAGCATTATTCCGTTCGAACCATAACATAATTGTTTTCAATTTGAAAACCCTATTTACGTGACCTGTGGTGGACTCTTTGCCCTAGGTTTTTCCCCAATTCAGTAAATCTAATTTTATTTATAATTGATAATTTATTTATTTAGTTTAATTTATTCGTTATTAAATTAGGTTATGATCAATCAATCTTTTCATCAAAATTAATTTAGGAATTTAACAAGTTAAATTAGTTTAATTTCACAATTGTCCCTGTGGATCGATACCTGGACTTGCCATTATTCTAAAAGAATTTGGTGTAGGTTAGTGTTTAATTTTGGTGTGTTCAACGAACCATCAGTTACCACTAATGATCTTACATGCCACTTGGCCGTCATAAGTAACCTTGACCTGTGGCATCGAAGATTAGGTCATATGAATTTCAAAAACCTAACCAAGATAACCAACAAAGAGCCTGTGAGAAGAGTATCCAAAATGGCTAAGAATGTGAACCATATATGTGGACCAAGTCAACTTGGGAAGCAAACTCGTGCCCCTCATAAAAAGGTGAGCAGCTTCACAACCAAACGTCCTCTTGAACTTGTTCATATGGATCTTATGGGACCCACTAGCACAGAAAACATTGGAGGTAAAAGATACATTTTTTTAACTGTTGATGATTTCACCCGTTTTTCATGGGTTAACTTTTTAAGAGGAAAATCTAATACATTTGATGCTTTCCAGTCCATAGTCCTTAAAATCCAAAATGAGTAGGATGTTTCTATTGGGCGTATCGTAAGAATCCGAACTGATCATGGACGTGAATTTGAAAATAACTCGTTTTCGGATTTTTGTGATATGCATGGAATTAAGCATGAGTTTTCTGCACCCATTACTCCACAGCAAAATGGAGTTGTTGAGAGGAAAAACAGGGTAGGTCAAGACATGGCTAGGGTTAGGCTCCTTAGGCCTCGTTTGGGAATAGGCTAATTTAGTAACTTTTTGGCTATTTGGCTAAAAAGGTAGGTAAAAAAAAACTTGTATGTTTAGGATGACTTTTTGGCTAATTATGAAAAGATGTGCAAAAAGTAGAGAGAAAAGAGAATCTTTGACTTTTTGGTATGGGTTGTTGGCTTTTTGGCTAATTTAGTAACTTTTTGGCTAATTGGCTAAAAAGGTAAGTCCCCAAATGGGGCCTTAGTAAGAAAGTCCCTTCAAAGTTCTGAGCTGAAGCCTTAAATACCATTGTTTATGGTGTGAATCGTGTGTAATTAAGGCCCGGCATTTTACAAACTCTATATGAATGGTGGAAAGGGTTGAAACCTAATGTAAAATACTTCAAAACTTTTGGGAGTAAATGTTACATTTTCAAATATAGAAAGCCTTTGGGCAAATTTGACTCCTGAAGTGATGAAGGTATTTTTCTAGGGTATTCAACCACTAGTAGAGCTTTTTGTGTCTATAACCTGCATACTTTATCTTTAATGGAATCGATCAATGTGGTTGTAGATGACACAGGTTCTCTTACGCCAACGATATATGAGGAAGAAAATGGTGAGTCTCCAATCTTGGATACTGAACCACAAAGTCAAGGAGAAGCATAGGGTCAACCCCAAGAAGGTGAGCCAACACCAACTTCAATGGTAAGTCTGAGTCCAAAGAGTTCACAAAGAGACACCACCTCTGATACTCCTATCACTACCAGTCCAGAGTTAAAACCATTAGCAAGGGTAAAACTGAATCATTCGGCTCAACAGGTGATTGAAAGTGTCTCAGACCAAATGAAAACCCGAAAACAAATTCGGGAAGAGGTATCTCATATGTGTTATGTTTCGTTAATTGAACCTAAGAATGTAAAAGAGGCCTTACTAGATGATAGTTAGGTCAATGAAATGCATGAAGAATTAGGTCAATTTGAACGTAAAAAGGTTTGGACTCTTGTTCCTAGACCTAGAGACATGAATGTGATAGGTACCAAGTGGATATTTAAAAACAAATCTGATGAGAATGGTACTGTGATTCGAAATAAAGCTAGGTTGGTTGCTCAAGGCTATACACAAGTAGAGGGTGTTAACTGTGATGAGACATTTACCCCTGTTGCACGTCTCGAATCTATTCATATTTTACTTGGTGTTGCATGCTTTCTAGGATTCAAACTGTTCCAAATGGATGTGAAAAGTCCCATTCTGAATGGGTACTTGAAAGAAGAGGCTTATGTTAAGCAACTTTGAGGACCCAAATTGTCCAAACCATGTCTACAAGTTAGACAAGGCACTATCTGGGTTGAAACAAGCCCCTCGAGCTTGGTGTGATAGACTCACTACCTTTCTTCTTGATAATGATTTTCAAAGGGGTAGTGTAGACAAGACCTTATTTGTGAAACATACTAAGTCTCATATACTTGTTGCTCAGATTTATGTTGATGATACTGTGTTTGGATCCACTTCTGATTCTCATGTGAAATATTTCTCGAATTGCATGACACATGAGTTTGAGATGAGCATGATAGGGGAGTTGTCTTATTTCTTGGGTCTTCAAATTAAATAGTCACCTTCGGGTATGTTTGTTTCTCAGACCAAGTATGCTAAAAACCTTATGTCTAAGTTCGGTCTAGAGTCGGCTAAACATGCGCACACTCCCATGAGCACTAGTCTTCACCTCTCCAAAGATTCCTCTGGTACATATGTTGATCCTACTCTTTATAGGAGTATGATATGGAGTCTTTTGTACCTCACAGTCAGTCAACCTGACATTGCATTTAGTGTAGGTGTTTATGCCTGTTACTAAGCCTATCCTAAAGAGTCTCATCTTCTTGTGGTCAAACACATCATTAAGTATGTTAATGGGACATTGGGGTATGAGATTTGGTTCTCGATCGACACTATAGCCGAAATCACTGGTTTTTTTGATGCCGACTGGGCAGGGTGTGCTGATGATCGTAAGAGCACATCTGGAGGGTGTTTTTACCTTGGGAATAATTTGGTTGCCTGGCATAGCCAAAAAGAAAAATGCCATCTCTCTTTCGATTGCCGACGCTGAGTACATTACTGCAGGGAGTTGCTGTGCACAAATGTTGTGGATGAAGCAAATGCTTCATGATTGTGGTATAGATCAGGACACTTTCACCATTTTCTGTGATAATACAAGTGCCATTAACATCTTTAAAAATCCAATCCAACGCTCTCGCACCAAACATATTGACATTCGTCATCATTTCATTCGAGAGTTAGTTGAAGAGGGCCTTGTAGTTCTTGAACATGTACCCACTGAGCATCAAAAAGCTGATATTTTTACAAAATCCCTTGATCTTCTTAGGTTTGAGTTCCTTAGAAAGACCTTGGGTGTAGTGCTCAGTAACTAAAGTGTGTCCTGTTACTTGAGTAGGTGAAAGTGATTGGCTTTCTGTGTACTTGGATGCTATAATTTCATTGTCATTGATTCTTGGCATCTTTGCATTTAGATTTATATGAACACCTCTCATGCTACTTGCAAGATTTCATTTATTTGTGCTCATAGCTCATTCTGAATGCTTATGCTAATTGAATTCATGATCTCATTATGTATACATTCTCGAGATAAATTGTTGTAGAGGTTTCCGTATAAGTGATCAATTCTCTCAATGGACTTCTAACATTGTCTCTTATACATTTCTAGAGGAATTGACCTACACTGGCATATCATGGGTGATGTTGAGTCTCTTAACCATCCACCATCTTGTTTCACTTCCATGATTTCTCCCTCACTTCTTTAAAATCTGGGCATTAGGAAAAGGCTACCTCAGAGACACCAACCAGGTCATCCTTATTGTTTCCATGCTTCTCTGGTTTGGTCTCCATACTCTTAAGTGTGAAAGCCACCAGTGAGTGCTCATAAGAAAGAAAAGTCAAAAAGCAAAAATGAAAAAATAAAATAAAAAAGGACTTATTGATTGAGGGGGAGCCTTTGCTTTTACTTAACAAATACCCCTTTATTTCTAGTGGTTTGACTTTTCTCAGTGATGTTTAGATACTCTTGTTAGAGGTCTAGCCATCCGATCACTTCTTGGATTAACTTTAGCACTGTGTCCTCTCAAGGATTGCACACACACACATTCATTATGTGAGCTCTCATGTTTGTCTCTGAGTTGTGCATTCATATGTTGCTTATGATCATTGATCTTTGTTTACCTGTTCTGCTCATGATATTGTGCTTCATATTGTTCAACTTACGAGATTGCAAGCTTCATGGTATGTAGATTATCTCATCTTAGCGTCACATTCTTGCTATTGTGCTAATCCCCTCTTGGCTCAAGTCCCACTTGACTGTGTGAGTGTTTTCAATCTGCTCAAAAGGGTGCTTTTCAGGGTGTCTTTTTTTCCACCGTTGCTTGAGCAAGGGATTTTGCGCTTGAGCAGACATTACATCAATCTAGTACTTTTGCAGGTGGTGCAGATTCTGAAAGCTTTTTTTTCTGGCTCAAGCAACAGTATCTTGGCTCGAGCGATCCCATACGCGTAAGTGTCTTAGCTCGAGCGACAATCTTCTCACTTGAGCGACATGTCCTGGTTTATAAACTGCTCTCCGTTTCTTCAGTTCCATTTTTCCCCATTTTTCTTTGATTGCCCTCTTTCCTAGGGCGATTTCCTCTCCCTTGCTACTCGTCCCTTGGCTATCACTGGATTTAGGTGTTCCTTTCTACAATCCAACCTCTCATTCTCTGTTTTCTGGTAAGATTCTCTCCCTTCTTGTTGATTTCGTTTTCCCTTTTCCCCCTCTCTCCATTTGTGTGCTGCTTCGAGTTGTTTGTGAACTTTAGGATTTTATTTTATTTTTATTTATTTTATCTTTGTTTTTTTTTTCTTATTTATTTGTGCATCATTTTTAGGGTTTGTGCATCATTTCTAGGGTGTGTGCATCATTTCACTATGTATGTGTTAGGGTTTTGGTTTTGGCTTAATCCATACTGCTTCCCTCATGCTGGGTTTGCAAGGGTTTTGGTTTGATTTTGCTTTACTATTTCTGCTGCGCTCATGCTGCTTTTATTTGAGAGTTGACTTGCTTTCCTGATTGATGTCTTCATACTTCCTCTTGCATATGTATTCTGGCTGATGCAATGTTTCTAGTTTATTTTGTGCCATATTCTCCTTCATCATGTTGTGGATGCTTACTCTTTTAACTTGCTAGTGATAATTTTTGGCTTTGGTTTCTCTCACTGTTATCATGGTTGCTGCTCACCTTGTCCTACTCATGCTGCTATTCTCCTGCATTTACTTGTTTTTGAACCCTGGATACTAACAACCTTTTCTTTATTGTTTTGTTTGTTTTGGGGGTTGCAATTGGGATGTGATTCTGACTTAGTGGGTTGGTTTTGGGGTTTTAATTGTGGTGGTCTTCCTGTGTGTCTTTCAGTTATGGCCAAGTCTTCCAAACACCATAAAACCACCTGTAGACTGCCTGAGAACTCCCGAGCTCCGCGCGCGAGGGCGCAAAATCGTTTGTTCTTAGCTACTACAGTTCGGACTCGTGTCACGGTTCTGAATCTAATCTCATAAAGTGCAATGTGAGACCGATAAATCACCAAAGAGTCCAAATCCGGCAAATCGTTTTGGAAAACTGATTTTAATAAAGAAGTGCCAAACATGGACTGCTTTGCCAGATACAGAGTCGCCACCTAAATGTTTTATTTTGGGAAATTTAGGAAACCCTGACTCGTGCCTAAGGCCACGTGTCCGTCATCACCAAAGTTGCCTCGTCTCGGGAACTTGGGTACAAGAGGGGAAGGTCATGCAATGAGCACCCCCGCTCACCCGATGAAAGATCGGCCTTTACTAACATGATATGTTGTTTTTTTGAAAACACATGTGTTCTTATTCCGGCTTATTAGCTAGCTTTATTATGTGATGCGCACGGCATACAAGTATAGACTAGGTTGCCTAAGTTGGAACAAAACATTGCATGTTCGTTTGTTTTAAAACAGTTTGAAGTTTGCTACTCGCAAGTAGGCTAAGTCGTGGATTTCAATGAATTGTTCCAATTCAAGCAATCCAACCTTCATCCACAGGCATTCAGGCAGTTAATCACTTAAGCAGTTAGCCTCTTGGCAAGTACGCTAACATGGTAGTCCCTTACACACATGCAAGGATGCTAAAGCATAAACACTCACAGTATACTCCGAGCCAAAAAAGAAGCTAGTTAGTAATCAATGCATGATCCTAGCTCATGTTAAGATGGCTAACGCAACACATGCAAAAATGCAACCAAGATAGGCTCGGTTATTCTAAGATGTCATGTGAATGCAACTTGATAACATGCTGTTGAACACGTATTCAAGTAAATGTATTGAAATACAATGCAGTTAGTATGATGCGCCGATCCCGGTGCATGCAAAACAGATGAATGGATGCACGCATGCGAAGCATAAGGATGCTAATTGAAAACATGCCCTAAAAGTAACCATCAAAAGCAGGTAAGTAAAAGGGAGAAAGAAATGGGGGTTGGAAGACATGCATCGCACACACGCACGCTTATTACAACAGTTGTGCCCTCTCGACGGAGGGTCCAAATAAGAAGCTAACTAGCTAGTCTAAGCTAATTAAACTAATTATTACATCACAAAACTAATTAACTAACAAGATAACTAATTATTACAAAACAAGCTAATTAACTAACAAGTTAACTGACTAGTTATTACAGCCCAAATAAGCAGCTAAATGCATTAACTACTTAAGTACAAAACCAAAGCATAAACTAGCTAAGGAAAACAGTAAACAGAGGTCCTCGGGATGAGGAGTGCATGCATGCTCGGTCGCCTCGTTCGAAAATTCGTCGCGATGCCCCAACTTGCCTCTGTTCTCATTTGTTCTCAGAACTTTGCACCAAGCTTCAGATAGCTTCTAACTCACCTTGGGAACCTGTAGGAGCATGGCCGGCCACTTTTTGGAGTTGCCAGCCACTGGCCGACCACTTTTCATTGCTGCAGACCAGAAAAAGTGGTCGGCCAGCTAGTTTTTCTGGTTGGCCGACCAGTTTTTCCTGCACTTCTCCAGTTTGTTGGAACAGAGAGCAAAAGAGGGCATGGCATGTATTTGCAAGGTATATGTGCACAACCACCCTCCCTATCATTTCATGATCTCAAGGGAGTGTGGTTCTCGACCCTCGGGCCACCAATCCCGCATCTCAATGCATGATGGCCGAGAAGCCAAATTGCACAATTCAATGTGAAATGAATGCACAAATAAACACATAAAGCCTTGAACTCTATCACGCATGATCAAGAGCGTCGGCGACCGAGAAATGAGGCACGTTTCATCACTTCAAGTATGAAACGTCCCTCGTTTCCCGTGTTTGGACTAACACCCTATCCAAACACAATGCAACACGAGTATGCCAAATACAATGTAATGCAAGCAACTCAATGTAATGCAACATTAGCATGCAAACAATCATGCAAGGGACAAGCATGCAACAACATGCAATGCAACATGATCAAACTACCAATGCTAAGGGCATGCATACACAATGCAAAGCAACAAAATGGCATACACAATGCAAACAACAACATAACATACACAATGCGATGTAAGATGGCATACACAATGCAAACAACATGGCATACACAATGCTAAATGCTAAGAACATGGCATACTCAATGCAATGTCACATAAGCATGCAAGCAACATGCGAATAAACAAGCTAAATGGACTTAAACCGAATGTGGACAGACCTCAGCCATGCCCAAATCAGTGGCCATAATGCTAAGAAATGAAGGCACAAAAGCATATACAAGCATGCTGTAGACACCCCATTTTTGACCGTCCTCAAGACTTGGATGTCACCGTTTGAACATTCGGTGATCATCCATGTTTGTGTTCGTTTTGAGTTCCCGGAGGTCTCAGCTACGCGCCTTGCCTCAGGACCTCTCGACTCGACTTGTTTTGTGTCTAGTTTTGCACCAAACACTTGTGTTTTGCCTTGGAGGGGCAGGGAATGGCTTGTGGGCCATCCCCACACTCCACCGCCCACGGCTTGAGGCCACCGGCTGTGTTTTGTTGCCACCGGCCAAATGTTTGGCCGGCCGGCACTATAGATGGCCGGCCGGCCATCTTTTTTGGTCAAATTGCATTTTTGGCCGGCCGACTACTGTACATCTGCTTTTGCAGATATTTTATGATAGCTGGCATACACTTTGCTCCCCTCCATACACGTGTATGGAGGGATCTCCTTCTTGGCTAGCTTGTCTTGTAAGCTTACAAGATTGAGCCTCATATAAGAGGGAGCCCCTTCTTCCTCCATTAGGGTTACAAAAAAAAAGAGAAGATTTTGATAGAGAGCTCTGGTTTTAGGGTTTGAGTTGTGTATCTATCATATATCTATATCTCTCTCTCTCTCTCTTGTATTTGTGTGTGTTTAGCCTTAGTATTGCACACAAACACCCACCATCACACCTTACCTTGATTGCTGAGTGGCCAGAGGCCTTTTCTTGAAGTTTTTAGACTGGTTTGGAGCCAAAGAAGCAGCTGGAGTGCTGTTCTTGAAAGAGGTCTTCAAGGGTAAGGACTTTACCTTTAAATACCCCATTTTTGCATAGCTTTTTTACCTATCTTGCACTCTTTTTTAGGCTTTGCACATAACATATAAAAGTTCTGTTTTTGAGTCCTTTAAATAGTTGTTCAAGAGTGTTTTGAGCTTTGAGGTTGTTTGACCCCTCTTAAGGCTTGTTTGGCCTTTGTTTTTGTGTTATTTTGGTGAGCTCCGGGACCATTGTGTTTGGGCCTTCTCACCACTGAAATCTTGAGGGATTTCAGTGGTGAGGATGGTGCCTTGAGGTCCCAAGAAGGAGAGGGCCACCCCCTCTCCTTATTGTCCTTGAAAAGGGCCATTTTTGCCTCTTGAGGGAGCATCTAATTTAGGTTCATGTTGGCCATGCCTTAGCTGTTATTTGTGCTTATTATGTCATAATATAGCTCTATTTTTTAGTTGGTTTAGACACACCTTGCATGCCTTGCATACATGTCTTGTAATGCCATTGTTTAGGCCTTAACATGTCTTGTGCTTTGAGCCCTTGTTCTAGCATGTTTTTGGCCAAGCTTTGTGAAGCTCCCATGTTTGTTTTGGTATGCTTGAAGTCTGTTTTGGGTTGCTTTGGTCGACCATGGCATGTTTTGTATAGCTACCTTACATTTTGGCTTGTTAGCCTTGAGTTTTGGACCATGTTGCATGCTTGGCTTGTCTTTGTTTAGTTGGTTTGAAACCATTTCTAACATGATTTTCAGAGCTTATGAGTATGCCATTAGTCCATGTTTGCATCTTCTTAAATGTGTTTGAGAGTTGCTCTTTGTGCCTAAGTGATGGAACATGTTTATATGCATGCTTGTATGTGTATTTGGCTCCACTTCCTTAGCTTTTGGCCACTGTTTTAGGCTTGTTTGAGGGCTGCCTAAATTAGTCTAAGTCCATCCTTCATGTGTTATAGCATGCTTGTCATTAACATGATTGTTATATGCCTTGTATGTTTGCTTGCATACTTGCATGCCCACATTGCATCTTGAATGCTTGTCACCAGCATAGTGGTTGCATGCTTGTTTGCCTTGCATGATTATCTGTTTAGGTTGCATGCCTAAATACACATTGCATGTCCATGTTGCATACTAGTTCACATGCCTAGGATGCATTGCATTACATGCATCTTTCACCTCTTGATCAAGCCATGATAGAGGTTGAAAGCCCCTTTGTTTGATTATGTGCATTGCATTCCATTTGAAATCAAAATGTACACTTGGTTCCCGGGCCATCATGCATGGAAATGCGCGATTGGTGGTCCGAAAATCGAGAACCATATCCCTTTGAGTCATGAATATGATAAGGGGTGTGATTGGTGCATACATTGCTTGAAATGTATTGCCATGCTATGTTTTGCCCTCTGCTGCTGTCAAAAACAGATTCTGTAGGAAGATTTGGCCGGCCAGCCATCTTCATTGCCGACCGGCCATCCATAAGTGGCCGATGGATTAATTTGTGGCTGGTGACCATTCTCCATGGCCGGTGACCAATCCCTTCAGCCGGTGGTGTTCCACAGCATTCAGAGAAGCAACCCTGAGATTTTTGCAGTCTTCAGAGAAGAATAACAGTCAAAGCAGATGCAACTTGCGCATGGCAGTGGCTTTTCGAGCGAAGCCGAGCGCGCATTGCAATGGGCCCTCTCCCCAAGGCTGTTTACTGCTTTCATTAGATTAGTTAATTTGTTAATTAATTAATTGGTCTGTAATATTTAATTAGCTTGTAGGTTAATTAAATTGTATTATTATTTTGGTCCCTCCGAGCGAGGGCAAATTTGTAATAAGTGTGGGTGTGTGTGTGCATGTCTTCCAACCCCCACTTCTTTCTCCCTTTTACTTACCTGCTTTTGATGGTTAGTATTAGGACATGTTTAATTTAGCATACCTTATGCTATGCATGCGTGCATCATTCATCAGTATTACATGCACCGGGCTCGGCGCATCATGCTAACTGCATAAAGTATTTCAAATCTAACTTGAATACGTGCATCAAATGGGTGCATTTCACATGCCATCCTAGGATTAGCCGAGCCTATCCTAATTGCACTCTGTATGCGTTGCATTAGCCACTTTAACATGAACTAGGATCATGCATGATTTCTAACTAGTTTACTATTTTGGCACGGAGTACGATGTAAGTATTTATGCTTTAGCATCTCGCATGAGTGTGAATGTTAACATGACAGCATGCTTACCATGTGGCTAGCTGCTTATGTGATATAAACTGCCTGAGTGCCTGTGGGTGAAGGTTGGATTGTTTGAGTTGGAACAACTCGTTGAAATCCGTATTTTAGCCTACTTGCGAGTGGCAAATTTCAGACATTTTCCAAACAAACGGATATGCAATGCTTCGTTCCAAATTAGGCGATCTAGTCTATACTTTTGTGTTGTGCGCATCACATAGTAATTCTAGCTAATTAACTGGAATAAGAACACATAACATTTTCAAAATCGGATATCATAGTTAGTAGAGGCCGATCTTCGGATCGGGCGAGAGGGGGTGCTCATAGCTGACCTTCCCCAATCGTACCCAAGTTCCCGAGCCGAGGCAACTTTGGTAATGACGGACACGTGGCCTTAGGCAAACGAGTCAGGGTTTTTGAATTCCCCATAAAATAAATATTTAGGTGGCGACTCTGTATCTGGCAAAGCAGTCCATGTTTGGCACTTCTTTCAAAAATCTGTTTCTCAAAACGATTTGCCGGATTTGGACTCTTTGGTTCAGATTAAGAACCGTGACAAAAACGAGTCCGAACTGTGGTAGCATAAGCCCCTCAAGGGCGTGTCCACAGTTTCTGGCGACTCTGCTAGGGAAATTAGAGAACTTGATTCGAACTCGTGATATCTTGTTTTGATTTCACTTATGTGTTTCTTTGCATTGCATGTGCATTGGTGCGCCTAGGACACCATGTTGGTCATCTGCTATTCCTGAACGGTTTGCCGGAGGCTTGTCTTGTCAAGGCATGACCATAAGGCTGACCGGTTGCGGGCTCTGCCAGTATGGGAACACAAACCCCTAGTTTTACCGGGGCACCCCTTTTGACCATTCGACCTAGTGCATATTCGGAATCCATAGTGACCACTCCAAGCTAGGACAGGTTGCTTACCCGATATAGGTTGTTTGAAACCGCTGCGTGCGTAGTGAAACCCTAGCTCTGACAAAATAGGACAGGGAAACCCTACCCCAATGTAGGGGTGTTTTGGCTCTTTTACTTGCTATGTGCTTTTGGAGTGTATCTCTACAGGAATGCGCATATCAGTTTGCAAGTTTGAGTATAAGGCCTGGGGATACCAGTATCAATTTGTGAGAATCAGTTATATCTGTGGATGTCCGGCTCAGTGTTTTGGGGCAGTGATTCTGGGGAACAGTGATCAGTAGTAGAGTACGGTTGTCCGGCTACACCTGTGTTTGATCCGTTTGGGCTGAAATGCTGCTTGTTTTTACTTTCAGTTCAGAGAGTTGATACAGAATAGCCAGTGTTCCCCCTTGCTGAGGCAAGACAGATATCTAATCCGTCAGTCACCATTCAGTACGGCGGGTTTATGATGATGCAGAATTCAGAGGAGATTGTGGTTATGACAGCCGCATTAGATCAAGGAATCACTTTGCAAAGTGAGACCAATGTTGATGTGCCACATCCACCTAGGTTACCTGCTGTGCACCCGGTCTGGGCCCCCCAGTTGTATCAGGCTCGTGAGCCCACCACATTCGAATTAATGGGGATGATAGGTGACCTCCAGAGGTCCGTGGCGGATCTTGCTTACGGGATGTCGGCTTCGCCACCAGCCGCACCATATACCGGGAGTTTTGTACCACAGGAGCCCCCGCTATTGGGACGGATTGTAATCGAGCTTAGCCAACCGGAGGTTGCCTCTAGCTATGGCAATGACGTATCAACATTAACCCAAGCCCTCGATCAGGTTGAGGCCAGAGGCAAGAACAAAATGGAGGCGGATGCCGATCCCATTGAACAACTGCTGTGGGCAGTCGAGGCTTTGAAAGCCGGGGGGATGAGTAAACAGCAAGTATCCTCAGTTGTAACCAAAGTTGTGGATGAGGTGTTCCCCACTCCAACCGAAGGCAGTTCGAGCGAGGTAGAAAACCGGGATAGGCCCCGTCATGCCAAAACAGTTCCTTCCATTCCCAACCCTGCACCTGGGAAAGATCAGAAGGTCAAGGCAGTGCCTGCCGACCCTTTCGCTAGTGCGTCTAGCAAGAATATTCAGACTTCAAAGTACCTACCCCGAGGGCGCAGGGTCTTTCACGCTCTCTACATGCCTTTGTCTAAGGCACTCCAGATCCTGGCCGAAAGAGGGCATCTTAAACCCTTGGAGCCTCGGCCTCTCCCAAAGAATCTCCCTCTCACACATAATGCTACTTTGTACTGCGCGTACCACCAGCAAACTGGTCATGCTACCGACAATTGTTTCCGCCTCCGTCACGAGGTGCAAGATTTGATCGACAATGAGGTTATCCTCCCACCCACTTCAGCTAAGTCTGTTACTACCCAGCTGTTGGATTTCGAAGATACTGCGAGTATGTGATCGGGGTTGGACCACCTGTGGGCGACGCCCGGTGTATTTTGGATGTGGCGTCTGGCACGCATTTTTGAGCATCCGCGAATGCTAGTTTTGTAAATACTGGCTTGGGTATCGAGTCAGTTCTTTGTTTTGTTTTGAGTCTGTCTCATCGTCTTGAGTCAGTTCTTTTTGCTTAAGGGTCTGTCTTGTTGTAGCGAGTCAGTCCCCTCGTATAGAATGTCGGGCGGTTCCGGGATTGTTGCCTCGAACACCGTTTTGTTTTGTAATTACCCTTTTGCTTTCTTTTGAGTCTGTCTCTGCTGTGGAGCCAGTTACAACCAGGAAATTTGAATGAAACAGCTGCGGCTATCATGTTTCCGTGCTTATTGCTAAGTTTGAGCTAGTTGTGCCAAAGGATTTGAATGGAATGGCAGTACTTTCCACCTGCTCTCTTGTGCCCTGAAAATCATTGTAATGACCTTTAGTTTTTCAAAACCTTTTGAACACTGTGGCGGTGAAAACGAAGAGGAAGGGATTCCTCGGGTTTTGCAAAACTTTGATCAATTTGAGAGAAAGATAGGCATGCTAAGCCTTTAATGAATGAAATCATGCTTGTTAGCGTAAGTACTGAGAAGGACCCTGGCTTGACTTAGACTGGTTCCACACTATCTTCAGCGCGATCGATTTGTCGCTTTCGTAAAAACTTTCAAAAACAAAATGTTTTGCGCAGTCCCGTGAAGACCTGCGTGGAATCGCTCTCGAGATTGTGCAGCCTAGGATCGCTCTCAGCCTCAAGATTCAATCCGTTTGATTCCAAACCTTGAGCCCATTCAGAACATTCAACGGTTAGCCGCCATGTGAGGCCTGTGTGGCCGGGTTTGGAGCAGCCCTCGAACAAGAGGCACCAAAGTCAGATCAAGAAGTCAGACGTCGTCAACAAAAGCTTGCGAAGCTAGAACAGAAGCACCCCTCGAACTAGGGGCAAAAATGTCCGATATGCTTGAAAGAGCCGAAGATGGGTCTTTCTGCAAATCAATACAACAGCCACTCTCCTGGATACGAAGGGCTTCAATCTCAAAACCATTTGGCATGGACTTGTTACACTTTTACCCTTTGAGAGGCTCGCTGGGCCGAAAACCCAGAAGGGCGACCCAGGCAAAAGTTAGAGCAAGAAAAAAAGAAAAAAAAGAAAGAAAGAAAGAAAAAAAGAAGAAAAGAGAAAAGAGAAAAAGAAAAAAAAAGATGAAAAAGAAAAGAAATATCAAAAAATTGAAGAGAAAAGAAAAACTGAGCTCGCAAGGTCGAAAACCCGCATCGGGCGCCTTGGCAAAAGTTAGAGCCTAAAAGGTGAAGGTTAAAATACCCGAGTGTACCTTAACCGGAACTACGTAAGGCTTGATTCCCATGTTTGGGATACGTAGGCAACTTCATCCCGAAGTCCAGCCCCCAACGCTTTCATAGCAACTCAGTCCATGTAATGGTTTTGATCATCCTTGCCTTCTCTGAATCCGATAGTGCGGTTGTGACACCGTGAACTACGCAGGCTTGATTCCCATGTTTGGGATACGTAGGCAACTTCATCCTGAAGTCCAGCCGCCAACGCTTTCAAAGTGACTGTGTCCATATATTGGTTCTGACCATCTTCTTCTTCTCCATGTCCGAGAGTTCGGTTGTGATCATCACTAATGAGGACTGTTTACAAAATGCTGCGGCATCATCCAGACAAGGGGCAACTTTCCGTTGCCATGAGTCGCCATTCAAACCAGGGGCAACTTTCCGTTGCCGTGCAGCTCTTTCAAGCAAGGGGCAATTTTCCATTGCCTCCGATCCGAGGTTGCGCATCTCAAGAGTAAGTTCTACGCTCGTCGAGCGGTGGCCGTTTGCCAAAAAATAGTTTTTGAAATTTTTTACTGAGGTTGACTGATCTCTCGAAAATTATTCCATCTTTTCCAAAACTGGACCATTTTCTTGGACCCAAAAAAGGAAAATTTTCAGTGCTCATAGCCTAACTTGCATGATTTTCAAATCAAAAATCGAACAAGTATGGTAATCTAACTCTCATATTGGTCAAAACTGTTTTAGTAGAAAACCGAAACAAAAATGGTCAAAATGATGAACTAGGGGCACAGTTGAGTCAGGCTCCCTGTCTTTCCCCCGTCGCCAGCATACTTGCCAGAAAGGGCACCGCTGAAGCCGTCAATAAAGGGCCAAAAGCCCTCTCACCCTCCGAGCAACGAGGTATTAAGCCAAGTGCGAAGCATGAATTGAAATGGGTCAAGATACTCCATACTCCATCCGGAACATCGACTAGACGTCACCGGAAGAAATAAGCCGCGAGCTAATAATGTTGGGCGTGAACCCACGACTTCCTATTCATCTATCAATCACTCTGGGGAGGGATGGAAAATGAGAGAATAAAGAATAGAGAGGTGTGAGTCGAGAGAAAAGTGAGCAAAAGGGTTTTGAGAGAAAAACCGAGCCTGAGGGCCGAGTGATGTGAGAATCACAAATAAGAAAGGGTGGGAATAACACCCGGAGGAACTGGCCCCTCGTGATTTGAAGTCTCTTATTTTTGTAACACGTCCGTGTGTCGTGTCTTTTGTTTTTTTTACCTCAACTTTTTTTTTTTTTGAGTCTTTTCCAAGCATGTCTTGTTGTGGTTAGGTCGTGTACCTTTTGTTCGAGTCGTTTTCGCTGCGTTCAGTTGTAGGCTCGCTACCCTGGTTGAAACCCTTTTTCAATTTCAAAAGTCAATCGTTTGTGCTCAGAGTGCTGTGCCATTCTCCACGTTTATGCGAAGCAAAAGAAGAAAGGGGAAAATTTGGGGCATCTGAGTGTGCTTCAACTTCAGCCGGTTCCACCTTCGTATTCTGTCTTGTCAGATTAGACTGTTTGTCCAGGGTTTGTCGTGTGCAGAATGAACCAAACGCTGTGTTATGGGCTGTATGCAGATTAATCCTCAGCAGAGTATGGGCTGTGTGTTCAGAATGGGGCAGTGGGTTGCCTGAGTTATTTTGCCGTTGGCTGGTTCATTATCTGGTTATTACAATGCAAGTGTCCAATTTTCAAGACAAAAGATCAATTTCATTTACATTGAGGCATAATATGATGTGATACGATGCAATATATGAAATGTACAAAATATAACACTTTTTCAGACAAAAAGTTGGTTTCATTTCATCATCTTTTTCAAGTACACGGCTTTGGAAAACAAAAACCTGCCTGCGGCAGTACAAGGTACTCTAGCTACCAACGAAAAAAGAGGGGTACAAAAAAGAAGAAAAACAGCAAAAATCTGGGTCAATGTCAAAAGCCTCAGGCCTAGGGGTCCGTCCTCGTCCTCTTCCTGGACAAAGGTCCAGGAGCATCGTCATCGGCGTCGTCATCTGAGTCTGAGCCCGAGCCGTCTCTGGTCTCCTCCTCGGACGACTCTGCCTCTGCCTCAGCCTCGGACTCATCATCATCATCAGGAACGGGTGCCCGAGAGCTACTCCCAACATGAGTGCGCCCTGCTTTGGTGCGGGGGTATACTCTGCCATCTTGGGTGGAAACGGAAGGTCCGGCCGGAGCACCTCCCACAGGAGGAATCTGAAAGGGGTGCTGAAAAGTACAAAAGGCAAACACATCAGTATACCGTGAGCAGTTTATCAGCGCAGAATGCAGTGTATGAGTACAGCGTATGAATATTGTGAGCAGTTTATCAGTGCAGAATGCAGTGTATGAGTACAGCGTGTGAATACCATGAGCAGTTTATCAGTGTAGAATGCAGTGTATGAGTACAGTGTGTGAATACTGTGAACAGTAAATTAGTGCAGAATGCCGTGTATGAATACAGTATACCAGATGCCGTGAGGGTCGTGTATCGGGTGTTGTGTTGACAATATGATGCATCAGATTGTGTAGATTTTGATACTGCGGTTGAAGAACATACCGGAATGCCATAGATGGCTAGAAGATCAAGACTCCGCTGGAACATCCCCATCATGGAGGCGGTCAGCTCCAAGGACTGGCGGGTATACTCGGAAGAGGCCTGCAAAAAGGGTTAGATGCATCAGTATTCTGTGGAATATCAATAAACTGAAATGAAATGACAATGCAACAATGCAAGATGCAAGATGAAGTAATACATACCGGAGGTAAGTCGTAGAACTCGACTAACTCATGATCAGCCGGAGGGGGAGCAATGGGGATCTGATAAGTCTCCCCACCCTGTCCTCGGCATGTCATCGTAGTGGGCAGTACTAGCCAACTAGCCCCCCCCTCCTCCGAGCTCCACTCCTGCCACAGACTCAAGCTGTCCTCGACGTCCCTGCCCCTGCTCTTGCCCTAATTGCCGCTGGCGCCGCAGGCCTCTCCCGTTCAGCTCGGCGGCCACCGCTCAGAGGCTGCATAATGAAGGTCCGAACGTACTCCGAGTAGTCGCCCTCGCCCCTGAAACCATCTGCCTCCCAGCCAATCGTATAGTCAGTCATCTGCTCGGGAGTAAGCCTCTCTGTCTCCCTCATGTGCTCAGGAGGGTGAACCGGGACTATCTGCTCTGGTAAACCTAGGGTCTGGCGTAGGAAACGCTCACCCAGGTACTAAGCCCGACAAACCGGGCCCTCTAGCAAAATCCTAAAGCGCGAGGTCTCCTCAGCACCGACGAACCGTGCCCGCATCGTCGCTGACAATGGAGCCCAAGGCTGCCAGGTGACCTAAAAATGAAATACAGTTTGTTATCTACTGCCATTGAAAATACAGTGTAAAGCGAAGCTTAAATGAACTGCAAGTAAAACATACCTCTGCGGGGGTGATGGTGTCAAAGTAGCGGCGGAAAAAGGTAAATGTCTCCCGGGGCCTCCGCACGCACCTCCCGTCAAAACGGCGCGAGAACGGAACGACAAGAGGGGTCTCTACGTCTGGCACAGGCGCAAGTCTCGGAAAGTAGGCGTAGACCCACAACTGCAGAGTAAGTACCAGTATGCTTATCAGATAAAGCAGAATGCAGAATAAAACAGAAATTGCAGAACCGTGTATTGTGCAGTGTATTGTGCAGAGTGTACAGTGTGAGCAGTGTACAGTCAGTGTAAAGCAGAGCATGCATGTACAGTGTGAGCAGTGTACAGTCAGCGTGAAGCAGAGAATACAGTGTGTGCAGTGTGCAGAGTACAGAAAATGTAGAACAGAAAGAAAAGCAGAAATGTAAAACAGAAGAAGAAAATGTACCTCCCAAGCTCGCCAATAGCCCCCAAGTAGCTGTCCACTGCAACGGGAGGCTGAGCTCATGTATCCGTATAAAGTGGCCAAGGCAGCGCCACCCCAGTCGTAGCGCAAGATCTGTGTGACATCCACAAGAGCGCTCAGCAAGCAGAGGGGCACGGTGTTCGCCCGGTCGGCGAAAATAGTGGTCCCCAGCAGAAACATGAGGAAGTCGTGCGCATATCGCTCCACCGCCTCATGGGTCATCGGAGCCTCCTCAACTAAGGCTGGCTGAACCCTGAACTGGACCTCGAACCATGAATATCTGACGAAGCCGGGACGCGCGAGAGGCGGCACCTCGCCAAGCAAGTAGACCTGAGCGGCCTCCCACTCGTCCATGTCGGTGTCGAAGGGGATCGGATCACCCCCTACCTCGATGCCGGTGAGCATCGAGAAGTCATAGGGAGTCATCGTCATATCTCCCGTAGCAGAGAAGTGGAAGGAGTCGATGGTGTCCCACCACCTCTCCGCTAGAGCGGCAAGGAGAGGCCTGCTCGCAGTGAGGCGCGAGAGTCCCCTGCAGAATGCGCCGAAACCGGCCTGATCCACGATGTGGCAGACCGCATCGGGTAGCTCCGTGTACCAATCTCGAGCGGCAATGTTCCCATACCCCCGGACGGCATGGGAATCTCCCTGTATTCAAAAACAAAACAGTTGCGAAGCAATGTGAAATGTACGGTTTTGAAGAACAGTCAATTGACACAAATACAACGTGTGTGCACGTTTTCAGTTCAAACAGATACCGGGTGTCGGTGTGCTTACAGTGAACTACAACATGTGATGTGTCAGTGTGTTTAGGTGGTTCAGAGCAAATACAGCATCTGTGCACGTTTTCAGTTCAAACAGATACGGGGTGCCGGTGTGCTTACAGTGAACTACAACATGTGATGTGTTAGTGTGTTTAGGTGGTTCAGTGCAGATACAGCGTGTGTGCACGTTTTCAGATTCAAACCGATACCGGGTGCCGGTGTGCTCACAGTGAACTACGACATGTGAGGTGTCAGTGTGTTTGAATGGTTCAGAGCAAATACAGTATGTGTGTGCACGTTTTCAGTTCAAACAGATATCAAGTGCAAGTGTGTTCGCAGTCAACTACAATATACAGCGTATCGGTGTATCCGGACTAAGCAGTTAAAGAGCAGAATCAACTATGGCAGTTAAAATGTTCTACATTGCGGAAAATAATAAAGAAGAAAGACTGTACCTCAGAAGCGCCAAAAGACAAATGGGATGCCGGCTCACGCAGAAGAAGCTCTGGAGCCGCCGTCCTATCAAAGCTCTTGAACTGACGGAGTCCGTCGGGAGGTAGTACGTGGATCGCCGGCCGGTAGGTCGCCGGGTCGAACGGGCGAACGCTCAAGGGGAGGAGCTCGGCCCCGGGATCCATCTCATGATCCAGGGGAGTCCCGCCCTGTGGAAGATCATCTGCCATCTCAAAGGTGGTGTGAAAATGATCGGGAAAGTGGAAACCGGATGAGAATGCGAAAGGTCAACCAAAAAGTCAACCCCGAGAGGGCGGAAAATGGCCCGAAAAGCCGGGGTGCGGAAAAGACACAAAGATCAAGAGAAACTCGAGGGGAACAAACCCCAAGAGGTGGAAATCAAAAAGGAGGCACCGAAACGAAGAAATATTCGGTTCAAAATGTTCGAAATGCGAAGAACTTCGTGAATCAAACGATGAAACGGGTGCAAAATGCAAGAAAGTGGAGGATCGAAGGGAAGAAAACACTCTAGAGAGAGAGAGATGATGAAATTTCGGCTAAGGGAAATGAAAAGAATAGGGTTTGAAACCCTATTTTAAAAGACCCAAGGCAAAAGGACAAAACTGCCCCGATTCAGCAAGATTTGGCCGGTCTGCTACATTTTTGGCCGGTCGGCCAAATATTTGGCCGGTAATGTGTTTTGATGGCCGGTGGATAGCCGGTGACCTCCCCTTATGGCCGGTGAGCCTCCTACAACCTTTTTTGGGTCAGATGTGTAGTTTGGGGCCTTCATTGCTCAAGATAGTGCAAGACAGTGCATTTCCGAAGCTCAACTGGACTCCGTTCTGACCTCGGACCGTGTTTTTCTGTGCGAAGCACTCGATTACGTGCCCGATGTATCCTTTTTGTATCCTTTTGTCTCCTAAAGAGATTCAAAAGTGGCCCTGCATGCATACGTTACAACGTTTTGTCGTGAAACGCGCGTTGGTTATACGTCACTTCACTTGCATCGTTATGCATACATCTCGCATTTTCATGCGCATACCATACTTGCATTATTATGCACCTACGTCGGTCTAGGAGACCTTAAATCCTCTGAAGGTGCAAGTCCTTCGGTGATTGTCGTGCCCGAACGACTTTTGGTAAGTTGCATTGTCATGCATCTCAAGCGACACGCGTTGTCGTGTATTCGAGTTCACATGCATTATCATGCATTTCAAGCAAATGCGAGTCGTCACGCATTCGAGTTCACAAGCATTTCAAACGACATGCGCGGTCGCGCATTCGAGATAGTATGCATTGTCATGCATATCAAAAGATGTGCGTTATCACGCATCATCATCATGCATCAACATGCATCATTTGCACTTTTAAAAGAAAAAAAAAAAAAAAAACAACAAAACATCAACAATCATGCATCATCATGCATTTACATTTCAAAAAAAGAAACAACAAAACAACAAAAACAACATGCATCATTTGCATTTTAAAAACAAAAACACCGAAAATGCATCATCATGCATCTTCCCTTCAATAGCGCATATGTCATGCATTTCATTGTATATAGCGCATATGTCATGCATTTCATTGTAGATAGTGCATATGTCATGCATTTCATTGTATATAGCGCATATGTCATGCATTTCATTGTAGATAGTGCATATGTCATGCATCATTTTAGTATTGCATATGTCATGCATTACATTGTAGATAGCGCATATGTCATACATCATTTCGGTATTGCATATGTCATGCATTCCATCGTAGATAGCGCATATGTCATGCATCCATTGTATATATTCCATCTAGTGCATATTTGTATATATTGCATTGTAGCTTGCATGCATCCATTGCATCACCTCCGCCTACGGGTCGCGCCTTTCCAGGTTGAGCTTGGTCTGGTATGTGTCTGTACTCTTCACGTTGAAACACAGATCTGAGACTTTTGTGTACGCGCCTATTCCACGCTGGTATGTTGGTTTGAGGGTTGCGGCACCGTTTCTGTGTTAAACGTTAGTTTGTATGTGTACATGCCTTTCCTAGGCAAGACACGGTTTGGCCACAGGCCTTATCCATTGTATCCTATTCCATCCATTGCATATTGTAAATATTGCATTGTAGCTTGCATGCATTCACTGCATCACCTCCATCTATGGCTTGCGCCTTTCCATGTTGAGCTTGGTCTGGTATGTGCCTATATCTTTCACGTCGAAGCACAGTTATGATATTATGTGTACGCACCTATTCCACGCTGGTATGTTGGTTTGAGGGTGATGGCACCGTATCTGTGTTAGACGCGGTTTGTATGTGTCCATGCCTTTCCTAGGCAAAATACGGTTTGGCCCGCGCGCCATATCCATTGTCTATATTACATTGTAGTGTAATTTTTCCATCCAGCATTAGGATCATTGTTCTTTCGTTAGTGGGTCGTTTCCCCACTTATGTCATTCCACCCAATTACTTGTTCTTGTGTCCGTCTACATCACTCATAGTTCTGCATGTGTACGCGCTTTGAGGGTTGCGGCACCTTTTCTATGGTAGACGGACTTGTTACCTCCATCAATCTATTTGACATTTGTGTGGTTTTGAACCGCTCATGATTGGATCATGATTCGATTGCATTGCATTTTCTTTTGCTTTATTATACATAGTTTTGTATATATTGCATATCATTTTGCATGTTATGCATGTTGCTAACGATATTGTACCTGTTAAGTTGCTTTCTTTTGCAGGCACGATATTGTATGTACGGTTCATTTGAGGCTGGTGCAGCCAGACGAACCGCACATGTATTGTATTCTCCGCGTGAAACGTAGCGAGAATTACATAATTCTCTTACATCCTTTCTGCATTGTAATGTAGTTGGATTTGTGTTTGCTATCTTAAAACTGTCGCATGTTATGCTTCATTATAGCTTTCTTTGCATGATCATGAGTTATGCTTGGCTTCTTGCATTTTCAATTGTATTTTGCCCCTGCCTTCGGGCACATATCTTGTTTGTCTTGCATGTCTATCTAAGTCTTCGGCCTTGTCAAAAATGGGTCGTCTCTGGGCTTTAACATTCACTCCCGTCATTGTTATGACTTTCGAGTTCTGTCAAAGAGGGGCAACTGTAGACACCCCATTTTTGACCGTCCTCAAGACTTGGACGTCTATTATGTTGAACACTCGGTGATCATCCATGTTTGTGTTCGTTTGAGTTCCGGAGGTCTCAGCTACGCGCCTTACCTCAGGACCTCTCGACTCGACTTGTTTTGTGTCTGGTTTTTGCACCAAACACTTGTGTTTTGCCTTGGAGGGGCAGGGAATGGCTTGTGGGCCATCCCCACACTCCACCGCCATGGCTTGAGGCCACCGGCTGTGTTTTGTTGCCACCGGCCAAATGTTTGCCGGCCGGCACTATAGATGGCCGCCGGCCATCTTTTTTGGTCAAATTGCATTTTTGGCCGGCCGACTACTGTACATCTGCTTTTGTAGAATATTTTATGATAGCTGGCATACACTTTGCTCCCCTCCATACACGTGTATGGAGGGATCTCCTTCTTGGCTAGCTTGTCTTGTAAGCTTACAAGATTGAGCCTCTTATAAGAGGGAGCCCCTTCTTCCTCCATTAGGGTTACAAAAAAAAGAGAAGATTTTGATAGACAGCTCTGGTTTTAGGGTTTGAGTTTGTATCTATCTATATCTATATCTCTCTCTCTCTCTTGTATTTGTGTGTGTTTAGCCTTAGTATTGCACACAAACACCCACCATCACACCTTACCTTGATTGCTGAGGGGCCAAGGCTTTTTCTTGAAGTTTTTAGACTGGTTTGGAGCCAAAGAAGCAGCTGGAGTGCTGTTTTGAAAGAGGTCTTCAAGGGTAAGGACTTTACCTTTAAATTACCTTTTTGCATAGCTTTTTTACCTATCTTGCATCTGTTTTTAGGCTTTGCACATAACATATAAAAGTTCTATTTTTGAGTCCTTTAAATAGTTGTTCAAGCGTGTTTTTGAGCTTTGAGGTTGTTTGACCCTCTTAAGGCTTGTTTGGTCTATGTTTTTGTGTTATTTTGGTGAGCTCCCGGGACCATTGTGTTTGGGCCTTCTCACCACTGAAATCTTGAGGGATTTCAGTGGTGAGGATGGTGCCTTGAGGTCCCAAGAAGGAGAGGGCCACCTCTCCTTATTGTCCTTGAAAAGGGCCATTTTTGCCTCTTGAGGGAGCATCTATTTAGGTTCATGTTGGCCATGCCCTAGCTGTTATTTGTGCTTATTATGTCATAATATAGCTCTGTTTTTTAGTTGGTTTAGACACACCTTGCATGCCCTGCATACATGTCTTGTTGCATTGTTTAGGCTTAACATGTCTTGTGCTTTGAGCCTTGTTCTAGTATGTTTTTGGCCAGCTTTGTGAAGCTCCCATGTTTGTTTTGGTATGCTTGAAGTCTGTTTTGGGTTTGCTTTGGTCGAACCATGGCATGTTTTGTATATACCTATTACATTTTGGCTTGTTAGACTTGAGTTTTGGATCATGTTGCATGCTTGGCTTGTCTTTGTTTAGTTGGTTTGAAACCATTTCTAACATGATTTTCAGAGCTTATGAGTATGCATTAGTCCATGTTTGCATCTTCTTAAATGTGTTTGAGAGTTGCTCTTGTACTAAGTGATGGAACGTTTATATGCATGCTTGCATGTGTATTTGGCTCCACTTCCTTAGCTTTTGGCCACTGTTTTAGGCTTGTTTGAGGGCTGCCTAAATTAGTTCTAAGTCTCCTTCATGTGTTATAGCATGCTTGTCATTAACATGATTGTTATATGTGTATGTTTGCTTGCATACTTGCATGCCCATTGCATCTTGTATGCTTGTCACCAGCATAGTGGTTGCATGCTTGTTTGCCTTGCATGATTATCTATTTAGGTTGCATGCCTAAATACACATTGCATGTCCATGTTGCATACTAATTCACATGCCTAGGATGCATTGCATTACATGCATCTTTCACCTCTTGATCAAGCCATGATAGAGGTTGAAAGCCCCTTTGTTTGATTATGTGCATTGCATTCCATTTGAAATCAAAATGTACACTTGGTTTCCCGGGCCATCATGCATGGAAATACGCGATTGGTGGTCCAAAAATCGAGAACCATATCCCTTTGAGTCATGAATATGATAAGGGGTGTGATTGGTGCATACATTGCTTGAAATGCATTGCCATGCTATGTTTTGCCCTCTGCTGCTGTCAAAAACAGATTCTGTAGGAAGATTTGGCCGGCCGGCCATCTTCATTGCCGACCGGCCATCCATAAGTGGCCGATGGATTAATTTGTGGCCGGTGACTATTCTCCATGGCCGGTGACCAATCCCTTCAGCCGGTGGTGTTCCACAGCATTTAGAGAAGCAACCCTGAGATTTTTGCAGTGTTCAGAGAAGAATAACAGTCAAAGCAGAGGCAACTTGTGCATGGCAGTGGCTTTTCGAGCGAAGCCGAGCACGCATTGCATTGGGCCTTCTCCCCGAGGCTATTTACTGCTTTCATTAGATTAGTTAATTTGTTAATTAATAAATTGGTCTGTAATATTTAATTAGCTTGTAGGTTAATTAAATTGTATTATTCTTTTGGTCCCTCCGAGCGAGGACAAATTTGTAATAAGTGTGGGTGCGTGTGTGCATGTCTTCCAACCCCCACTTCTTTCTCCCTTTTACTTACCTGCTTTTGATGGTTAGTATTAGGACATGTTTAATTTAGCATACTTATGCTATGCATGCGTGCATCATTCATTAGTAACATGCAGGATCGGCGCATCATGCTAATGCATAAAGTATTTCAAATCTAACTTGAATACGTGCATCAAATGGGTGCATTTCACATGCCATCCTAGGATTAGCCGAGCCTATCCTAATTGCACTCTGTATGCGTTGTATTGGCCACTTTAACATGAACTAGGATCATGCATGATTTCTAACTAGTTTACTATTTTGGCACGGAGTACGATGTAAGTATTTATGCTTTAACATCTCGCATGAGTGTGAATGTTAACATGACAGCATGCTTACCATGTGGCTAGCTGCTTATGTGATATAAACTGCCTGAATGCCTGTGGGTGAAGGTTGGATTGTTTGAGTTGGAACAACTCGTTGAAATCCGTATTTTAGCCTACTTGCGAGTGACAAATTTCAGACATTTTCCAAACAAACGGATATGCAATGCTTCGTTCCAAATTAGGCGATCTAGTCTATACTTTTGTGTTGTGCGCATCACATAGTAATTCTAGCTAATTAACTGGAATAAGAACACATAACGTTTTCAAAATCGGATATCATGTTAGTAGAGGCCGATCTTCGGATCGGGCGAGAGGGGGTGCTCATAGCTGACCTTCCCCAATCGTACCCAAGTTCCCGAGCCGAGGCAACTTTGGTATGACGGACACGTGGCCTTAGGCAAACGAGTCAGGGTTTCTAAAATTCCCCATAAATAAATTATTTAGGTGGCGACTCTATATCTGGCAAAGCAGTCCATGTTTGGCACTTCTTTCAAAAATCTGTTTCTCAAAACGATTTGCCGGATTTGAACTCTTTGGTTCAGATTAAGAACCGTGACAAAAACGAGTCCGAACTGTGGTAACATAAGCCCCTCAAGGGCGCGTCCACACATGCACATGCAATGGCCCATCAACTAGGCCTAAGGGCACAGCCCTTAAGAGTGCTCAATGAGTGAAAAATATGGAAGTGTAACAACACTAAGTGCACTGAAATAAGGTATGAAATGATGCCAAATCGCTCAAACAATACAAGTATAACATGCAAAGGTCCTTCAGCATTAAAGCTAGCAAAGAGGACTACAAAGGGGGTATGCAATACATGGCACAAATGCATGAACCAGCCACAAACAGAGCTCAAGTAGGTCTAAACAAAGACCATAACATGCTAAGATGGAGGCCCAAAGGCCTAGGCATGCAAGCATACGAGCTAGGCCATAAATAAGGCAACAATACACAACCCTTGGAGGCACTCAAAGGGTGGAAGAAATGGGAATATGGCAATGCTATATGCTCTGAAATATCATGTGAAATGATGCCAAATCATGTACATGATGCAAATGAAGCATGCTATGGTGCTCAAAACTCAAAGCTAGCATAGGCACTTGCACTATAGCTATACAAAATATGAAGCATATGGTCGAGGTAACCCAAAACAGTCCTAGAACATGTCAAAATGAGTCTAAAACATGCATGTAAGGAAGCCAAAACAAGCTAGCATGAAGGGCATAAGGCATGATGTATACAAGGCCAAAAGGGAGGATTACACTACACCTACCAAGACCAAGCATGGGATGGCTTCGCCAACAAAAATCAGAGTTATATTATGGCAAAATAACCCCAAATACACACTGAAATGATAGCTCGCAAGCTTAGGCATGAAGGCATACACAATGGCTTATGTTAAAGGCATAAAGGACCAACCCTTCAAAGCATGGAATAAGTGAAAGATGTGAGTGTATGACCATGAAACATACACTCAAATCTCATAAAAAAATGATGCCAAATCATTCAAATAAGCCAAGCAATGCATGCTAGTGGACTCGATACACAAAACTAACAAGCTAAAATGCACTATAGCTATACAAAGCATGGCATGCATGACCAAGACAACACAAATCAGAGCTTAAGCATAGTAAAACATGGACAAAAGCTTCTTAGAGTTAAGCCAAAATCGTGCTAGAATGATGGTCTAAAGCATGATACACATTAGGCTAATTTGTGGGATTGCACTACAAGTGCATGGAGCATGCAAGGGGCTATCAAACCAAACCTTAACAGAGGTATATCATGGCAAAACAACTCCAAGAATATGCTGAGATGGCCCCAAAACAAGCTAGAAAGACATGCTACTTCATGAAGCACACAAAGCTAGTTTGTAAGATTTACACTACAAGTGTACTAAGCATGCAAGAGGTGACAAAACCAAGTCAAAACAGTGGTATGCCATGCCAAAATAACCCCAAATACATGCTAAGATGGAGCCATCATAAGCTTAACAAACATGCTCAAACATGAGGCAAATGAAGCAGGCATTCAAGAACACAAGGAGAGGAGATGGCCCTCTTCTATTTGAGACCTCATAACACCATTTCCACCACTGAAATTCCTCTGAGAGGAATTTCAGTGGTGAGAAGGCCAAAATAAGGTGATCCCAACAGCTTAAAAAGATGGCATAAGAACAAGGCCAAACAAGGCCTAAGAAGGGGTAGACCACTCCCAACACAAAAGTGACCTTAAACAAACATGTTAAGCATGCAAAATCAGAACTTTTTGTAGTTTAAAGTCAAGCCAAAATAAGCATGCAAATAGGTCCAAAAGTTTAAACCAAAACAAGGGTTTTAAGGGTTAGAAGCTCACCGTTGAAGAACACTTCAAAGCTGCAACTCCAGCACTCTCTTTGAAAAAACCAATCCAAAGACTCCAAAACCAACCTCAAAGAGCCTCAGCAACAAGAGTATGGTGTTTGAGTGTGTGTTTGTGTGCAATAGTATGGAAAAAACTACACTTTCAAGCACAAAACAAGAGCAAAGAAGGAGATATAGAGACAAGTGTGTATCTATAGCTCAATGCCAAAATTCTGAACCTAAGGCATGAGGGAGGAGGCTCCTTTATATAGAAACAAATGCAACAAGCTTGTTGGACAAGCTATAGGCCTAAAGCCATCCCTCTATACACGTGTATGGAGGATGGCTTCTATGCCCTCCAGCTGTAACAACTGGCCAAAAAATATCTCCAAAAAGGTGCTGGAAAGCTGCCGACCAGTTGAAGTGGTCGGCCAGCTACTTGTAGTGGTCGGCCGACCACCACAAGTGGTCTCCCAAGAAATAAAGTGGTCAGCCATGTGGGGGAGATGGTCTGCAGCATGAAAGCAAGGCAGTGGTGTGGTGGCCGACCAGAAAAGGTGGTCCAAAGACCAAGGAGACCAGTTAGCCGACCAGAAAACTGGCTGGCGGGAAGAAAAGTGGTCTCCAAGGGGGAGAACTGGTCTCCCACCCTTATACCACCTTCCAAACAAGGAAAACAAGGTTTGTGCCAAAAACAAACCAAAAGGGATGCAAGACAAGAGTCCGGGAGGCAAGTCGCGTAGCCGGGAGCCTCAAAAACTAGTCTACAGGCACCAAAAGTGGTCTACGACCACAAAAGTGGTCTCCCAGACCACAGTGGCCCTCTAGGCCAAGGCAACAAGGCATGGTTCGAAAACCAAGCCAAACGGAGAACGTTAAGCGGTCCCGAGACAAGGCGCGCGACCGAAGGCTCCGAAAATCGAAAACTAGTCTCCAAAAGGGAAAAGTGGTTTACGACCACAAACAAGTGGTCTCCCAGACCTCTTCCTCCCTCCAGGGAAGGAAAACAAGGTTCGGTCCAAAAACCAAGCCAGAACACAAAGAGTTCAGAGGCCCGGAGGCAAGGCACTCAGCCGAAAACTCTAGAAACTCGAAATGAGCACAACATGCACAATCACCGCGTGCTCAAATGATGATGTCTGAGTCTTAAGGTCGGTCAAAAATGGGGTTTCTACAGTTGCCCCTCTTTGACAGAAC
The DNA here is from genome assembly GCA_030407325.1 of Camellia japonica. Taxonomy (NCBI): domain Eukaryota; kingdom Viridiplantae; phylum Streptophyta; class Magnoliopsida; order Ericales; family Theaceae; genus Camellia; species Camellia japonica. Next base: position 180,031,818 of record JAPPVO010000002.1, on the reverse strand, counting down.
TCAGAAGTCAAGAAGTGACGGGAGTGAATGTCAAAGCCCAGAGACGACCCATTTTTGACAAGGCCGAAGACTTAGACAAACATGCAAGATAACAAAGAGATGGGCCCGCAGGCAGGGACAAAATGCAAATGGCATGCACAAAGCTGAACATAACTTATGATCATGCAAAGAAAGCTGTAATGAAGCAATTATGCAAAATAAATGCAACAGTTTAAGCGAACGGATTCAAACCAAACTACAACTCATTCAGAAAGGATGTAAGAAAATTATGCAATTGTCACTGCGTCTTATGTGGAGAAGACTAACACATACAATAATGTCTGGTTTCACCAGCTTCAAATAAACCGTACATACAATATCGTGCCTGCATAAGAAAGAAACTCAACAGGTACAATATAGTTAGAAACACATGTTCCACGTTACATCATGGTATAATTCTATTACGAAATAAATGCATGCATACACAATGCTGATGGAAATATGCATAGCAATGCAAGTGAAAAGTGCAGAGCGATGGAAGTGAAAAGTGCACAACAATGCAACTGAAACAAGCATAACAATGCAAGTCCAAAAGTGCATAACAATGCAACTGAATGTGCGCATGACAATGCGAGTGGAGAGGGTGCATGACAATGCAAGCTAAGTATGCGCGACAACACGGGTGAAGAGGTGCATGACAATGCAACCAAAGTGTGCATGACAACGCGGGTGGAGTGCAAAACAATGCAACGAGAAACGTGCATAACAATGCGAGCAAGTGGTGTGCATAACAATGCAACGAGTAGTGTGCATAACAATGCGAGAGAAATGAGCATAACAATGCGCTTAAAGTGTGCATGACAATGCGAGAAAGGTGTGCAACTCCAAAAGTACGTTCGAAGCAAAATACTGAAAAAGGAGATACAAGCCTTAACACGAGCAATTTAACCGGAACCTCCGATTTACCTCTCGGAGGGGTCACAACGTATTCAAAAGGATACATCTTGCTCTTGGCGAGTAATGATGAGCCGCGCATCGAAGACTTGAATTGCAGTTCCCGCGGGGACATTTTTTAGCGGAAAAGTGTGCTTTCCTTGCATTTTCTCGAGGGCCGAGGACTCCAATCATTACCAAAACAAACAGGGAGAACAATGGAGCCTTGGAGACCACCCAGGAGGAATGGCCGACCACTTGTTGACCACCAAAGTGGTCGGCTGACCAGAAAAACTGGCTGGTCGACCAGTTTAGCAAAACAAGGACAAATTGGTCTTTTGATGGCCGGATCTTTAAGTATACACATCCAAATCACTTTTTCTCACAAACACAAGGCCGAAACACATTCTCCTTTACTCCTAGACCCTTTTCTCTCTCAGATCTGCACTTTATACGCGTTTTCCAACGCCCCACGCGAAGTTGTTTCGCAAATACTTTCGATTCTCTTTGTTTTGAACCGATTAGAATTTGTTTTTGGAGCTTCTTTCTCCATTTTCACCACTTGAGGTATGTTTGTCTCGAAGTTTAGCACCTTTTTCTCGGGCGTTGACTTTTGTTGACTTTTTCTCTTCCCGAGAGTTGACTTTTAACAATCTTGGCTCATTTCACTCATTTTTGCTCATTTTTGCAGATTTCTTCAAATGGCCGACGATATCCCACACGGCGGAGGCTCCCTGAGAGTAGAGGATGAGCCCGACATTATACCGTTGCCTCCGAGGATTCGGCCGTTTGACCCGGAGAGGTATCGCCCGGAGGAGCACATCCTACCTCCTAGCACTTTTCACCATTTCACGGACTTCGCGCGCCGAGCACCTGCAAACCTACTACTACGGGAGCCGGGGTCCCACCTATCTCATCACGCGCGAGAGGTGCGTACTTCATTTTTTTGCATTTTCTGCGATGCATTTTGCATTTCTTGCACATTTCATGCTTTTGCTATGTACTATATATGCTTGTTCCGAACACATTCACATACACAGTACTTCTGCTCATTCTGAACACACAGTTCATACATAGCACAATGCTGACTTGGCACACAGCTCACCACATAATGCTCATTACATACATAATTTGCACACATCATTCTGCTAATTTGGCACGCAGCTCATTTGGGCGCACAACTCATTTTGGGCACACAGCTCATTTTGGGCACACAGTTCATTTTGGGCACACAGCTCATTTGGGCATACAGCTCATTTGGGTACACAGCTTATAACATAACACACTGTTCAATCTGAACACACAGCTCATAACACAGTATTCTGTTTAATCTGAACACACAGTTCATAACGCAATATTTTGCTCAATCTGAACACACAGTTCATAACGCAGTTTTTGCTCAATCTGAACACACAGTTCATAACGCAGCATTTTGCTCAATCTGAACACACAGTTCATAATGCAGTATTTGCTCAATTTGAACACACAGTTCATAACGCAGCATTTGCTCAATCTAAACACACAGTTCATAACACAACATTTGCTCAATCTGAACACACAGTTCATAACGCAGCATTTCGCTCAATCTGAACACACAGTTCATAACGCAGTGTTTTGCTCAATCTGAACACACAGTTCATAACGTAGTGTTTTGCTCAATCTGAACACACAGTTCATAACGCAGTATTTGCTCAATCTGAACACATAGTTCATAACGCAGTGTTTGCTCAATCTGAACACACAGTTCATAACGCAGTATTTTGCTCAATCTGAACACACAGTTCATAACGCAGTATTCGGTTTACTCGGCACGTAGCTCATAACATAGCACACTGTTCAATATTAACACACAGTTCATAACACAACATTCGATTTACTTGGCACGCAGCTCATAACATAGCACACTGTTCAATCTGAACACACAGTTCATAACACAACATTTGGCACACAGCTCATAACATAGCACACTGTTCAATCTGAACACACAGTTCATAACACAGCGTTCGATTTACTTGGCACGCAGCTCATAACATAGCACACTGTTCAATCTGAACACACAGTTCATAACACAACATTCGGTTTACTTGGCACACAGCTCATAACATAGCACACTATTCAATCTGAACACACAGCTCATAACACAGCATTCTTTGTTAATTCTACAACTGAATACATTTGTTCATTTTGAACGCAGGTAGTTTCCCGTTTCACACGGGGTTGCGGATCGATCATTGCGAGGGAGTGGTATATGGAGCTCCCAAATGCCGTCCGGCATATTGTGGATAAGGCAGGGTTTGGCCCGTTTTGTGCGGATTGTTGCGTCATCCGGTGAGCAGGACCCTTCTGGGCGCACTTGTAGAGAGATGGTAGGACACCGCCAACTCATTCCATTTCTCAGCCACTGGGGACATGACGATGACCTCGTATGACTTCTCCATACTGACAGGCCTCGATGTGGCAGGCCGGCCGATCCCATATGATACCGATATGGGTGAGTGGGAGGCGACCTGGACTTATCTGCTCGGAGCTCATCCGCCGCCCTGCAGATCACCATGCATGGTCAGGTACACCTGGTTCACGAAGCAGTACAGGGGGTCTACACCCAAGACTTTTGAGGTCGTACAGCAGTATGCCCGGGGATTTTTGATGTTCCTCCTCGGGACCACTCTGTTCTCCGACAGGGGGAACACGGTCGGGCTATATCTGCTTAGTGCTTTGGTAGACCTATCACAAGTCCGGCACTTCGACTGGGGCGGCGCTGGCCTCGCTACCCTTTATTGCTATATGAGTGCGACCTCCCGCGAGCGGGGGACCATAGTAGGCGGCTACTGGCGAGCCTGGGAGGTACATTCTACCCTCTTGATTTACATTTCTGCTTTTCATTACCATTACACTACACACTGCACACATTGAACACTTTACATTATGTACTCAGCATTCTGCACTCAGCATTCTGCATTTTCTGACAGCCACTGTCTTGCCTTTCATAGCTGTGGGTTTACGCCTACTTCCTGACACTCGCTCCCGAGGTCGAGGTCGAGGCACCTCTCGAGATCCATTATTCACGCAGATTTGAGGGTCGGTGTCGGCCCAGGCCTCGGGAGACATTGCTATATCTCCAGCAGTACTTCGACACAGTGCGGGCGACCGAGGTAAGCCAAAACTCTCAGTTCTTCATACTTGCAACTTTGATTCATCTTGCATATTTATGATATCTAATCAGTTCATGAGATTCCTTCACCGCCTCCATTGGACATGCGGTCCACAGAGCGTCTCACTCCTCAGGAGACTGATGACCTCATGCTGGGTGCTGACGCAGTCCTTTTCCTGGAGGAGGGGGAGTATGCGACATACATCCATACATACTTGATGCCCCTACTGACAGGTGTTCGCACTCCTACGAGGAGAGCTGCTGACGTTCTGTCATTGAGTCGTGCTCGAGCTGCAGACATCCTTTCCATTAGCAGGGCTAGAGGGATGCCCTCACTTGCCAGTATGCTGGGTGGCCAGATCTTCTGACCGAGCTGACAGACTGGCAGTATGGGACATCATACCAGATTCCACTGGAGCCTCCATTGCCCGATCATCGATATGTCAGTGACCCTGACTCACCACCGATATGCTCCACAGTTTTTATTTACCATTAAGATATTTAGACATTCATTCATTCACTAATGAATTGAACTTGCATCTGCAGTGCGGAGGGAGACGCTACTGCACTCCTACAGTATCTCGATATTTTCCAGTTCCCTCGCATTTATCATACGCCTGATGACATACCAAAAACTGAACATTTCACTATACTGATTCACTGCATGTGTAGAGCACATCTGTCACAACACATTCGCACACTATATCTGTATGCACTCATTCTATGCATCATTCTTGCATCTGATATACATACTTTGGCTGATGTATTCAAACTGTCTTTTTAGGTCGCACCTGTACAGCCCAGGCCATCCAGGCCTTCTCGAGCAGCTGGGAGAGGGTCTCGGCTCACGGCCGAGGTAGGCATAGAGCACCTGTCAGACATGATGAGAAGTCCAGTGAGGAGGAGGAGTCAGCGCATCCTCAGTCAGAGACATCCGCAGTCAGCGCATCCTCAGTCAGATGATGACTCTGGTTTAGGTTCTGAGGGTGGAGGTGACGCCGAGGAGGATTCCGAGGGTGGCAGCTCCGATTCAGACCGTGGTACTGGTGGCGGTGGTGCAGAGGCTGCTCAGCTGAAGAGGGCGAAAAGGGCCTCTTGGTCTTGAACTTGATAGCACTGATGCAGATGTTCCTGCTTTATTTTTCTTTTTACATGTAGTTGTAGCACATTGTATAGCTTAGGCAGTTTTATTTTCTTTAAAACTTGTACCCTGTTGTAAAATGTTGTAAAAAGAAACCATGATGGAATGAAAACAGCTTTTTGTTCAAAAAGTGTTGCATTTGTATTCTAAGCATCGCATCGCATCATTTTGCACAAAAATGAGATTGAATGGAAATTGAACATCGTGTATTACCCAGTCAGGTAGTGAACCAACCTAACAAACAAAACAACTCAACTTAATAACCAACAACAAGACTTTAACTAGTTTACAATTCGATAAGCGAATAATAACAACTCGATAAACAAATGAGCAACAACTCGATAAACAAATGAGCAAAACTTAACAACTCAATAAGCAAATGCATGTTGGACAAACTAAGCGACAGAACGCATCTGAAACAAAGGTAAACTCAGACCTTCAGCACTCTCAGCACACAAGAAAGCTAGAGACTCTCTTCTGGAGACAAGAAAAAGGCTGCAGACCACTTTTTCTTCATGGCCGACCATCAAAAGTGGCTGGCCGACTACTTTCTTGGTTTGCAGACCAGAAAATGTAGTTGGCCGACCAGAAAAAGTGGCTGGCCGACCAAAAAAAGTGGCCGGCCGACTAGTTGGCCTGGGGACCTCTAGTTTTCTGACACTTGTCCTCCAAACAGTGCCTTATCCTCTATAAAGGTTCCAGCTTTGTGGTTCCCTCATTCTAACTCAGTTTTGCACCAAAATGGAGGCATTTCTTGTCCAAAATCTCACAAATTGGATTGCTACCTTGGATGGCTCAGAGAAGGTGAATTTCCGAGGCTTCGGCATAAACGCACTATTCATGCTGAGTCGCACCCCGCTGCGTCTTTCGTTTCTTCATGCCGCGGCAAGGTTTTGGTATCCGATAACACACGTCATTAGCTTTGGCGGACAAGAGGTATGTCTCACTTTCGAAGACTTCCAAGCTTTGATGGAGTCCGAACGCGAGGAAGAGATTTGGCCACAATTCCGCTTTGGCCATGTCCAAGCCTTAGGGCGGATGTGTGGGCTCACCATGCATGACGCTTGGTCTTTGATCCGCGATGGAGCATTGGACATCCCCAGCTTGGTTCATCAGTTTTCTGATGCCAGTGACCGCGGCGATCATCACTGGCAGGGTTTTCGGCGACATGCGCTTTGCTTATGCATGCTATCTCATTTCTTGATTGCCTCAGGCTCCGGAGGGTCTAGGGTCCGTTTGATCGAAGTTGCCTAAGGCTTAAGAGAGGGAAAGAGCTATATCGCCATGACACTAGCTGAGACATTGATGGGTTTAGATGCTTTTTGTCGCCGAGAGACGATTAGATTCGCGGGGAGTCCACTACTGCTGCAGGTAATGTTTCCCACCCTATCTCATATATATTTCTCACATCACTCGGCCCTCAGGCTCGGTTTTTCTCTCAAAACCCTTTTCTCACTTTTCTCTCCACGTACACCTCTCTATTCTTTAATGTCTCATTTTTCATCCCTCCCCAGATATGGTTGATGGATAAGTTGAAGGTTATGGACTCATGCCCAGCATATTCAGCTCACGGTTATTTCTTCCGGCGACGTCTAGTCGATGCCCTTGATGAGGGTTGGTGGTTCGAATGGATGTGCAGTTTGTCTGCAGACCGCATTGCTTGGCGCTGCCCTTGGCTCAATCTACTGGTGATGAGCTACAGCATGTCCCGGCAGCCCGGGATTCAGTTGATTGGCCTGACATACTGTGTCTTTTACTTCCCATTCCGATTCCGGTGCCAGTTCGGACATGATCAGATTTTCCCGGAGGAGGGGATAGAGTACCCTGCTGCATTTCCAGTCTGAGGCACACAGCTAGCTTAGTATGCCACAGCATGGATGACGAGAGAGCTTCTAGCCCCGCTTCCACTTTCAGTTGCACCCTCTCTGATGAGTCCACAGCTTGGCTTGATGAACAGGCATAGGTTGGGCCTACTTTGATATCAGAGGCTTCGACCAGCTCTGGGAGGGGGTGCAGGAACACCTGACTTATCCATGCCCCAAATTTATTGCTTTATCAGTACTTTCAAGTTTTCTTTATAAATGTAATAAAAAACAACTTCAATTTATATTCAAGAGTAGGAGAACTCTGTACTGAAATCAATGTAATTGAAGGTTGTGGGTACTAAAAATTTTCCGTTTGTTCCAAAAATGGTCTAAGTCGTAAAAAGATTAATTTGAGAAAAATCAACTTTTATTAAAACTTTTTAAAACCATTTTCGATATAGATCACAATTGGACACGCCCGAGATCTATTGCTGAGATGTACAACCCCAGATCCCATCAACTGGAAAGTTGCCCCTAGTTTGAATAACACTACACTGGAGATCACAACCAAGCTCTTGAATGTAGAATAGACAAAGATGACCAACTTGATCACACGGACAAAGTTGATCGAGGAAGTATTTATGGTTGGACTTCAGAATGAAGTTGCCTACGTATCACAAAGATGGGAATCAAGCCTTACATAGTTCGGCTTGGGTTCACTCGTGTATTAACACTCTCTTTTTGTGCTCTAACTTTTGCCAAGGTCGCGCTTTCTGGGTTTTCAACCTTGTGAGCTCAGTTTTTATAATTTCAAATTTTCCATGCTCTAACTTTTGCCTAGGTCGCCCTTTTGGGTTTTCGGCCTGGCGAGCCACTCAGGTAAAGTATTTCTTCAACTTGTCCATGTTGATCGGTTGGGAGAACTCTAGGCCATCTTGGTCCATCAGAACGATAGCTCTACCCGACCAGATAGACTTGATGATGTAAGGGCCAGTCCAATTGGGTCTGAACTTGCCCCTAGGGCCGTGAATGGGAGCTTGGTTGTCTTTGAGCACTAGATCCCCTTCCTTCAAATTCCTGGACTTAACTTTCTTGTTGAAAGCCCTGACAATTCTTCGTTGATAACCCTGGACGTGATACAGTGCTTTCAGCCTTCTTTCATCAAAGAGCATGAGTTCTTCGAACCTGCTTTGCTGCCAATCTGCCTCAGCTATCTGACACTCAGCCAATACCCGTAATGACGGAACCTCAACTTCGATAGGCAAAACAGCCTCCATCCCGTAAACCAAGAAATACGGAGTTGCCCCAGTAGAAGTTCGAATTGAAGTCCGGTAGCCCCACAGAGCAAATGACAGCTTATCTGGCCAGTCCCAGTAGGTTCCACCATCTTCTGTAGAATGTTCTTGATGTTCTTGTTGGCGGCCTCAACTGCTCTATTGGTTTGCGGCCAATATGTAGATGACTTATGAAAAGCCACGTTGTACTTCTCCAACAAGTCGATCACCTCCTTCTTGAAGTGGGAACCATTATCCGAAATAATCTCATTTGGGACCCCGTAGCGACAGATGATGTTGTTCCTGATGAACTTACCAACGTGCGACGCCTTCAACACCGCGTAAGATTGGGCCTCAACCCACTTCGTGAAGTAGTCTATCGCTACCAGAATATACTCATGCCCGTTGGAACCCTTTGGAGTGACAGCCCAATCACATCAATCCCCCAGACTGAAAACGGCCATGGCGAAGTCATGTTGTACAGCTTCGACGACGGAATGTTCATGCGGTTTGCATGGATCTGACATTTGTGGCATCGCCGAACAAAGCGAATACAATCCTCCTCCATGGTGGACTAGTAATAACCTTGTCTAAGGATCTTTCGGGCTAGCATCACCCCATTCATGTGCGCTCCACACTCTCCTCCATGGATGGCTTGCATCATGCGCTTGGATTCTTCAACATAAACACACAGTTTATGCATCCCGAGATGACCCCTCTTGTATAGTTTACCCCCGCAGACGATGAACTGAGCAGCCATTCTTCGAATTGCGCTCTTATCTTTGGCATTTGCCCCTGGTGGATACGCTTCCTTTTCCAAGAAGTTCCAAACGTCGTAATACCAGGGATTCTCATCTTGTACCTTATCTATGGCAGCAATCAGCTCGTAGGCTGGCACAAATTTCTGTTTGATGATGATTGGACGCATCCGGACTCCGAAAGGGATGTCTATCATAGAAGATAAAGTTGCTAATGAATCAGCGAACTTGTTGTTCTCTCTTAACAGATGAGCGAAATTCAGTTTCTCAAACCGAGGAATCAGAACGTCCAAGGCCTGGTGATAGATTTTCATCTTTTCTTCTTTAACTTTCCAATCTCCTTTAGCTTGAGATACAACAAGGTTCGAGTCCCCGATGACATCCAACCGTTTTGCCCCTAGTTCTAGGGCGGCTTCTAGTCCAGCAATACATGCCTCATACTCTGCCTCATTGTCCGATACTTTGAAACAGAGTTTGAATACTAAGGGTATGCGGGAATTGTCGGGTGCTATCAGCAACCCCCCTATCCCATACCCATTTTGGTTTGATGCTCCGTCAAAGTACATCGTCCAAGTTTCTTCTTTGACACGCAGAATGGCCTCGTCTGGAAATAGGAACTCAACTGCTTCATCCCCTTCAACTGCGTGATCGGCTAGGAACTCTGCTACCGCTCTCCCCTTCACTGACTTGCGCGTCATGTACTTCAGATCAAATTCAGAAAGTAGAAGCAACCAACGAGCTAGCCTACCCGTAAGTGCCGGTTTCTCGAAGAGATATTTGATGGGATCTAACCTCGAAACCAGTATTACAGAGTAAGCTAACAGGTAGTGCCTCAACTTCTTGGTAGCCCATACCAAGGCCAGACAAGCCTTCTCCAGCGGAGTGTAGCGGGTCTCGTAATCCAGCATTTTCTTGCTCAGGTAGTAGATAGCTTTCTCCACTTTGTCATCAGGCTCTTGTGCAAGCATGCAGCCCATTGTAGTTTCAGTCACTGAAAGATACAGAATCAACGGTTTCCCCGGCTCAGGTGATGACAACACAGGTGGGTTCTGTAAATATTGCTTGATCTGTTCAAAAGCAGCTTGGCATCGACCGTCCCATTGGAACTTCTTTCCTTTCTTCAGGAGACCAAAGTATGGTTCACAAGTCAAGGTTAATTTTGCGATAAACCGTCTTATGAATTGCACTTTACCCAGAAAGCCTCGCACCTCCTTTTCAGTCCTTGGAGGTGGCATTTCTAAGATGGCCTTGATTTTAGAAGGATTGACCTCGATACCTCTCTATGTGATCAAAAACCCCAGCATTTTCCCTGCTGTAACACCAAATGTACATTTCTGAGGATTCAGTCGCAACTGATACTCTCTTATCCTTTGAAAGAATTTTTGCAAGGTGGTGTAGTGGCCCTCTCTTTCCTTGGACTTGACAATCATGTCGTCCACGTACACCTCAACCTCTTTATGGATCATGTCGTGCAAAATTGTGGTCGCAGCCCGTTGATACGTAGCCCCAACATTCTTCAGCCCAAACGGCATTACCCTATAATAATAGGTTCCCTACGGGGTGGTGAAAGCAGTCTTCTCCCGGTCTTCGGGTGCCATCAATATCTGATTGTAGCCGGAAAACCCATCCATGAATGTGAGCAACGCATGCCCAGCAGTGAAGTCCACTAATTCATCGATATGCGGCAGAGGAAAGTCGTCCTTCGGACTGGCTTTGTTCAAATCCCTGAAGTCCACACATACCCGAATTCTGTCATCCTTCTTCGGCACTGGAACTATATTGGCCAACCAAGTTGGGTATTCAGATACCAGTAGGAACCCTGCGTCAATTTGCTTAGTGACCTCTTCTTTGATCTTGAGAGCCCAGTCTGAGCGGATCCTTCGGAGCTTCTGCTTAACAGGTCGGGCCTCTGGGTCAAGAGGGATCCGGTGCTATACAATCTCAGGATTGATCCCAGGCATGTCTTCGTAGGACCACGCGAAAACATCTTTGAAATCTTTTAACAAAGCGACTAAGCGCTCGCTCTCCTCCGAAGACAATGTGGACCCGATCTGGACCAGCCGCGGGTCCTTCTCAGTACCCACATTAATTGTGGTGATTTCATAAACCAAGGGTTTAACAAACCTCTCCTGCTCTTGATCAAGCAAATATTGCAAGATCGGAGGAATTTCTTCCTCGTCGTTTTCATCAAAATTTTGAAAATCTTGATTAATGTAATAAATTAAGGGCACAGAAAAGTACTCGGAAGCCACAGCCGTACCATTCTCATTAATCACTTCCAAATCGCCTGATTCCTCTGTTACAATAGACTTAAAGGAAAAAGAAAAAGACGACCTAGGCAGGACTGCGACATCCGGGTTGTCACCCCGAAGAATACCGGACTCAGACTCAGAGGAGCTAGAAACTGATTCCGACTCCACAGACTCGGTGGAATCAGATTCCGGCTCACTACCTGACCCGGTGTTGCTCGATAAAAAGCCCTCATCGTATTGCCAAATGAGGGAGGGTGCGATGGATGCATCCAAAATGTTTGAAGATGGGCTCACAACCATTTCATTCCCACTCATGGACATTGAGAAGTCATCCCCCAAGCACTCTTGTACGATCTGAGGATCTGAGAGTAAACAAGCCAGTGCTACCCCCATTTTAATCTCTGTGCTTGTAGAAACCCCATTTTTGACCGTCCTCAAGACTTGGACGTCATCATTTGAACACTCGATGATCATCTGTGTTCGTGTTTGTTTTGAGTTCCCGGAGGTCTCGGCCGCGCGCCTTGCCTCAAGATCTCTCAACTTGTCTGTTTTGTGCTTGGTTGTGGACCAAGGACTTGTGTTTTTGCTTCTGAGGGAAGAGGGTGGCTTGTTGGCCATCCCCTCAACCCATCGGCCAAGGCATGAAGCCATTGGCCTTATTTTCTTGCCATCGGCCAAAAGTGTTGGCCGATCGGCACTTTTTTTGGTCGGTCAACACTTATGTTGGTCGATCGGCCATATTTTCTGGCCGAACCCTATTCATCTACTTTTTGCAGATATTTTTATGCCAGCTGTCATAGCTGGCATGCACAATTCACATCCTCTATATACGTGTATGGAGGGATTTGTTTCAATTGCTTAGCTTGTTCAACAAGCTTAGGAATTGAACTTCTATAAGAAGGGAGCTCCTCCTCCATTCTCAAAGGTTCAAAAAATTAGGGTTTGAGTTTTAGATATAGTTTTGTATCTATCTTGCCTTGATTCTTCATTTTGTGCTTCAAAAGTGTCATTTTGTCTTACTATTGTACACAAACACCTAGTAGAACACCATCCTCTTGGAGCTGAGGTCCCTTGAGGTTGATTTCAGAGTTCTTGGACTGGTTTAAGCTTGAAAAAGTTGCTGGAGTTGTTTTCTTGAAGGTGGTCTTCAAGGGTGAGTTCCTTGCTTTTAAACCCCCATTCTTGCTTAAGCTTTTAGACCTTTTTGCTTATTGTTTTAAGCTTGACTCTAAACTACAATAAGTTCTGATTTTTGATGTTTTAGATCTTTGTTTAAGGTCATTTTTTGGTTGGGGATCATCTACCCCCTCTTAGGCCTTATTAGGCCTTGTTTTAGGCCATCCCTTTTGGCCCTTGTTCTTGGCTTTGCATGACCTTTCTACCACTGAAATCCAAAGGATTTTCAATGGTGGTAGTGTAGTTTTGAGGTCTTAAATAGGAGAGGGTCATCCTCTCTCCTTGTTGTCTTGTATAGTAGTATAAATGGCTTATATTGGTAGCATGTTTACTTAGCTTGTTTTAGGTTCATTTCAGTATGTATTAGGCTTTGTTTTGCCATGATACAACACTGTTTTTGCTTGGTTTTGTCACTCCATGCATGCCTAATACACTTGTAGTGTAAATCACACAAACTAGTCTTATATGCTTCATGTTTGAGCATGTCTTTCTAGCTTATGTTGACTCCATTTCAGTAGGTTTTTGGTGTTGTTTTAGCATGTCATGACTCTATTTTGGGTGGGTTTAGTTGGCTCTTACATGCTTCATGTACTTGTCTTGCAATCCTCTCATTTGCCTTAACATGCATCTTGTGTTTAGACCATCATGCTTGCATGTTTTGGCTCAACTCAAAGAAGCTTTTAGCCTTGTTTTATCATGCTTAAGCTCTGTTTTGTGTTGTTTTGATCATATATGCCATGCTTTGTATAGCCCTAAGGCATCCTAGCTTGTTAGCTTCAAGTGTCCAAATCACTAGCATGCATTACTTGGCTCATTTCAATGATTTGGCATCATTCCATATGTATTTTCAGTCCATGTTTCGTGCTCATACACTTGCACCTATCACTCCTTTAATGCTTTAAAGAGTTGATGTTTTATGCCTCATGAATGTACCATTGTGTATGCCTCCATGCTTAGGTCTTTGGGATGCCATCTAAGTGGGTTTTTGGTCTTGTTTTACCATGCCATAACTCTGATTTTATTGGTTTAAGTCATGCCATGTGTGGTTGTAATAGGTGTAGTGTAACACCCCTTTTGTAGCCTTGCATGCCTCATGCTTTTGGTGTTGTGTTCTAGATTGTGTTGGCTAGTTTCGAGCATGTTTTTGGTCTTGTATTGACCTGTCTTGGGACTGTTTTGATTGCCCTTGCCCCTTTGGGGCTTGCTTCGCATGGCCATGTTTTGAGTCCCTTGGCTAGTTTTAAGTTTTAAGCTTTCTTGCATGTTATGCTTGCTTTGTTTGGTTGATTTGGCATCATTCCTCACTTATTTTTAGAGCTTACAATGTTTGTCACATGTCCATATTTGTCCCCTTTTAAGTGCTCTTGAAAGTTGCCCTCCTATGCCTAGGTGTTGGACCATTTACATGTGCATGTTTGTTTTGCATTCTCATGCTTCCAATTCATAACTTTGGCTACTGATTTTGGGCATGGCTAAGGTCTATCCATCTTTAGTTTAAGTCCATTTACCATGTTGTTCAAAGTTTCTACTTTAGATCATGCTTACATGCTTGTTGCATGCTTGTTGCATGCTTGTCATATTGCATGTTGTCATATGCTTGCTAATTGACATGTTGTTGCATGCTCATCCATCTTGCATACTTGTTAGATTACATGTTGTCACATGCTTGTTGTTGGTATTGTTGTCACATATCTATGCCATGCATGTTCACATGTTTAGGTTGTATGCCTATTGCATATTAGATGCATTTCATGATCTTGTTGCATACTTGTTGCATGCTTGAGTTGTTCACATCATGCTTGCATGTTTGCATTGCATTATGTGTGCATCCCTTGCCTCTTGATCAAGCATGATAGAGGTTGAGGTCCCCTTATGTGTTTTGTGCATTTCATTTGACATTGAATTGCACACTTGGCTCCTTTGGCCATCATGCATTGGAATGCGTGATTGGTGGCCTAAGGGTCGAGAACTACACACCTTTGAGTCTTGAACATGATAAGGGGTGTAGTTGCAAACATTGTCTTGCAAATGTATTGCCATACCTCTGTTTGTCCTCTGCTACAGCAAAACAGTATTATGCAGGAAAAGATGGCCGATCGGCTATCTGGTGTGCCGATCGGCCAAAAGTGTTTGGCCGATGACCTCATAAATGGTCGATGACACCTTCCCTTTGGCCGATGGCCTCTCAGCATGTCCATGAAATGGTTCTGGAGTATCACAGGACTTTTCACAGTTTTCAGAGGTGCAAAACAGTGCAAACAGAGGCAACATGAGGCATGGCAACGGATTTCCGAGCGAAACCGATCGAGCGTGCATTTGCCCCTCTTCCCAAGGCTGCTTTACTGTTTTCATAGCTTAATTAATTTGTTTAATTTGTTAAGGGTTGTGTAATAATTAATTAGCTTGTTAGTTGATTAATTAGTTGATTTGTACTATTCTTTCGGTCCCTCTGTTGAGAGGGCCAATTGTTATAACAAGCGTGCGTGTGTGTGATGCATGTCTTCCAACCCCACTTCTTTCTCCCTTTTACTTAACCTCTTACGATGGTTAGTTTTAGCATCCTTATGCTATGCATGTTTGCATCATTCATCTGTACTGCATGCACCGGGCTCGGCGCATCATACTAACTGCATTGTACTTCAATTCTAAGTTGAATACATGTATCAAATTGTCGCATCTCATATGCCATCTTAGAATAGCCGAGCCTATTTCTAGTTGTATCTTTGTATGTGTTGCATTAGCCATCTTAACATGAATTAGGATCGTGCATTGATTACTAACTAGTTCTTTATTTTGGCTCGGAGTACACTGTGAGTGTTTACGCTTTAGCATACTGCATGTGTGTTATTGATTGCCATGAAAGCATGCTTGCCATGAGGCTAACTGCTTAAGTGATTAACTGCCTGAATGCCTGTGGGTGAAGGTTGGATTACTTGAATTGGAACAATTCATCAAATCCTCGTTTTAGCCTACTTGCAAGTAGTGAACTTTAAACCTTTTTCCAAACAAACGGATATGCAATGCTTTGTTCCAAATTAGGCGATCTAGTCTATACTTGTGTGTTGTGCGCATCACATAGTAATTCTAGCCAATAACTGGATTAAGAACGCATGTGTTTTGAAAAACAAGATATCATGCTTAGTACAGGCCGATCTTTGATCGGGCGAGCGGGGATGCTCATTGCATGACCTTCCCCTCTCGTACCCAAGTTCCCGAGCCGAGGCAACTTTGGTGATGACGGAAACATGGCCTTAGGCACGATTCAGGGTTTCCTAAATTCCCCGAAACAAAATATTTAGGTGGCGACTCTGTATCTGGCAAAGCAGTCCATGTTTGGCACTTCTTTACAAAAATCAGTTTTCCAAAACGATTTGCCGGATTTGGACTCTTTGGTGATTTATCAGTCTTGCATTGCACTTTGCAAGATTAGATTCAGAACCGTGACATTGAGTCCGAACTGTAGTGTGCTAGAGAACAAAACGAGATTTTCTCGGGAGTTCTCCGGGCGGTCTACAGTTTTTGGCGACTCTGTTGGGGAGTTAGAGAACTTGACTCGAACTCATGATATCTTGTTTTGTACACACTTATGTGTCTCTTTGCATTGCATTTGCATTGGTGCGCCTAGGACACTGTGTTTGCCGTATGCTATTCCTGAACGGTTTGCCGGAGGCTTGCTTTGAGAAGCGTGCTGTAAGGCTGACTAGTTGCGGGCTCTGCCACGATGGGAACACAAACCCCGGTTTTCACCGGGCACCATTTTTGACCATTCGACCTAGTGCATATTCGGAATCCATAGTGACCATTCCAAACTAGGACATGTTGCTTACCCGATTGTAGGTTGTTTGAAACCGCTGTGTGCATAGTGAAACCCTAGCTCCTGACAAAATAGGACAGGGAAACCCTACCCCAACATAGCGGTGTTTTGGCTCTCACTTGCTTGCTATGTGCTTTTAGAGTGTGTCTCTACAGGAATGCATGTATCAATTTGCAAGTCTGGGTATCAGGCCTGAGGACATTAGTATTTAAGAATCAGTTATATCTGCAGGTATCAAATTCAGATTTGGGGCAGTGATTTGGGAACAATGATCAGTGGTTGAGAACAGTTCATTCAGCTTGTGCTTGCCAACTGTGTGTTGTCTTTATTTAAGCTGTTATGCTGTCCATTTTTCTGTTCATTATTTCCTTATTATGCTTTATTTATCTTTTTGCAAGGTAGTTTAGCACCATTGCATCCGACCAGATAGATATTCCCCGAGCACTCTGGGTTAGAGGTCGTAGACTTAATCGATCTAGGGATTTGATAGACGGACAAGCAATGTTCCTTTCTTTACCCCCGGTTACCAGACGGAGGTCAAAAAGGCGCAGTGTATCGATACAGCGGTCGCCAGATCAGTGGTCTACCCCACCAGTAAACAGTCAGGCTGAGGCCTCAGTTTCCATTGCAGGGACAGATATACTAGTTATTCAGTTAGATCAGCACAATATGGCAGGCTTAGAGGAGATGATGCGTCAGCTCCAGGAGAGTATGAAAACCATGCAGCAGGACGTTGCCCGTCAAACATAATTTGCCACACGCTAGGCCGAGGTCATGGCCCAACAGGCAGAGGTAATTGCCAGGCTACAACAGCAAACTGGAGCATCTGCTTCGCACCAAGTTCTTCTCCCACCAAGAGTTCCCATACTCGGGGAGACAGTTAACGTCCAGGATGATACGGACATTCCAATCGGGCCGGCTTCGCCCCCGATCCTACCCTTGCTATCCAAAGCACAAATCAACCTACCGGATTCTCCCTTTGAGTTCGAGGTGGACCCCACAACGTTAAAAGTGAGCAAGCTAGAAAAGCTGTTCAAGAAGTCTCAGGGTATGAAGTCCATTCCGGACATTGAGGATAGGTATACCGACTCGGCCGTGACTTTGCCGGACCGATTTAAAATGCCGCACATAGACCGTTTCGACGGGTCTGGAGATCCTATGGTGCATTTGCGGCTGTTCTCGGACATACTAAGGCCGATGGGCCTCTCTAGATTGCAGAAGCTTTCCTTGTTTGGCCGGACCCTGTTGGGTGTAGCGGCTATTTGGTATGCAAAACTCGAGGACTCTGTTAAGAGGAACTGGGAGGAGATGGCCGAGGCCTTCATAGCTCAATACTCCTACAATACACAGATTGAGGTCACAACCCGTGATCTTGAGACAACTAGGCAGGAGCCAAAGGAGAGTTTCTCCAATTTCGTAACCCGTTGGAGGGCCAAGGCCTCGATGATGACCATCAGGCCCATTGACAAAGATTAGATTCGGATGGTTGTACGCAACCTCCAGCCCAAGCTCATGCAGAAGATGATCGTTCTCCCCCTCCCCACCTTTGCGGATCTACATGAGATAGGGGTGCAGATAGAGGACGCCATGAAACAAGGCCTCATTGATAATGACAGAGAACAGCCCAAGAGGGCATTCAACCGCGGTACATATGCAGGCACAAGCAGTGCTGCTACTGCCAGATCTTCAGATGTGGGCATGGTCACCACCACCACCCCAAGAATCCTTGCAGCTACGCCATTCACCGGTGCGTCCGGTAGTAGCTCACAAACAACCAAGTATTCACCTCGAGGCCAAAGAACCTTCAGTCTACTATACATGCCCCTGTCCAAAGCTTTGGGGCATATGATCAGGAAAGGGCACCTGAAGCCCCTAGAGCCGCGGCCACTACTAGATAAACTCCCTGCTTCCCATAACCCAACTAAATACTGCGCCTTTCACCAGCAGTATGGTCATGACACTGACCAGTGCTTTAGGTTGCGTCATGAGATTCAATATCTCGTTGACAACAGGGTGATTGTGCCTCCGAAAAAACCAAATGTCACAACCAACCCTCTCCCACCACACAACCAAGCTCCACCTCCCAAACGCATTAATCTAATCCAAACTGGGGTTGTGTCATACGACCCTAGCATATATATCGCCCCTTCTTACCTTCCCAAGTCGGAGGTGCTCATTCCTAACAACACTGACTTGTGCATGTTGAACGTCACCCAAACCCAACCTGAAACGGTGGTGGTGACTATTGAGGATAGAATTGGGTCAACTGTGGAGGTAGATTAGAATGATTACACGGACCCTGAGGGGTCTGCGAGCTTCAAGTACAACCCAAGCGGTTACATTACATCAGCAGGCCAGGCTAGGCCGAATGTGGAATTGCCAGTGGGGGCAGAGATTTGCGTAGTACGAGAGGATGGACCTAATCAAGGGCTAGATGACCTAGCGGATCTGGAAGAAGACATTGCAAATCTGCAGTTCCTTGAAGGGCAGGATTTAGGGGACGTGGCAGTCAATTGGTTTGATGGGTCAGCAGAGTCTACTGGGTGGCTTGACGACCAACCGGATGTTGTGGAACAACCTCAGCTAGAACAGGGTCCGTCAGGGACGGGGACATCAACAGTGGCCGGAAGGGCCGGAAATCAGAAGCTATCGCCGGAGAGCACCGGTGATAAGAATTTTGTTCGGGATCAGAGCATTTTAAGTATAGAGGATATTGAACAGCAAGCCGCACTGAAACAGTTCGAGCGGGATAGGAACAAGGATTCTAAGAGAGTCAGGAAAGCCAAAGTCCCTGAGGGGACAGAACGTGTTGTGTGCACAAGAACGGAAGATGCTGCGGGCACAAGAATAGTTGTAACGGAGCCGGACAGATGTCTGTCGGCTGCCGATGGTATGTGGTGGGAAGATGATGATCTATGTCTTGCCCACACCGATGAAGACTGGGGACAAAGCCAACCAGATGATACCTGGTATATTGGCGAAGTGGACCACATGACTAGGAGTGGGCGGTATTTCAAGCCCCCACACTTAGATCAACCCGAGGCGTCTGGGAAGGACAAGGAGGCGGAGAAGCAAAAAGAAAAGTTACTCGAAGAAGAGGCTGTGCTGAAACAGCTTAAGAAGATACAAGCAGACATCTCCATTTGGGGACTGCTTATGGCTTCAAGAGTTCATAGACAAGCTGTCCTTTCGGCAATGGACAAGGCCAAACTGTCAATAGACACTACACCTGAACAGCTGGTAGGGTTGGTCTTTCCGGGAGGAGCTTCGCCGACGTTGACCTTTTCTGACAAGGAACTGCCGCCTGAGGGCGCAAATCATAACAAACCACTCTACATCTCTGTGGAATGTAGAGACAAGTGGATACCAGTGGTTCTTGTCGACACAGGATCCGCCATTAACGTGTGCCCATCAAGGACAACATATGCAATTGGGTTGAAGCCCGCAGACTTTGTGCCAACTGCCCAGGGGATAAGGGCCTACGACAATACTAACAGAGAGGTGATGGGGACTGTGCAGATTCAGACCCAGGTTGGTCCAGGACAACACGATGTCGACTTTCATGTCTTGGACGTTCCCGCAACCTTTAATTTACTCCTGGGGCGGCCGTGGCTGCATCAGGTAAAGGCAGTCTCTTCCACCTTGCATCAAATGTTGAAATACCCCTACGGGAAGGGGGTGGCTATAGTTTTTCGGAATTCGTCAATCCATCCGCCACCAGAGGTGTCTACACTGGTTTTGGAAATCGAGCATGGCGCAGAGGATATGTTCTTATTGGGATTTACCCTAGCCGAGGCCCGGGTCGTACAAAACATTTTGGCTGTTGATGAAGGGTTATATGTTAGCGCACAGTTTGTATACCTCATGAACAAACTCCAGCACATCCCTGGGATGGGACTAGGAAAAAGTGGCCGGAAGGGCATTACTGTGTCGGCCGAAGTGCCGCACAACTCGCATACCTTTGGCTTAGGCTATCTGCCTACCAAGGAGGACTGGGTAAGGAAAGGCAAAGAGATGGCCGGAAGAGCCAGAGCCAAGCAGACCGGGAGGCATTTTGATTTGATGCATCGGCCTATTCAGGGCACCCTGAACGGACGCTTTGTCCGGGAGGGGGAAGACTTTCCATTCTGCGGCTTCCCGGAGCCATGGCTAAATGCAGAGAAGAGGCACCTGCTAGGGTTTGAGATCTTCTTCGACTTGCAGTTATCTGGGGATAATGTTGCCAAGGAGCAGGCAGGTCCATCGGCTGAGGTTGAGCAGTGTAAGGAAATGGATTCCGAGAGTACCGAGATCGAAATGGGGGTAGCACTGGCTTGTCTACTATCAGATCCTCCGATCGTACATGAGTGCTTGGGTAATGATCTCTCAGTGTCTATGAACGGGAATGAAGCAGCTGCGAGCCCATCTTCAAACATTTTGGATGCATCCATCGCACCCTCCCTCGTCTGGCAGTACGAGGAGGGATTCTTATCGAGCAGCACCGGGTCAGGTAGTGAGCCGGAATCTAATTCCACCGAGTCTGTAGAGTCGGAATCAGGTTCTAGCTCATCTGAGTCTAAGTCCGGTATTCCTGGGGGTGACAACCCGGATACCATAGTCCTGTCCAGGTCGTCTTTTTCTTTTTCCTTTGAGTCTATTGTAACAGAGGAATCAGATGGACTGGATGAAGTGATTAATGAGAACGGAACAGCTGTGGCCTTCGATTACTTTTCTGTGCCCTTGATTTATTGCATTAATTCAGACTTTCAAAACTTCGATGAAAACGACGAGGAAGAAATTCCTCCGATTTTGAAATATTTGCTAGAACAAGAGCAGGAGAGGTTTGTAAAACTGCTAGTTGATGAAATCACCCAAATTAACGTTGGTACTGAGAAGGACCCGTGGCTGGTCCAGATTGGGTCCACGTTGTCTTCGGAGGAGCGCGAGCGCTTAGTCGCTTTATTAAAAGATTTCAAAGATGTTTTCGCGTGGTCCTACGAAGACATGCCTGGAATTGATCCTGAGATTGTACAGCATTGGATCCCTCTTGACCTAGAGGCCCGACCTGTCAAGCAGAAGCTCAGAAGGATCCGCCCAGATTGGGCTATCAAGATCAAAGAAGAGGTCACCAAGCAAATTGACACAGGGTTCTTGCTGGTATCTGAATACCCAACTTGGTTGGCCAACATAGTTTCGGTGCCGAAGAAGAACGACAGAATTCGGGTATGTGTGGATTTTAGGGATTTGAACAAAGCCAGTCCGAAGGACGACTTTCCTCTGCCGCATATCAATGAGTTAGTGGATTTTACTGCTAGGCATGCATTGCTCTCATTCATGGATGGGTTTTGCAGGCTACAATCAGATATTGATGGCACCCGAAGACCGGGAGAAGACTGCTTTTACCACCCTGTGGGGGACCTATTGTTATAGGGTGATGCTGTTTGGGCTGAAAAATGCTGGAGCTACATATCAACGGGCCGTGACCACAATATTGCATGACATGATCCATAAAGAGGTGGAGGTGTACGTGGACGACACGATTGTCAAGTCCAAGGAAAGAGAGGGCCACTACACCGCCTTGCAAAAGTTCTTTCAACGGATCATAGAGTATAGGCTGCGGCTGAATCCTCAGAAGTGTACGTTTGGTGTTACAGCAGGGAAAATGCTAGGGTTCTTGATTCCACAGAGAGGTATCGAAGTCGACCCTTCTAAAATCAAGGCCATCTTAGAAATGCCACCACCAAGGACTGAAAAGGAGGTGCGAGGCTTTCTGGGTAAAGTGCAATTCATTAGACGGTTTATCGCAAAATTAACCTTGACTTGTGAACCACTCTTTGGTCTCCTGAAGAAAGGAACGAAGTTCCAATGGGACGGCCGATGCCAAGCTGCTTTTGAATAGATTAAGCAATATTTACAGAACCCACTCGTGTTGTCACCGCCTGAGTTGGGGAAACCATTGATCTTGTACCTTTCAGTGACTGAAACTACAATGGGCTGCATGCTTGCACAAGAGTCTGAGGACAAGGTGGAGAGAGCTATCTACTACCCGAGCAAGAAAATGCTGGAATATGAGACCCGCTACACTCTGCTGGAGAAGGCTTGTCTGGCCTTGGTATGGGCTACCAGGAAGTTGCGGCACTACCTGTTAGCTCACTCCATAATACTGGTTTCGAGATTAGATCCCATCAAATATCTCTTCGAGAAACCGGCACTTACGGGTAGGCTAGCCCGTTGGTTGCTTCTACTTTCCGAATTCGATCTGAAATATGTGACGCGCAAGTCCGTAAAAGGGAGAGTGGTAGCAGAGTTCTTAGCTGATCACCCAGTTGAAGGGGATGAAGCAGTTGAGTTTTTATTCCCAGACGAGGCTATTCTGCATGTCGAAGATGAAACTTGGACGATGTACTTTGACGGAGCGTCAAACCAATACGGGTATGGGATAGGAGTGTTGCTGATAGCACCCGACAATTCCCGTATCCCTCTAGCATTCAAACTCCGGTTCAAAGTATCGAACAACGAAGCAGAGTATGAGGCATGCATTGCTGGTTTAGAAGCCGCCCTAGAACTAGGGGCAAAACTGTTGGACGTCATTGGAGACTCGAACCTTGTTGTATCTCAAGCTAAAGGAGATTGGAAAGTCAAAGAAGAAAAGATGAGAATCTACCACCAAACCTTGGACTTGCTGATTCCTCGGTTTGAGAAACTGAATTTTGCTCATCTGTTAAGAGAGAGCAACAGGTTCGCAGATTCACTAGCAACTCTATCTTATATGATAGACATCCCTTCTGGAGTCCGGATGCGTCCGATCATCATTGATAAGAAATTTGTGCCGGCCTACGAGTTGATTGCTGCCATAGGTGAGGTTCAAGACGAGAACCCCTGGTATTACGATATCTGGAACTTCTTGGAAAAAGAGGCGTATCCACCAAGGGCAAATGACAAAGATAAGAGGGCAATTCGAAGAATGGATGCTTAGTTCATCGTCTGCGGGGGTAAACTGTATAAGAGAGGTCATCTCGGGATGCATAAACTGTGTGTTGATGCTGAAGAATCAAAGCGCCTGATGGAGGCCATCCATGGAGGAGAGTGCGGAGCGCACATGAACGGGGTGATGCTAGCCCGGAAGATCCTTAGACAGGGTTACTACTGGTCCACCATGGAGGAGGATTGTATGGGCTTTGTCCGACGATGCCACAAATGTCAGATCCATGCAAACCGCATGAACATTCCGCCGTCGAAGCTATACAACGTGACTTCGCCATGGGCATTTTCAGTCTGGGGGATTGATGTAATCAGGGCTGTCACTCCGAAGGGGTCCAATGGGCATGAGTTCGTTCTGGTCGCGATAGACTATTTCACGAAGTGGGTTAAGGCCCAATCTTATGCGGTGTTGAAGGCTTCGCATGTTGCAAAGTTCATCAGGAACAACATCATCTGTCGCTATGGGGTCCCGAACGAGATCATTTCAGATAATGGTTCCCACTTCAAGAAGGAAGTGATTGACTTGTTGGACAAGTACAACGTGGCTTTTCATAAGTCGTCTACATATCGGCCGCAGACCAACGGAGCAGTTGAGGCTGCCAACAAGAACATCAAACACATATTGCAGAAGATGGTGGAAACCTACCGGGACTGGCCAGATAAGTTTCCATTTGCTCTGTGGGGCTACCGGACTTCAATTAGAACTTTTACTGGGGCGACTCCATATTCATTGGTCTATGGGATGGAGGTCGTTCTTCCTATCGAAATTGAGGTTCTGTCATTGCGAGTACTGGCTGAGTGTCAGATCGCTGAGGTAGATTGGCAGCAGAGCAGATTCGAAGAACTCATGCTCTTTGACGAGAGAAGGCTGAAAGCACTATACCACGTTCAGGGTTATCAACGCAGAATTGCCAAGGCTTTCAACAAGAAGGTTAAGTCCAAGAATTTGAAAAAAGGAGATTTGGTGCTCAAAGACAACCGAGCTCCCATCTACGACCCTAGGGGCAAGTTCAGACCTAATTGGACTGGTCCTTACATCATCAAGTCTATTTGGTCTAGTGGAGCTGTCGTTTTGATGGACCTAGATGGCCTTGAGTTCTCCCAACCAATCAACATGGACAAACTGAAGAAATACTTTCCCTGAGTGGCTCGCTAGGCTGAAAATCTGAAAAGGCAACCTAGGCAAAAGTTAGAGCATGAAAAATTTGAAATTATAAAAACTGAGCTCGCAAGGTTGAAAACCCGCAAAGGGCGGCCTTGGCAAAAGTTAGAGCGCAAAAGGAGAGTGTAAATACTCGAGTGAACCTGAGCCGAACTACGTAAGGCTTGATTCCCATCTTTGGGATACGTAGGCAACTTCGTCCTGAAGTCCAGCCATAAACACTTCCTCGAACAACTTTGTCCATGTGATCATGTTTGGTCATCTTTGTCTATTCAGCATTCAAGAGCTCGGTAGTGATCTCCAGTGCAGTGCTATTCAGACTAGGGGCAACTTTCCAGTTGTTCGGATCCGGGGTTGTGCATCTCAGTGACAGATCTCAGGCGTGTCCAGTTCTGATCCATATTGAAAATGGTTTTGAAAAGTTTTAATAAAATTTATTTTGTTCAAATTAATCTTTTTATAACTTAGACCATTTTTAGACCAAACGAAAAAAATTTAGTACCCACAACCTTCAATTTCATTGATTTCAATACAGAGTTCTCCTACTCGTGAATACAAATTGAAGTTTCTTTTATTACATTAATAAAGAAAAACTTGAAAGTTCTTATTAAAGCAAATAAATCCGGGGCATAGTCAAGTGTTCCTGCGTCCCCTCCCAGAGCTGGTCGAAGCCTCTGATGCCAAAATGGGCCCGACCTGTGCCTCTTCATTAAACCAATCTATGCACTTACCAGAGAGGGTGCAGCTGAAAATGGGAGTGAGGGCTAGAAGCTCTCTCGTCCTCCATGCTGTGGCATACCGGGCTAGCTGTGCGCCTCGGATCGGAAATGTAGCAGGGTACTCAATCCCCTCTTCTGGGCAAATCTGATCATGTCTAAACTAGCGCTGGAACCGGAATGGGAAATAGAAGACACAGTGTGTCAAGCGGATCAATTGGATCCCGGGCTGGCGGGTCATGCTGTAGCTCATGGCCGGCAAATTAAGCCAAGGGCAGCACTAGGCAATGTCGGTAGCGGGCAAACTACACATCCAGTTGTACCACCATCCCTCATCCAGGGCATCGACCAAGCATCGTCGGAAGAAATAGTTGCGAGCTGAATATGCCGGACATGAGTCCACGACCTTCAATTTATCCATCAACCACACCTGGGGGAGGGATGAAAAATGAGAGATTAAAGAATAGAGAGGTGTAAGTTGAGGGAAAAAGTACGCAAAGGGTTTTGAGAGAAAAAAAAATCGAGCCTGAGGGCCGAGTGATGTGAGAAACATATGTGAGATGGGGTGGGAAACATTACCTGTAATAGTAGTGGACTCCCCACAAACCTAGCCGTCTCCCAGCAATGAAAAGCGTCTAATCCCATCAATGTTTCGGCTAGTGTCATGGCAATACAGCTCTTACCCTCCTTCAAGCCCTTGGCGACTTTGATCAAACGGGTGCTAAACCCACTAGAGCCTAGGGCAAGCAAGAAATGGGACAACATGCACAAGCAAAGCACATGTCGCTAATAATCCTGCCAATGGTGGTCGCCGCGGTCACCAGCATCAGAAAACTGACGAACCAAGCTTGGAATGCCCAGCTCTCCGTCGTGAATTAATGACCGAGCGTCGTGCAAAGTAAGGCCGCACATCCGTCCTAAGGCTTGGACGTGGCCGAACCGGAGTTGAGGCAAGATTTCTTCATCGCGCTCAGATTCCATTAAAGCTCGGAAGTCCTCGAAAGTGGGACACACCTCTTGTCCGCCAAAGCTAAAGACATGTGTTACCGGATTCCAAAACCTCGCCGTGGCATAGAGGAACGGAAAACGCAGCGGAGTGCGACCCAACGTGAATAGTGCATTTATGCCGAAACCACGGAAATTCAACTTTTTCGAGCCATCTAAGTTGGCAATCCAATTTGTGAGATTTTGGACAAGAAGCTCTTCCATTTTGTGCAAATCAGTGCTGAAATGAGCAAACTACGAAGCTGGGGCTTTTGTAGAAGATAAGATGTGAGTGGAAGATAGGTGTCAACATTCTGGAGGTTCTTACCATTTTTGGCCGATCGACCACAAATAGTGCCGACTGACCATCTTGTTTGGCCGATCGGCTAGAAATACTGGCCGATGGCCTCTCCCTTTGGCCGATGGCCTTCCCTCTTATCCTCTGAGCTGTCTAAATGCTTTAATATGTTGAGAACTTGTGACTGGTTCCACTTCAAGTGCCTTCCGGTGATGATTTTGCGAAGTCCCGCCTGTGTTACTTCAATTTGCTTATCGAGTTGGTGTACTTTTGTTTATCAAGCTGTGTTTCGTATTCTTTAAGTCTTTGTTTTTCTTATCGAGTTGTATTTACATTTGGTTAACTTGTTGAGTTCTTTGTTTTGTTTATCGAGTTGTTTTGTTTTGTCGTTAGGCGATCTAGTCTATACTTGTGTGTTGTGCGCATCACATAGTAATTCTAGCCAATAATTGGATTAAAAACGTATTTGTTTTCAAAAACAAGATATCATGCTTAGTACAGGCCGATCTTTGATCGGGTGAGCGGGGGTGCTCATTGCATGACCTTCCCCTCTCGTACCCAAGTTCCAGAGCCGAGGCAACTTTGGTGATGACAGACACGTGGCCTTAGGCACGAGTCAGGGTTTCCTAAATTCCCCGAAACAAAATCTTTAGGTGGCGACTCTGTATCTGGAAAAGCAGTCCATGTTTGGCACTTCTTTACAAAAATCAGTTTTCCAAAACGATTTGCCGGATTTGGACTCTTTGGTGATTTATCGGTCTTACATTGCACTTTGCAAGATCAGATTCAGAACCGTGACATTGAGTCCGAACTGTAGTATGCTAGAGAACAAAACAAGATTTTCTCGAGAGTTCTCCAAGCGGTCTACAGTGCTCTTGGAATCCTCCTCCCTGCACTGCTCGGCCTCAGCTGGTGGGTCTGTCTGCTCTTCAGCAACATCATCCCCGGACAATTACAAGTCAAAGAA
Organism: Camellia japonica; assembly: GCA_030407325.1. Lineage (NCBI taxonomy): Eukaryota > Viridiplantae > Streptophyta > Magnoliopsida > Ericales > Theaceae > Camellia > Camellia japonica. The sequence goes on along the minus strand of JAPPVO010000002.1, from coordinate 180,004,448 downwards.
AATCTCAAATCCCGGCAGGCGCCGCCTCTCTACATTTAGCCATGGCTCTGGGAAGCCGTAGAACGGGAAGTCCTCCCCCTCCCGGACAAAGCGTTAGTTCAGGGTACCTTGGATGGGTCGGTGCATCAACTCATAATACTTCCCGGCCTGCTTTGCTCTGGCTCTTCCAGCCATCTCTTTGCCTTTCCTTACCCAGTCCTCCTTGGTAGGTAGATAACCTAAACCAAAGGTATGTGGGTTGTGCGGCACTTCGGCCGATGCTGCAACGCTTTTCCGGCCACTTCTCCCTAATCCCATCCCGGGGATGTGTTGGAGCTTGTTCATAAGGTAGACAGATTGCGCGCTGACGTACAACCCCTCATCCATAGCTAGGATGTTCTGTATAACCCGGGCCTCGGCTAGGGTGAACCCTGACGAAAACACATCCTCCGCACCATGTTCGATCTCCAGAACTGGTGTAGAAACCTCTGGCGGCAGATAGATTGACGAATTCCCAAAAACTATAGTCACTCCCTTCCCATGGGAGTATTTAAGCATCTGGTGCAGGGTGGAAGAGACCGCCTTCACCTGGTGCAGCCACGGCCGCCCCAGGAGTAGATTGAAGGTTGCGGGAACGTCTAAGACATGGAAGTCAACATCGTGTTGTCCTAGACCAACTTGAGTCTGAATCTTTACAGTCCCCATCACCTCTCTGCTGGTATTATTGTATGCCCGTATCACCTGGGCAGTTGGCACAAAATCCGCGGGCTTTAACCTGATAGCATATGCCGTCCTCGACGGACACACATTGATAGCAGATCCTGTGTCAACAAGAACCACCGTTATCCATTTTTGTCTACACTCCACAGAGATGTAGAGAGGTTTGTTATGGTTTGAGCCCTCAAGCGGCAGTTCCTTGTCAGTGAAAGCCAATGTCAGGGAAGCTCCTCCCGGAAAAACCAATCTTACCAGCTGCTCAGGCGTGGTGTCGATTGAAAGTTTAGCCCTGTCCATTGCAGAAAGGACAGCTTGTCTATGAACTCTTGAGGCCATAAGCAGTCTCCAGATGGGGATGTCTGTTTGGATTTTCTTAAGCTGTTTCAGCACAGCCTCCTCCTTGAGTAGTTTTTTTTTTCTGCTTCTCTGCCTCCTTGTCCTTTCCGGGCGCCTCTGGCTGATCCAAATGTGGCAGCATAAAATACCGCCCACTCCTGGTTATGTGGTCCACCTCTCCGATATACCAGGTATCATCCGGTTGGTTCTGTCCCCAATCTTCGTCCTTGTGGGCAAGACACAAGTCATCGTCTTCCTACCACATGCCATCGGCAACTGACATACACCTGTCCGGTTCCATTACAACTGCTTCTATGCACACAGCACATTCCGTTCTTGTGCTCACAGCACATTCTGTCCCTGCAGGGGCTTTGGCCTTTCTAGCCCTTTCCAGATCTTCAATCTTTTCTTGTTCAAACTGCTTCAATGCAGCCTGTTGTTCAGCATCTTCAGTACTCAAACTGCCCATATTCTGAGCAAAATTCTTTACACCAGTGCTCTCCGGCGGTCTATTCTGATTCTCGGCCATTCTGGCCGCTGGTGATGTCCCCGTCTCTGACAGACCCCGTTCTGGCTGAGGCTGCTCAGTAACATCCAGCTCGTCGCTGAGCCAGCCAGTGGCTTCTGCTGACCTATCTCAATCAAACCAGTTGACAGTCACATCTCCCGGATCCTGTTCATTGAAGAATTGAAGGTTGGCTATATCCTCTTCCAATTCCGCTAGGTCATCTAGCCCCTGACTGGGTCCATCCTCTCGAACTACATAGATCTTTGCCCCAGCCGGCAGCTCTAACCTCGGCTTAATCTGGCCCGTTGATGTGATGTAACCGCTCGGGTTGTAGACAAATCTCGCAGACTTCTCAGGCTCTGACTGATCATTCCCATCTGCTCCCACAGTTGACCCAATTCTATCTTCGATAGCAACCACCATCAGTTCAGGTTGGGTTTGGGAGGTGCTCAACATGCACAATTTCGCGATGTCCGGAATGAACACCTCCGGCTTGTGTAGGTGGGAAGGTGTGATATATATGCACGGGTCATATGGAATGACCGAGGTTTGGTTCAAGTTGATGCATTTGAGAGGTGGAGCTTGGTTATGTGGTGGGAGAGGGTTGGTTGTGACATTCGGTTTCTCCGGAGGCACGATCACCCTGTTGTCGATGAGATCCTGAATCTCATGACGCAATCGAAAGCACTGATCGGTTTCGTGACCATGCTGTTGGTGATAGGCACAGTACTTTGCTGGGTTATGGGAGGGAGGAAGTTTTTCTGGTAAGGGCCGCGGCTCTAGGGGCTTCAGGTGCCCTTTCTTGATCAAAACCCCTAAAGCCTTGGACAAAGACATGTATAATGGGGTGAAGGTTCTTTGGCCTCGGGGTGCATACCTGGCTGTTTGCGAGCTACTTCCTGACGCACCGGTAAAGGGTGTAGCTACAAGGGTTTTCGGGGTGGTGGTGGTGACCATTCCAACATCTGAAGTTCTGGCAGCTACAACACTACTCGCCCCTGCATTCATACTGCGATTGAATGTCCTCTTGGGCTGCTTTCTGTCATGGTCAATCAGACCTGTTTCATGGCATCCTCAATCTGCACCCCGATCTCATGTAAATCTGCAAAGGTGAGAAGGGGGAGGACAATCATCTTTTGCATAAGCTTGGGCTGGAGGTTCTGCATAACCATCTGTATCTGATCTTTGTCAACCGGTGTAATGGTCATCATCGAGGCATGGGCCCTCTAACAGGTTATGAAGTCAGAGAAGCTCTCATTTGGCTCCTGTCTAGTTGTCTCGAGATCACGAGTTGTGACCTCAATCTGCGTATTGTAGGAGTATTGAGCTATAAAGGCCTCAGCCATCTCCTCCCAGCTTCTCTTGACAGAGTCCTCTAGCTTTGCATACCAAATGGCCGTAACACCTGACAGGGTCTGGCCGAATAGGGAAAGCTTCTGCAATCTGGATAGGCCCATTAGCCTTAAGATATCCGAGAACAATCGTAGGTGTACCATGGGATCCCTAGAACCATCAAATCGGTCGATATGGGGCATCTTGAATCGGTCCGGCAATGTCACGGCCGAGTCGGTGTATCCATCCTCTATATCCGGAATGGATTTCACACCTTGATCCTTCTTGAAAAGCTTTTCTAGCTTGCTCACTTTTAGCGCTGTTGGATCCACCTCGAACTCAAACGGTGAATCCACTAGATTGGTGGGCGCTTTGGATAACTGGGGTAGGATTGGGGGCAGAGCTGGCCCCATTGGTACGTCCGTATTTTCCTGGACGTTGGCGGCCTCCCCGAGTATTGGAACTCTAGGTGGGGGAGGAGGTGGGTACGAAGCAGATGCTTCGGCTTGCTGTGGTTGTTGCTGAAGTCTAGTAATCAGCTCTGCCTGTTGGGCCATAACCTCGGCCTGGTGAGCGGCAAACTCCACTTGATGGGCAACGTCCTGCTGCATGGCTTGCATACTCTCCTGGAGTTGACGCATCATATCCTCCATAGATGCCATATTGTGCTGATCTAACTGAACAACTGGTATATATGTCTCTACGGTAAAAATTGGAACCTCAACCTGACTAGTCACTGGCGGAGTGGGTAAGGACCACTGATCTGGCAATCGCTATACTGACGCACTGCGCCTAACTGACCTTCGTCTAATAACCGGGGGTAATGAGTGGAACACTGGTTGTCCGTCTATCAGATCTGCGGATCGATGAAGTCTGCGACCTCTAATCTAGAGTGCTTAGGGATTATCTGCCTGGTCGGATGCAATTGTGCTAAACTACCTTGCAAAAAGATAAATAAAGCATAATAAGGAAACAATAAGCAGAAAAACAGATAGCATAACGGCTTAAATAAAGACAACACACAGTTGACATGACAACACACGGTTGGCACTTGTAAGCTGAATACACTGTTCTCAAACACTGTTTACTGTGCCCAAATCGCTGCCCCAGATCTGATACCCTTAGGTAAAACTGATTCTCTGAATACTGATGCCCTCAGGCCTGATACCCAGACTTGCAAACTGATACATGCATTCCTGTAGAGGCACACTCTAAAAGCACATAGCAAGTAAATGAGAGCCAAAACACCCCTATGGAGGGGTAGGGTTTCCCTGTCCTATTTTTTCAGGAGCTTGGGTTTCACTACGCACACAGCGGTTTCAAACAACCTACAATCGGGTAAGTAACCTGTCCTAGCTTGGAATGGTCACTACAGTTTCCGATATGCAACTAGGTCGAATGGTCAAAAGGGTGCCCCAGTAAAAACCGAGGTTTGTGTTCCCGTCGTGGCAGAGCCCGTAACCAGTCAACCTTATGGCACGCAGCCTCCGGCAAACCGTTCAGGAATGGCAGACGGCGAACACAGTGTCTTAGGCGCACCAATGCAAATGCAATACAAAGAGACACATAAGTGTGAACAAAACAAGATATCATGAGTTCGAGTCAAGTTCTCTAAATCCCCAGCAGAGTCGCCAAAAACTGTAGACCGCCCGAGAACTCCCGAACTCAACGCGCGAGGGGGCGAAATCATTTGTTCTTAGCTACTACAGTTCGGACTCGTGTCACGGTTCTGAATCTAATCTCACAAAGTGCAATGTGAGACCGATAAATCACCAAAGAGTCCAAATCCGGCAAATCATTTTGGAAAACTGATTTTAATAATGAAGTGCTAAACATGGACTGCTTTGCTAGATACAGAGTCGCCACCTAAATGTTTTATTTTGGAAAATTTAGGAAACCCTGACTCGTGCCTAAGGCCACGTGTCCGTCATCACCAAAGTTGCCTCGGCTTGGGAACTTGGGTACGAGAGGGAAAGGTCATGCAATGAGCACCCCCGCTCGCTCGATCAAAGATCGGCCTTTACTAACATGATATGTTGTTTTTTTGAAAACACATGTGTTCTTATTCCGGTTTATTAGCTAGTTTTACTATGAGATGTGCACGGCATACAAGTATAGACTAGGTCGCCTAAGTTGGAACAAAACATTGCATGTTCGTTTGTTTTAAAACAGTTTGAAGTTTGCTACTCGCAAGTAGGCTAAGTCGCGGATTTCAATGAATTGTTCCAATTCAAGCAATCCAACCTTCATCCACAGACATTCAGGCAGTTAATCACTTAAGCAGTTAGCCTCATGGCAAGCATGCTAACATGGCAGTCACTTACACGCATGCAAGGATGCTAAAGCATAAACACTCACAGTGTACTCTGAGCCAAAAAAGAAGCTAGTTAGTAATCAATGCATGATCCTAGCTCATGTTAAGATGGTTAATGCAACACATGCAAAAATGCAACTAAGATAGGCTCGGCTATTCTAAGATGTCATGTGAATGCAACTTGATAACATGTTGTTGAACACGCATTCAAATAAATGTATTGAAATACAATGCAGTTAGTATGATGCACCGAGCCCGGTGCATGAAAAACAGATGAATGGATGCACGCATGCGAAGCATAATGATGCTAATTGAAAACATGTCCTAAAACTAATCATCAAAAGCAGGTAAGTAAAAGGGAGAAAGAAATGGGGGTTGGAAGACATGCATCGCACACACGCACGCTTATTACAACAGTTGTGCCCTCTCGACGGAGGGTCTGAATAAGAAGCTAACTAGCTAGTCTAAGTTAATTAAACTAATTATTACATCACAAAACTAATTAACTAACAAGCTAACTAATTATTACAAAACAAGCTAATTAACTAACAAGTTAACTAACTAGTTATTACAACCCAAATAACCAGCTAAATGCATTAACTACTTAAGTACAAAACCAAAGCATAAACTTGCTAAGGAAAACAGTAAATAGAGGTCCTCGGGATGAGGAGTGCATGCATGCTCGGTCGCCTCGTTCGGAAATCCGTCGCGATGCCCCAACTTGCCTCTGTTCTCATTTGTTCTCAGAACTTTGCACCAAGCTCCAGATAGTTTCTAACTCACCTTGGGAACCTGTAGGAGCGGCCGGCCACTTTCTGGAGTTGCCAGCCACTGGCCGACCACTTTTCATTGCTGCAGACCAGAAAAAGTGGTCGGCCAGCTAGTTTTTCTGGTTGGCCGACCAGTTTTTGTTGCACTTCTGCAGTTTGCTACAACAGAGAGCAAGAAAGGACATGACAATGTATTTGCAAGATATGTGTGCACAACCACCCTCCCTATCATTTCATGATCTTAAGGGAGTGTGGTTCTTCACCCTCGAGCCACCAATCCCGCATCTTGATGCATGATGGCCGAGAAGCCAAATTGCACAATTCAATGTGAAATGAATGCACAAATAAACACATAAAGCCTTGAACTCTATCATGTATGATCAAGAGCGTCGGTGACCGAGAAATGAGGCACGTTTCATCACTTCAAGTATGAAACGTCCCTCGTTTCCCGTGTTTGGACTAACACCCTATCCAAACACAATGCAACACAAGTATGCCAAATACAATGTAATGCAAGCAACTCAATGTAATGCAACATTAGCATGCAAACAATCATGCAAGGGACAAGCATGCAACAACATGCAATGCAACATGATCAAACTACCAATGCTAAGGGCATGCATACACAATGCAAAGCAACAAAATGGCATACACAATGCAAACAACAACATTACATACACAATGCGATGTAAGATGGCATACACAATGCAAACAACATGGCATACACAATGCTAAATGCTAAGAACAACATGGCATACTCAATGCAATGTAACATAAGCATGCAAGCAACATGCAAATAAACATGCTAAATGGACTTAAACTGAATGTGGACAGACCTCAGCCATGCCCAAATCAGTGACCATAATGCTAAGAAATGAAGGCACAAAAGCATATACAAGCATGCACATGCAATGGCCCATCAACTAGGCCTAAGAGCACAACATTCAAGAGTGCTCAATGAGTGAAAAATATGGAAGTGTAACAACACTAAGTGCACTGAAATAAGGTATGAAATGATGCCAAATCACTCAAACAAAACAAGTATAACATGCAAAGGTCCTTAAGCATTAAAGCTAGCAAAGAGGACTACAAAGGGGGCATGCAATACATGGCACAAATGCATGAACCAGCCACAAACAGAGCTCAAGTAGGTCTAAACAAAGACCATAACATGCTAAGATGGAGGCTCAAAGGCCTAGGCATGCAAGCATACAAGCTAGGCCATAAACAAGGCAACAATGCAAAACCCTTGGAGGCACTCAAAGGGTGGAAGAAATGGGAATATGGCAATGCTATATGCTCTGAAATATCATGTGAAATGATGCCAAATCATGTACATGATGCAAATGAAGCATGCTATGGTGCTCAAAGCTAGCATAGGCACTTGCACTATAGCTATACAAAACATGAAGCATATGGTTGAGGCAACCCAAAAAAGTCCTAGAACATGTCAAAATAAGTCTAAAACATGCATGTAAGGAAGCCAAAACAAGCTAGCATGAAGGGCATAAGGCATGATGCATACAAGGCCAAAAGGGAGGATTACACTACACCTACCAAGACCAAGCATGGGATGGCTTTGCCAACAAAAATCAGAGTTATATTATGGCAAAATAACCCCAAATACACACTGAAATGATAGCTCGCAAGCTTAGGCATGAAGGCATACACAATGGCTCATGTTAAAGGCATAAAGGACCAACCCTTCAAAGCATGGAATAAGTGAAAGATGTGAGTGTATGACCATGAAACATACACTCAAATCTCATAACAAATGATGCCAAATCATTCAAATAGGCCAAGCAATGCATGCTAGTGGACTCGATACACAAAGCTAACAAGCTAAAATGCACTATAGCTATACAAAGCATGGCATGCATGACCAAGACAACACAAATCAGAGCTTAAGCATAGTAAAACATGGACAAAAGCTTCTTAGAGTTAAGCCAAAATCATGCTAGAATGATGGTCTAAAGCATGATACACATTAGGCTAATTTGTGGGATTGCACTACAAGTGCATGGAGCATGCAAGGGGCTATCAAACCAAACCTTAACAGAGGTATATCATGGCAAAAAAACTCCAAGAACATGCTGAGATGGCACCAAAACAAGCTAGAAAGACATGCTACTTCATGAAGCACACAAAGCTAGTTTGTAAGATTTACACTACAAGTGTACTAAGCATGCATGAGGTGACAAAACCAAGTCAAAGCAGTGGTATGCCATGCCGACATAACTCCAAATACATGCTAAGATGGAGCCACCATAAGCTTAACAAACATGCTCAAACATGAGGCAAATGAAGCACAAGGGAGAGGGGATGACCCTCTTCTATTTGGGACCTCAAAACACCATTTCCACCACTGAAATTCCTCTGAGTTTCAGTGGTGAGAAGGCCAAAACAAGGTGATCCCAACAGCTTAAAAAGATGGCACAAGAACAAGGCCAAACAAGGCCTAAGAAGGGGTAGACCACCCCCAACACAAAAGTGACCTTAACCAAACATGTTAAGCATGCAAAATCAGAACTTTTTGTAGTTTAAAGTCAAGCCAAAATAAGCATGCAAATAGGTCCAAAAGCTTAAAACAAAATAAGGGTTTTAAGGGTTAGAAGCTCACCGTTGAAGAACACCTTCAAAGCTGCAACTCCAGCACTCTCTTTGAACCAAAACCAATCCAAAGACTCCAAAACCAACCTCAAAGAGCCTCAGCAACAAGAGTATGGTGTTTGAGTGTGTATTTGTGTGCAATAGTATGGAAAAACTACACTTTCAAGCACAAAACAAGAGCAAAGAAGGAGATATAGAGACAAGTGTGTATCTATAGCTCAATGCCAAAATTCTGAACCTAAGGCATGAGGGAGGAGGCTCCCTTATATAGAAACAAATGCAACAAGCTTGTTGGACAAGCTATAGGCCTAAAGCCATCCCTCTATACACGTGTATGGAGGATGGCTTCTATGCCCTCCAGCTGTAACAACTGGCCAAAAAATATCTCCAAAAAGGTGCTGGAAGCTGCCGACCACTTGAAGTGGTCGGCCAGCTACTTGTAGTGGTCGGCCGACCACCAGAAGTGGTCTCCCAAGAAATAAAGTGGTCAGCCATGTGGGGGAGATGGTCTGCAGCATGAAAGCAAGGCAGTGGTGTGGTGGCCGACCAGAAAAGGTGGTCCAAAGACCAAGGAGACCAGTTAGCCGACCAGAAAACTGGCTGGCGGGAAGAAAAGTGGTCTCCAAGGGGAAGCACTGGTCTCCCACCCTTATACCACCTTCCAAACAAGGAAAACAAGGTTTGTGTCCAAAAACAAACCAAAAGGGATGCAAGACAAGAGTTCGGGAGGCAAGGTGTGCAGCTTGGAGCCTAAAAAACTAGTCTACGGGCACCAAAAGTGGTCTACGACCACAAAAGTGGTCTCCCAGACCACAGTGGCCCTCTAGGACAAGGCAACAAGGCATGGTTCGAAAACCAAGCCAAACGGAGAACGTTAAGCGGTCCCAAGACAAGGCGCGCGGCCGAAGACTCCGAAAACCGGAAACTAGTCTCCGAAAGGGAAAAGTGGTCTACGACCACAAAAAGTGATCTCCCAAACCTCTTCCTCCCTCCAGGGAAGGAAAACAAGGTTCGGTCCAAAAGCTGAGCCAAAACACAAAGAGTTCAGAGGCCCGGAGACAAGGCACTAAGCCAAAAACTCCGGAAACTCGAAACGAGCACAACATGCACAATCACCACGTGCTCAAACGATGACGTCTGAGTTTTAAGGTCGGTCAAAAATGGGGTGTCAACACCACCGTGTCCTGTCCTAATTACAATACAACTAAATTCCAATCTGGATAAAAGTCCAACCTGTATCGGGATTTTTATCATTCTTGGACAGTTCATTTAGAACGAAATGTCCAACCCAATGCTTTTGAGTCTATCCCTATCTGGTCTCTATTCGATACTTTGGGGGGTGACCAGGTCCTTCATTTCTTCGGTGCACAAAACCTTAGTTGGGTCTGGGAGTTCTACTGCAATATGCACTCCATAAGCAATGTTGCCCCCCCTTTTCCACACTTGGGTTCGTAACAAAAAGATTTTCCTTGATGAAGAGGTTCTCCGTCAGTTTTTTGGCCTTCCTGAAGTCCGGAACTGCCACTATCCATTTCTTGCTTCCGTAACATTGCAAAATTTTGACCAGGTCACCACTGAATTATGTGGCACTCCTCGAACTTGAATCGCCACGGCGCTCATTCGACAAAATGAGCTTCTTCCCCGGTTCTGCCTTTTCAATATCATTGTCAGTGCCAACATTCATGTCACCACTCATTCCTCCAACATTACTCAAGATCAAGGTTATGTCTTGTACTACATTGATCATCGCCTCCCCATCAACCTATCTAAAATGATTGTGGCCAAATGATAGGCATCTTTAAGGGTCGCAAATACTTAGGTCTCCCTTACGGTTATTTGATAAACCGTTTTCTCTTTTCTCTGGGTGTCCCTACTTTTGAGGACGATGAGTTTGCTTCGCCTATTAAGCCTGTCACCAAATGGACTGTTTCCCAGAGTCAAGCCCATGTCAAGGGGGGGACGTCTGGGACTGGGGTTTTCGATGTAGGTGATGAGCCCCTCGCCGATGAGGCAGAGTTTGATGGGGCAAATGCAGGTCTGCCAGAGTTGCGTCCCCGATCGTTTCACGGCTAGCTTCATCAGTTCAAGCAGTCCATCACGCACCGCCATGATTAGATGGATGCTCGGCTCGAAGAATTTGATGGTTGCCTAGCTCAGTAGACCACCATGCTTGCTCAAATCCTTTCTCTTTTACAGATGCAGCAGCAGCCTCCACCGTCCTCATAGTGATGTTTGATTTTTTGCTTTCGGACAGTTTGTTTTATTTTATTATTGGCCTGTTTAGTTTCTGTTTCCTCTTCCATTTCTCTCTCCTTGTCAAAAAAGGGAAGTATAACGTTTAGGTATATTTTTGGGTTGTTTGGGATATTGTTATCTTTTGGGGATATTGGGTTTGCATTATACAAACTGTTGGGATATAACTGTTGATACCTTGTGGGATTTTGGATTAGACTAATCAAGTTTGGACTTTCATTATTTTATAATTATATCTTGATCAGTTATTTGTTTTTCCTTGATTACTTTATCTATTCCCCGTGCTTTGGATTATATATTTTTACAGGGTGTTTCTTCAAGGATGTTTGCATTAAAAGGGGTGGTTTAAAGGAGTTCGTAGTGTTTGTGTTCACTTAGTTGTTGGGTCTAGTGCGTGTGTTTGCTAGGAAAACTTGTTAGAATGTTTTGTCCGAGAATTAACAAAGGGGGAGATTGTTAGGTCCCTTAGTCTTGTCAATTTCGCGAACAAACATAGTTTATCGGGTTGTAAGTTTCCTAGTAATTTGCCTTGCTCGCACGAGTGAAGGAAGCCTGGCTCGAGCGAAGAAACTTTGCTCCCAGTAGTTTTCTCTGTCTGTAAAAATATTGGGAAGGAATTTTGTGCGCTCAAGCGAACCTCTTGGTGGCTCGAGCGAAGGCACTTAAGGAATACACGCATATTAGTCTCATCGCTCGAGTGAGAGATCTGGCACTCAAGCGACCGTCACGGCCCTATTTTCTATAAAGTTGTGTTTCAGTCAAAATTTAGGGTTACGGCTTCCAAATTCTCTTCTTGGGTTTTAGGGTTTTCTTCTGGAGGTTTTGTGCTTGTTTTCCTTTGATTTCTTTGTGAGTTTGTTCATGAATCAAGAAAGTTAAATCAAAGGGTTGTGGGTTTGATTTCATTAATACAAGAGAAGTTCTTGTTCGGTGGATTTCGGAGATTCAAACGTGGAGTATTCGAAGGAGTTCGGAGGTGCTTCAAATGTGGTTTTTTCCACGTAAAAATTGGTTGTGTCAATTTATTGATTTTGAAGAAACAATCTAAATCACTTTCGTACGGGCTAGATGATTTAGATTGCTAGTTTTAATTATTTGGGAATTGTTGCAATTAATTCTGGTCCGAATCACGAATCACTTAAGTTTTTCAATTACCTATTGGTAGTTTACCTGAGATCCACCAATTGCCAAAGGGAAGCACAATTCGTCTTACCCTTGTGATTCACTAAGTGCCACAACCCGGCTAAGGAATTACCAAGGGAAAGCGCAATTCATCTAGCCCCCAAATTACCAAAGGAAAGCACAATTCATCTTGCCCCTGATTTTACCAAAGGGAAGTGCAATTCATCATGCTCATGAATTTTCTAAGAGGCAGAGCAATTCATCTTATCCTCGAATTTCCTAAGAGGCAGAACAATTCATCTTGTCCCTGAATTTCCCAAGAGGCAAAGCAATTCATCTTGCTTCTGAATTTTCCAATAGGCAGAGCAATTCATCTTGCCCTCGTGATCTGCGAAGTGTGGATTTCATCTTAGTCTGGTGGCATATCTGACCAAAATAAAATTCTCCATCCAGGTTCTGTGGCATATCCGACCAAGTAACGATCTCATTCAAATCCCAAATTCGGCAGCAAATCTGATCAAATAATGGTCTCCACCCAAATCCCAAATCCGGTGGCATATTTGATAAAACAACAGTCTCCATTCAAATCTCAAATTCGATGGCTTATCTGATCAAATAATGGATAATAATATCTCCATGCTGAGAATAATAATGCACAAAATTCATACTCCACAAATAATAAAAATCCAATATAATATCTTATCAAAATATCTTGATGCTCGGAATAATAATGCCTAAAATTCATACTCCGCAGATAATAAAAATCCGACATAATAACTGATAATAATATCTCCATGCTTGGATTAATAATGCAAAAAAAATTCATGCACCCCAAATAATAAAAATTCAACATAATAACTTATAATAATATTTCGATGCTTGGATTAATAATTCAAAAAAATTCATAGTCTCAACGATGAAGCCACACTGTCTTTTTGTAGGGAGTTACTAATCATGCTTCAATTTATTTAGCCATATTCTGGTTCATCCCTTCCTCTTTGCCCCAGATTTTAGTTGGATGTAATCATGGAAAAAATTTCAAGATCTTGACAAATTTAGGAGTTGCAAGGTAATTAGTTGCACTGCTTGTCTACAATTGCTCATTCATGAATTGATTTATTGATATCGGAGCTACTTTTTCCAAAGTTATTGCTACAATAGCAGTAATTGGTAGCTTGGCCATGAGAGTAATTAGTTTCACACTTGTTTTGAGAAGAACATCTTCTTTTGAGATTTGAGAAACGATATTGAACAATGAAGATAAACACCCCAAGATATCCACCTACAAAATCGAGAATAGTATTTAATAGGTCGTATCATTGATAGAAGGGTACTCCAACATTAAAGTTAGTAACACTCTACGGAGAATACTCAATATTACAAATGCTTAAATCTTTTTGTTTAAATTTTTTTTGTCACTTTTTTATATAAAAATTTATTAATTAAATATTAAATATAATTATTTTAATAAATTTAGGAGTCTAATTGATATTTCAAATAGTTTGGGGGGCTAAAATGAAGCTTCAAACGAAGTTTCGGTGCCACGTCTGCAAGTTCCATCTGATTATAGATGACAAAATTGATCCAAAATTGAATAGCTTATATATAAAATTGAAGGTCTGAAAATAAAAAGGAAAACAAATTCACATCACACGTACATTACATTATCATTCTCTCATATTGACTGAATCCAAAATAATCTAGTAATCATATAGTATTATTTATACAATTTGTGATAATCATAATCCTCTTCCTTTTTGACTTATTGTTCACCATTTCTCACTGTTTTGACAAGCACCAAGCTTCATATTGTCCTGTAATTTAGTTACCAAAGAGCAAAAAAATGTACAAGTCAGTGTACGGTATAAATTTGAACTCAATCAAGATTGGTTCCAATAACATAATTCATGCAATTCAAGCACGTAAAAGCATTATTGATTGTTCAAATCACCATTAATAGTCTTTTAGAATACCCACATTATGTGATTGAATTACATAATGTGGGTATTAATACAGATTGACATGATAACTGTTGATTTTATTCTTTAAAGGTCCATCAAAGTGCATTAGATTGTAAGAGTTGTTTCAGTGTTATATTCTATACAAAAACCTGTGAGAATAGACTTATCCATATTAATGAAATTGGATTGTTTTCAATTGATATTTTTTTATTGGAAAAGAATAAGCTCATTTGAAATCTCACACCAGAAAACATGCCATGCTCACTACCATTATCCTCCAATAATCTACGCAGTGTCCTGTTAACAAGGACAAACCATGGAGTATCAAAACAAATGTTGGAGAAACAATAAGAGCAATTCTATAGAAGAATGAAGTTAGAAATATTGAGCAAGACCTTTTCAATTTAGTATCTAGTTTGAAGTTCGTCGTTTAGGAGTTTGTTCTTGACCAAATGAAGTTCATGGAGGATATTACTTATGCTTATTCGACCTTGTGGTGACTCTGTAGAGCATGCCACTCCAATATTGACCATGGATATCAAACATTCCACAATTTTGCTGCCATTGTTCACTTGAATTGTTGTTGCTCTAGCCTCTTCTTCCTCATTGTCTAGGAGTACCGAGTCTGCAATCTCCATCACTCGATCAGGCAAGGCCATTCGTGCGAAGTTGTGAAGATTATGCCCTACCTCAAACATGTTCTTTGTGGGTCTCTTCCCTGTAGACATCACCATAAGTTGGCGTCTCACTTCCAAGCCCATACTCTGCCATTAAAACCATTCACATTTAAAGCCCAAGGATCATTTTCCCCAAAAGCATATTGATACGAAAGAAAAAGGAAAAATCAATTATGATAAATATGAATCCCATAATATGAAAGCAATACATTCTATATATTCCAGTAAGATATTCTATTAGAAGAAGGGTAAAGAGTTGTTACCGGGAGCTACATATCCGATGGTTCCCCTTACTCCAATTGAGCTACTTTGATTTGGATTGTTGAGCTTTGGGGAAAATCTAGCTAGACCGAAATCTCCAAATCACAGTGAATGATTGGCGTTTGGCACTGGTGATGAAGATAATCGAGCGCACAAGCCACATCTATGGCGATTTTTTTTTTTTTGTAGAAGGTTGAGTCTCTGCTGCTCATTTTGCCCATCATTTGTTTCTAGACTTGCATGCAACCACCTCTCTAGACTCCCATTTGGCATGAACTCATAAACTAGAGCTTTGAACTCATTCCCTTGAAAATCAACACTGGAACAAGAAGTTATGATCCTAACCAAGTTTTGGTGTCGAATATTTCTCAAGGTTACACTCTGCCATGAAACTCTTGATGGCTCCACGATTTTGAAGGTTAAGTACTTTGATAGCAGCAACAAACTCCCGATCCTGAACGAGAATTCCTCTATATACAGAGCCAAAACTACCAAAACGAATTAGGTTTGCAGAAGAGAAACCATCTGTTGCTTTGAGGAGTTTCTCATAGGAGACTTTCAAGAATGATTCTTTCAACACTGGAACTGTAGATTGAGCTGTTCTTTGCTTCTTGAACAAATAAATTGTAAAGAATGACAAAAGTGCTGCTCCAACAAGTACAGAAACTGCTGTAATTGCCAATATATGTGAAAGAGGCATCTTATGTTCTGATTTCTTGGTGATGCAACTCGCTAGTTGTAGCTCAGAAATACCCCCACAAAACCTAGGATTTCCAACAACTGATATTGCACTTGCATTTGTGAAAACTCCCTCCATTGGTAACTCACCCTCAAAATCATCAAGGGATAAATTGAGAATCATTAGGGAAAATTTCTATAAGAATGTCGGAATTTTTCTAGACAAGAGAAAGATCAAAGCTTTGAATACCTCTCAAAGATTCCAATGATAGAGGAATAGATCCTTGAAAAAATTTTCCTGCATATAAAGGTTTTCAAGGCTAGTGCAACCACCAAGACTGCTAGGAATTTCACCAGACAACCTATTCTCAGAGATATCCAATTCCATTAAATTTTTAAGGTTTCCAACCTCTGTTGGCAAGAAAATTTCTCTAAGGTGTTGACACTTCTGGCGGCGGATGGATTGACGAATTCCCAAAAACTATAGCCACCCCTTTCCCGTGATGGTATTTCAACATCTGGTGCAAGGTGGAAGAGACTGCTTTTACCTGGTGCAGCCATGGCCGCCCCAGGAGTAAATTGAAGATTGCGGGAACGTCCAGGAGATGAAAGTCAATCTCGTGTTGTCCCGGACCAACCTGAGTCTGAATTTTCAAGGTCCCCATCACCTCTCTGCTCGTGTTATCATATGCCCTTATCACCTGGGCTGTTGGCACGAAGTCCGGGGACTTCAACCCAATTGCATATGCCGTCCTTGACAGGCACACGTTAATAGCAGATCCCGTGTTGACAAGAACCACCGGTATCCATTTGCTTCTACATTCCACAGAGATGTAGAGCGGTTTGTTATGATTCGTGCCCTCTTTTTCAAGTAGCTTCTCTTTCTGCTTTTCCGCTTCCTTGTCCTTCCCGGACGCCTCTGGCTGATCTAGGCATGAGGGCTTGAAATACCGCCCATTTCTAGTCATATGGTCAACTCAGGTATCGTTCGGTTGATTACTTCCTTAGTCCTCATCCGTGTGGGCAAGACATAGATCATCGTCCTCCCACCACATTCCATCAGCAGCCGATAGACACCTGTCCGGCTCCATTACCACTATCCTTGTACTCACGGTACCTTCTGTCCATGTGCTCGCAGCACCCTCTGTTCTGTGCACACAGCACTTTCAATCCCCAGGGGGGCCTTGGCTTTTCTGGCTCTCTCAGAGTCTTCGATTCCTTCTTGTTCCAACTGCGTCAGTACAGTTTGCTGTTCAACATTCCCTGTATTCAAAAACCCAAATCCCGAGCGAAATTCTTGGCACCGGCGATGTATTCTGATCTCTGGCCCTTCCGGCCACAATTGATGTCCTTGCCCCTGACAGGCCCTTTTCCAGCTGAGATTCTTCAATGATATCTGGTTGGTCGTCAAGCCACCCTGTGACCTCTGTTGACTCCTCAAAATCGAACCAGTTGACTGTCATGTCCCCCGGATCTCGTTTGTTGAAAATCTGAAGGTCAGCAATGTCCCCTCCCAGAACTGCTAAGTCATCTATTCTTTGATCAAGTCCATCCCCCCGTAGTACATAAATTTTTGCCCCCACCGGCAATTCCATATTTGGCCTAATCTGAACCGCTGACGCAATGTAGCCCCTCGGATTGTACACCTCCTCAGCAAAGCTCCCCAATTCCTCAGTCCCTGAATTCACTGTACCACTTTCCTCCGAAATCATCCATATTCTGTCTTCGACAGCCACCACCATTGGTTCGAGTTGGGTTCGGGAGATGTCCAACATGCACAAGTCAGTGCCGTCAGGAAGGAACACCTCCTGCTTGGGTAGGTGAGATAGGGTGATATATATGCTGGGGTTGTATGACACGACCCCGGTCTGGATAAAGTTGATGCGTTTGGGAGGTGGAGCTTGGTTGTGTGGTGGGAGAGGGTTGGTTGTGACATTGGGTTTCTCTGGAGGCACAATCACCCTATTATCAACGAGATCTTGAATCTCATGACGTAATCGGAAGCATTGGTCGGTGTCATGACCGTGCTGTTGATGAAAGACGTAGTATTTGGCTGTATTATGGGAGGGGGGAAGTTTTTCTGGTAACGGCCGTGGCTCTAGGGGCTTCAAATGCCCTTTTCTGATCAAAACTCCTAAAGCCTTGGACAAGGACATGTATAGTGGAGTGAAGGTTCTTTGGCTTTTGGGTGGGTATCTGGCTGTTTGCGAACTACTACTAGACGCACCGGTGAATGGCGTAGCTGCAAGGGTTCTTGGGGGATTGGTGGTGACTATGCTCACTTTTGAAGTTCTAGCAGTTGCAGCACTGCTTATGCCTGCATTGGTGTTGCGGTTGAAGGTTCTCCTAGGTTGCTCTTTGTCTTGGTCAATCAGACCCTGTTTCATAGCATCCTCAATTTGTACCCCCATCTCATGTAAATCTGAAAAGGTGGGGAAGGGGAGAACAATCATTTTCTGCATAAGCTTGGGCTGGAGATTGCGCACAATCATCCGAATCTGATCTTTGTCAGTGGGCCTAGTGGTCATCATTGAGGCCTTGGCCCTCCACCGGGTTACGAAGTCAGAAAAACTCTCCTTAGGCTCCTGCCTAGTCGTCTCGAGATCACGGGTTGTGATCTCGATCTGTGTATTATAGGAGTACTGAGCGACAAAAGCCTCGGCCATCTCATCCCAATTCCTCTTAACATCGTCTTCCAGTTTTGCGTACCAAATGGCCGCCACACCCGACAGGGTCCGGCCAAATAAAGAAGCTTCTGTAATCTGTAATCTGGTCGAGTCCTTGCGGCCTTAAGTCTGACCAAACAGACAGGGTCCGGCCAATAAAGAAAGCTTCTGTAATCTGGTGAGGCCCATCGGCCTTAATATGTCTGAAAACAGCCGTAAGTGCACCAAGGGATCCCCGGACCCGTCAAAGTGGTCAATATGTGGCATCTTAAATCTGTCTGGCAGCGTCACGGCTGTGTCGGTATACCCATCCTCGATGTCCGGGATGGACTTTACGCCCTGAGATTTCTTGAACAGCTTTTCAAGCTTGCTCACTTTCAATGCCATGGGGTCCACCTCGAATTCAAAGGGAGAATCCGATTTTGTATAGGAGTGGGTGCCTTGGATAGTTGAGGTAGAATCGAGGGCGGAGCCGGCCCTGTTGGGATGTTGTATCCTCCTGGACATTCTGGACATTCGCCGTCTCCCCGGGTATTGGAACTCTTTGTGGGGGAGGAGCTTGGTGTGAAGCTGATACTCCGACTTGCTGCTGTAGCTGGGTAATTAGCTCTACCTGTTGGGCCATGACGATGGCCTGCTGTTTGGCAAATTCTGCTTGACGAGCAGCGTCCTCTTGCATGGTTCTCATGCTCTCCTGGAGCTGGCGCATCATTTCTTCGATTCCTGCCATACTGCCCTGATCTAGCTATACTGCCGGTATATGTTCCCTCTCTGCGGGAGAAACAGAACTCTGATCCTTACTATACTCAGGTGGGGTAGACAAAGCCCTCTGAACTGACTGCTGAACTGATATCCTCTGCCTAACTGCTTTCCGTCTAGTAACCGGGGGTAAGGAATGGAACACTGGTTGTCCGTCTACCAAATCCTCAGATCGATGGAGTCGACGACCTCTAGTCCAGAGTGCTTGGGGAATATCTGCTTGGTCGGAAGTAATCGTGCTAAACTAGAAACGGACAGCATAACGGCTTAAATAAACACAACACACAGTCGGCATGACAACACACAGTTGGCACGTGTAAGCTGAATATACTGTTCTCAAATACTGATCATAGTTTCCTAAATCACTGCCCCAAATTTGAATCTGATACCCGCGGATATACTGATTCTCAAAACAATGGTGCCCGCAGGCCTGATGCCCAAACTTGCAAACTGGTACATGCATTCCTATAGAGACGCACTCTAAAAGCACATAGCAAACAAGTGAGAGCCAAAACACTCCTATGGAGGGGTAGGGTTTCCCTGTCCTATTTTGTCAGGAGCTAGGGTTTCACTATGCACGCAGTGGTTTCAAACAACCTATAATCGGGTGAGCAACTTGTCCTAGTTTGGGATAGTCACTACGGATTCCGATATGCACTAGGTCGAATGGTCAAAAAGGGTGCCCCAGCAAAAATCGGGGTTTGTGTTCCCATCGTGGCAGAGCCTGTAACCGGTCAGCCTTATGGTACGTAGCCTCCGGCAAACCGTTCAGGAATAGCAGATGGCAAACACGGTGTCCTAGGCGCACCAATGCAAATGCAATGCAAAGAGACACATAAGTGTAATCAAAACAAGATATCATGAGTTCGAGTCAAGTTCTCCAACTCCCCAGTAGAGTCGCCAAAAACTGTAGACACGCCGAACGTCCCGGGAAAAAATCCCATTTTGTTCATTGGGCTTACTACAGTTCGGACTCAATGTCACGGTTCTGAATCTAATCTCGCAAAATGCAATGCAAGATCAATAAATCACCAAAGAGTCCAAATCCGGCAAATCGTTTTGAAAAACTAATTTTAGAAAGAAGTACCAAACATGGACTGCTTTGCCAGATACAGAGTCGCCACCTAAATATTTTATTTTGGCGGAATTTAGGAAACCCTGACTCGTGCCTAAGGCCACGTGTCCGTCATCACCAGAGTTGCCTCGGCTCGGGAACTTGGGTACGATTGGGGAAGGTCATGCAATGAGCACCCCCGTTCGCCCGATCAAAGATCGGCCACTACTAAACATGATATCAAGTTTTTGAAAACACATGCGTTCTTATTCCGATTTATTAGCCTAGGATTACTATGTGATGCACACAACATACAAATATAGACTAGATCGCCTGAGTTGGAACAAAACATCTCATGTTTGTTTTTGAAAGCAGTTTGCTACTCGCAAGTAGGCTAAAATGCAGATTTTACCACCCTCAAGTGGGCTTTAGAAAACATAGTGATTTGCCACTCTCAAGTGGGCTTAAAACTCGCAATCGATGAATTGTTCCAATTCAAGTAATCCAACCTTCACCCACAGGCATTCAAGCAGGTATATCACATAATCAGTTAGCCTCATGGCAAGCATGCTATCATGGCAGTCACTCACACACATGCAAGGATGCTAAAGCGTAAACACTCACCGAGTACTCCGAGCCAAAAAAGGAAGCTAATTAGAAAACATGTATGAATCCTAACCATGCTGAGATGCCTAATGCAACACATGCAAGAATGCAACTAAGATAGGCTCGGCTATTCTAAGATGGCATATGAGATGCAACAGTCGATACATGTATTCAACTTGGAATTGAAATATAATGCAGCTAGCATGATGCGCCGAGCCTGGTGCATGCAATACAGATGAATGAATGCAAGCATGCAAACATATAGATGCTAATTGAAACGTGGGGTTGGAAGACATGCATCACACACGCGCACACTTATTACAACAATTCGCCCTCTCGATGGAGGGTCCGAATAAATAATACAGAACCAACTAACTAATCTAAGCTAATTGAACTAGTTATTACACAACCCTTAATTAATAAACAAATTAATTATAAAAACAGTCTAATCATTAAACTAAAGAGGCCATCGTAGCTCCGCCTCGGAATGATTGGATGATGCATGCACGATTCGCCTCGCTCGGAAACCCGTAGCCATGCCTCTGTTGCTTCTGTTTGCACTGTTTTATGACTCTGAAGATTGCACGAGTCCCAAATATGCTTCTGACCTACTTCTCGAGAATTGTGGGATGTCACCGGCCAAGAGAAAATACCACCGGCCATGGAAAAATGGTCATCGGCCAAAAGTGGGGCCATCGGCTGGATCTTGGTAGTCGGCCGGCACTGAAAGTGGCTGACCGACCATTTCTTCCTGCAGAACACTGGTTTTGCTGCAACAGAGGACAGACAGTGCATGGCAAAGAATTTACAAGCCAAATGTATGCATGACCACCCTCCCTATCATGCTAAGAACTCAAGAGAGTATGGCTCTCGATCCTCGGGCCACCAATCACACATTTCGGTGCATGATGGCCAAAGGTGTCAAAGGTGCATATCAATATGGAATGAATGCAACACACAAATGAATGCTACACACTCTATCATGTTGGGTCAAGAGTGTCGGCGACCGAGGATTGAGGCACGTTTCGTCACTTTAAGTACGAAACGTCCCTTGATCCTCATGTTTGGTTTGACACCCTAAACCAAACAAAATGCAATGCATGTATGCCAAATGCAATGCGAAATATGCAATTAATGCAATGCAACATGAACAATGCAACTTAACATGCAAGCAACATGGTAATACAATAGGTATGCAATACTACAATACAACCTAGATATGCAAGTATACAAAGTGATAGGCATGCAACGATGACACCAACCATAAGGATGAGACAACATGCAATGCGGTAAGCCTACAACAATACATAAGTGCATGATCCATGGGCTTACACTAAGGATGGGTAGGCCTCAGCCGTACCAAAACAGTGGCCAAAGTGCCAAGAAATGATGGACAAAACACACCCAAACATGCTCATGTAAAGGTCCAACACTTAGGCATAAAAAGGAGTCGACTTCTAAGCTCATTAAGAAGAGACAAATATGGACAAATGATAAGCGTGATAAGCTCTAAAAATGTGCAAGGAATGATGCCAAATCAACCAAGCCATGCAAGTAAGGTATGCAATAAAGCCCAAAACTTAAGACTAACAAAGGGGGGGCGAACTATGGCCAAGCCCACCGAGCCCCAAAGAGCCAAGATGACTTAAAACAGTCTTAGGGCAGACCAAAATAGGGCTGGGGCATGCATGGAACAAGGACAAAACATGCTAAGAAATGGGCGCAAAAAAAGTGGGCATTCAAGGCCACAAAGAGAGCATTCCACTACAACTACCTCAACCAAACATGGCATGGGTTATGCAATGAAAAACAGAGCTATAATATTTCAAGATAAGCCCCAATACCCACTTAGATGGCACCTAAATGACTTAAGTCTAGAGGTATGCACAATGGCCCAAACATGGAGCATAAGACAACAACTCTTCAAAGCATTGAAAGGATGGCAAATGCAAGCATACAAGCATGGAACATGGACTGAAATAGCATGACGAGTGATTCCAAGCCACTGAAATAGCCGAAATAAAGCATGCTCATGACTCACACACCCAAAGCTAACAAGCTAAGAATGCATGGTGGCTATACAAAACATAGCAAACATGACCAAATCAACACCAAACAGAGCTTAAACATGTCACAACATGGATAAAAGCTTCATGAAGTCAAGCTAAAACATGCAAGCATGATGGTCTAAATGCATGATACATGTTTAGGCAAATGAGAGGATTGCAAAGCAAGTGCATGATGCGTGCAATAAGCCAACGAACCAACATGAAACAGAGGTATAACATGATAAACTAACACCAAATACCCACTGAAATGAAGCTAAAACACATTAAACCAACATGCTACCTTTATAAGCCAACAAAGCAAGCAAATGAGGCGTAAGGGGAGAGGGGTGTCCCTCCCTATACAAGACCTCAAAACCACTTCTCCACCACTGAAAATCCTCTGGATTTCAATGGTGAGAAGGTCAAAATAAAAGGGGGCCAAAGCTCAAGAAGAAGGTCACAAAAAGAGGCCAAACAAGGCCTACGAGGGGGTAGACAACCCCCAACCCAAAAGTAACCTTAAACAAACACCTTAAGCATGAAAATACAGAACTTTTATCAGTTATACACTAAGCTTAAAACAGCATGCAAGATAGGCTAAAAGCTTAAGGCAAAATGGGGAATAAAAGGGGTAGTTCTCACCCTTGAAGAACACTTCAAGAACATCAACTCCAGCACCTCCTTCTGATCAAAACCAACTCAAAAACTCTGAAATCAACCCCTTAACACAACAGTAATCAAAGTATGGTGTAATACTAGGTGTTTTAGTGCAAAAATATGAACCAAAACACCCTTTAGAACACTAATACACACACAAATGTAGAGAGAATGGGAGATATAGAGAGAGAGTGATATATTTTTTATATCACCGGTTGTTCAACCCCTGGAAAGGAAGGGGAGGTCCTCCTCTTATAGAAATTCCAATTCTAAGCTTCCAAGGGAAGCTAAGTGTAAGAATGAAATCCCTCCATACACGTGTATGGATGGCAGAATTTGTGCTCACCAGCTGGCATAGCTGGCATGCACAATGCCTGAAAAAGGCAAAGAAAAGGTCTCGGCCAGTCAAAGGGGCCGATCAACCAACACACATGGCCAGCCGACCAAATACAGTGCCGGTCGGCCAATACAATTGGCCGGTAGCAAGAAATCATGGCAAGTGACCTCAGACCATTGCCGGTGGGTTAAGGAAATGGCAAAAAAAAAAAAAAGGCCACCCTCTTCCCTCAAAACAAAAAAACAAATGCTTGGTCCACAACCAAGCATAAAACAGTCAAGTTGAGAGGTCTTGAGGCAAGGCGCGCGGCCGGGACCTCGAAGAACTCAAAACGAACACGAACAAGGGTGATCATCGAGTGTTCAAACGATGACGTCCAAGTCTTGAGAACGGTCAAAAATGGGGTGTCTATAACCGATTTTGAATAGTTTGGGTACGTGGGAAGTGGTTAGTACCACAATGGGTTTGTCTCACTTGATTGAGACATTAGCATGTACTATATGCTTATATGATTATGTGGGTATGGAATTTCGTTCCTGAGATGTTGATTGGGTCTACGAGTTTTTTGGGAAGTCCTATTAAAAGGGCACTTGATCACTGTTGTTTCTAATCGGAACTCTAGCAACGCTGCGGGATAGTCATTATTTAGAAAGGAAATTTGTATGTATTTATGTGATTACATGCCTATGTGGAGTGGACAAGCTTGAGCCCTAAAGCCATCCCTCCATACACGTATATGGAGGATGGCTTCTGTGCTTACTAGCTGGCACAGCTGGCAAGAAAATATCTCCAGGAAGCTGGTGAAAAGCAGCCGACCACTTGAAGTGGTCGGCTGACCACCACAAGTGGTCTCCCAAAAATAAACCTGGTCGGCCAAGGGTAGGAGAAGTCTACACACTGAAAGCAAGGTGGTGGTGTGGTGGCCGACCAGAAAAGGTGGCCTAAAGACCAAGAAAACCAGTTATCCGACCAGAAAACTGGCTGGCAGGAAGGAAAGTGGTCTCTCAGGGGAAAAATTGGTCTCCCACCCTTGTACCACATTCCAAACAAGGAAAACAAGGTTTGTGCCAAAAACAAACCAAAAGGGATGCAAGACGAGAGATTGGGAGGCAAAGCGCGCAGCCGGGAGCCTCGAAAATTGGTCTACGGGCATCAAAAGTGGTCTACGACCACAAAAGTGGTCTCCCGGACCACAGTGTCCCTCTAGGCAGAGGTAACAAGGTGCGGTTCAAAAACCAAGCCAAACAGAGAACGTTAAGCGGTCCCAAGACAAGGCGCGCGGCCGAAGACTCCGAAAACCGAAAACTAGTCTCCAAGCAGGAAAAGTGGTCTACGACCACGAAAAGTGGTCTACGACCACAAGAAGGTGGTCTATAGACCTCCTTCCCCTTCCAGGGAAGGTAAACAGGGCTTGGTCCACAAACCGAGCCAAAGCACAAAGAGTTCAGAGGCCCGGAGGCAAAGCTCTAAGCCAAAAACTCTGGAAACTCGAACGAGCACAACATGCACTGTCACCGAGCGCTCAATCGATGACGTTTGAGTCTTAAGGTCGGTCAAAAATAGGGTGTCTATAGTTGCCCCTCTTTGACAGAACTCGGAAGTCAAAAAGTTACGGGAGTGAATGTTAAAGCCCAGAGATGACCCATTTTTTACAAGGCCGAAGACTTAGACAAACAGGCAAGATAACAAAGAGATGCGCCCGCAAGCTGGGGCAAAATGCAAAGGACATGCACAAAGCCGAACATAACTTATGACCATGGAAAGAAAGCTGTAATGAAGCAAATATGCAAAATAAATGCAACAGTTTAAGCGAATAAGAAACAATAGTCTCACACATTTCAACAGAAAGGATGTAAGAAAATTATACAATTCTCACTGTGTCCCACGCGGAGAAGGCAGAGAAGTTCCAATGAACCATACATACAATATCGTCTGGTCGCGCCAGCTTCAAATGAACCGTACATACAATATCGTGCCTGCATAAGAAAGAAACTTAATAGGTACAATATAGTTAGAAATACATGTTCAACGTTACATCAAGATGCAATATAAACGCCTGCACATATGATGCCGATGAAAACATGCATAGCAATGCAAGTGAAAAGTGCATAACAATGCAAGGGAGACGTGTATAACAATGCAAGTGAAAAGGTGCATAACAATGCAAGTGGAAGGGTGCATAACAATGCGGGTGGGACGTGCGTGACAACGCATGTGAAGAGTGCATGACAATGCAGGTGGAAGGGGTGCATGACAATGCAACCTAAGTGTGCACATGACAATGCGATGGAGGGGTGCATAACAATGCAACCTAAGAATGCGCGACAACGTGGGTGGAGGGGTGCATGATAATGCAACCTAAGTGTGCACATAACAATGCGATGGAGGGGTGCATAACAATGAAACCTAAGAATGCGCGACAACGGGGGTTGAGGGGTTCATGACAATGCAACCTAAGTGTGTGCATTACAATGCGATGGAGGGGTGCATGACAATGCAACCTAAATGTGCATGATAATGCGCTTAAAGTGTGCACGACAATGCTAGAAAAGTGTGCAACTCCAAAAAGTAAAATACTGAAAAGGAGATACAAGCCTTAACACGAGCAATTTAACTGGAACCTCCAATTTACCTCTCGGAGGGGTCACAATGTATTTTAAAAAGGATACACCTTGCTCTTGACGAGTAACGATGAGCTACGCATTGAAGACTTGAATTGAAGTTCCCGCGGGGACAATTTTGAGCCGAAAAGTGTACTTTTCTTGCACTTTCTCGAGGGCCGAAGACTCCAATCATCACCAAAACACACAGGGAGAACAATGGAGCCTTGAAGACCACCCAGGAGGGATGGCCGACCACCTAGGCTAGTGGCCGACCAGTTGTTGACCACCAAAGTGGTCGGCTGACCAGAAAAACTGGCTGGCCGACCAGTTTATGAAAACAAGGATAGTTTGGTGTTTTTGAGGTCGGATCTTTAAGTATACACATCCAAATCACTTTTACTCACAAACACAAGGCCGAAACACATTCTCCTTTGCTCCTAGACCCTTTTCTCTCTCAAATCTGCACTTTATATGCGTTGTCCAACGCCCCACATGAAGTTTTTTCACGAAAACTTTTGATTCTCTTCGTTTTGAACCGATTAGAATTTGTTTTCGGAGCTTCTTTCTCCATTTTCACCACTTGAGGTATCTTTGTCTCGAAGTTTAGCACCTTTTCTCGGCGTTGACTTTTGTTGACTTTTTCTATTCTCGAGAGTTGACTTTTGTTGACTTTTTTGCCATTTAGGCTCGTTTTGCTGACTTTTGCATCTTTTTCCAGATGGCTGACGATATTCCATATGGCGGAGGCTCCCCGAGAGTAGAGGACGAGCCAGACGTTATGCCACTACCTCCGAGGATACGGCCGTTCGACCCCGAGAGGTACCACCCGCAGGAGCATATCCTCCCTCCGAGTACCTTCCACTATTTCACGGATTTCGCACGACGGGCGCCCGCAGACTTACCGCTACGGGAGCCTGAGTATCATCTATCTCATCATACGCGCGAGGTACGTGCTCCATTTTTACGTTCTCTGCGAAGTAGTTTGCATTTCTTGCACATTTCATGCTTTCGCTATGTACTTTATCTGCTCGCTCTGAACATGTTTACATACACAGCATTTGGTTCATCTGGCACACTGCCCACACATAGCACAATGTTGACTTGGCACACAGTTCATACATAACACAATGCTGACTTGGCACACAACTCACAATACAACATTATGTTCATTTCATACACAATTTGCACACAGCATTCTGCTAATTTGTCACGCAGCTCATTTGGGCGCACAACACATTTTGGGCACACAGTTCATTTGGGCACACAGCACATTTTGGGCAAACAGCTCATTTTGGCATACAGCACAATTTGGGCACACAGCTCATTTTGGGCACACAGCTCATAACACTGCTCAATATGAACACACAGTCCATAACGCAGTTTTTGCTCAATCTGAACACACAATTCATAACGCAGTTTTTGATCAATCTGAACACACAGTTCATAACGCAGTTCTTTGCTCGATTTGAACACACAGTTCATGACGCAGAGTTTTGCTCCATCTTAACACACAGTTCATAACGCAGAGTTTTGCTCAATCTGAACACACAGTTCATAACGTAGTATTTTGCTCAATCTGAACACACAGTTCATAACGCAGTATTTTGCCCAATCTGAACACATAGTCCATAACGCAGGTTTTGCTCAATCTGAACACACAGTCCATAACGCAGTTTTTGCTCAATCTGAACACACAGTTCATAATGCAGTTTTTTGCTCAATCTGAACACACAGTCCATAACGTAGTTTTTTGCTCAATCTGAACACACAGTCCATAACGCAGTTTTTTGCTCAATCTGAGCACACAGTTCATAACGCAGTTTTTGCTCAATCTGAACACACAGTCTACAACGCAGTTTTTTGTTCAATCTGAATGCACAGTTCATAACGCAGTTTTTTGCTCAATCTGAACACGCAGTTCATAACGTAGTTTTTTGCTCAATCTGAACACACAGTTCATAACGCAGTTTTCTGCTCAATCTGAACACAGTTCATAATGCAGTTTTTTGCTCAATCTGAACACACAGTTCATAACGCAGTTTTTTACTCAATCTGAACACGCAGTTCATAACGCAGTTTTTGCTCAATCTGAACACGCAGTTCATAACGCAGTTTTTGCTCAATCTAAACACGCAGTTCATAACGCAGTTTTTTGCTAAATCTAAACACGCAATTCATAACGCAGTTTTTGCTCAATCTGAACACACAGTTCATAATGCAGTTTTTTGCTCAATCTGAACACGCAGTTCATATCGCAGTTTTTTGCTCAATCTGAACACACAGTTCATAACGCAGTTTTGCTCAATTTGAACATACAGTTCATAACGCAGTTTTTGCTCAATCTGAACAGAGTTTATAACGCAATTTTTTACTCAATCTGAACACATAGTTCATAGCGTAGTTTTTGCTCAATCTGAACACGGAGTTCATAACGTAGTTTTCTTTTTATTTTGCACGCAGCTCATAACATAGCACACTGTTCAATCTGAACACGCAGTTCATAACACAACATTCTTTTCATTTGGAAACTGATTACATCTGTTCATTCTATTCGTAGGTATCTTCCTGTTTCACACGGGGTTACGGATCGATTATTGCGAGGGAGTGGTACATGGAGCTCCCCGATGCCGTTCGACATATTGTGAATGAGGCAGGGTTTGGCCCATTTTGTGTGGGGTTGTCGCGTCATCTAGCGAGCAGGACCCTTCTAGGTGCACTTGTAGCGAGATGGTGGGACACCACCAACTCCTTCCATTTCTCTACTATTGGGGACATGACAATGACCCCGTATGACTTCTCCATACTGACGGGCCTCGATGTGGCCAGCCGGCCGATCTCATACGATACGGATATAGGTGAGTGGGAGGCGGCTTGGACTTACCTGCTTGAAGCCCATCCGCCGATCGACAGATCATCAGGCAGGGTCAGGTACACCTGGTTCGCCGAGCAGTATAGGAGGACTATGCCGAGACTTTCGAGGCCATACAGCAGTATGCTCGGGGATTTTTGATGTTCCTCCTCGGGACCACACTGTTCTCTAATAGGGGGAACACAGTCGGGCTTTATCTTATTAGTGCTCTGGTAGACCTATCACAGGTCCGACACTTCGATTGGGGCGGCGCTGGCCTCGCTATCCTTTACTGCTACATGAGCGCGACCTCCCGAGAGCAGGGGACCATAGTAGGTGGCTACTGGCGAGCCTGGGAGGTACATTCTGCCCTTTTGATTTGCATTTCTGCTTTTCATTATCTGTACACTGCACACAGCATTCAGCATTCTACATTTCCTGCTTTTCATTACCTGTACACTGCACACTGCACACAGCATTCTACATTTTCTGCTTTTCATTACCTGTACACTGCACACGGCACACAGCATTCTGCACCCAGCATTCTACATTTCCTGCTTTTCATTACATGTACACTGCACACTGCACTCAGCATTCTACATTTCCTGCTTATTCTGTATTCTGATAGCCATTGTCTTGCCTTTCACAACTGTGGGTTTACGCATACTTCCCGATGCTTGCGCCTAAGCTGGAGGTCATGGCACCTCTCGAGATCCCCTATTCACCCAGATTTGAGGGTCGGTGTCGGCCCAGGCTCCAGGAGACTCTGCCATACCTCAGGTAGTTCTTCGACACAGTGTGGGCGACCGAGGTAAACCAGAACTCTCAGTTCTTCATGCTTTCAGCTTGATTCATCTTGCATATTTATGATATCTAATCAGTTTATGCACTTGCTATCCGCAGATCGCTTGGCAGCCTTGGCTGGAGATGCCCGGGTATTCTTGGTTCCAGTTCCCTGGGGCATTGGGCGCCTCCCGATATAGGATTTTGTTTGAGGGACCAATCGGCAGGGCCTGGTTTCTCAGGGATCGCTTCATGCGCCAGACGATGGGTAATCCCAATCAGGAGATTCCCTCACCGCCTCCATTGGACATGCAGTCCACAGAGCGTCTGACTCCCCAGGAGGTTGATGACCCTATGCTAGGTATCGATGCAGTCCTTTTCATGGAGGAGGGGGAGTACGCGACATACCACCATACATACTTGATGCCCTCATTGACAAGTGTCCGTACCCCTACGAGGAGAGCTGCTGACGTTCCGTCATCGAGTCGCGCTCGAGCTGCAGACATCCCTTCCAGTAACAGGGCTAGCACATCGAGGGGTAGGGCTAGAGGGATGCCCTCGACTTGCCAGTATGCTGGGTGGCCAGATCTTCTGACCGAGCTGACAGGCTGGGAGTATGGAACATCATACCAGATTCCACTGGAGCCTCCATTGCCCGATCACCGATACGTTAGCGACCCTGACTCACCACCGGTATGCTCCACAATTTTTCATTTATCATTCAAATATTTAGACATTCATTCATTCACTGATGAATTGAACTTGCATCTAGAGCCTCCCAGAGAGTATACTGAGGGGTTACTCGGGTGGTGGCCTCACTCGAGAGCATGGTCTTGCGGAGGGAGACGCTGCTGCACTCCTACAGTATCCCAGTATTTTCTAGTTTCCTTGCATTTATCATACTTCTAATGACATACGAAAAACTGAACATTTTACTATACTGATTCACTATATGTGTAGAGCACATCTGTCACAACATGTTCACACGCTATATCTGCATGCACTCATTCTACTCATCATTCTTGTATCTGATATACATACTTTGGCTAATACATTCAAACTGTCTTTTCAGGTCATGCATGTACCGCCCGGGCCATCCAGGCCTTCTCGAGCAGCTCGGAGAGGGGTCTCGACTCACGACTGAGGTAGGCGTAGAGCACCTGTCATATATGACGAGGAGTCCAGCGAGGAGGAGGAGTCAGTACATCCATAGTCAGAGACATCTGCAGGTAGGGATGATGACTCCGGTTTTGGTTCTGAGGACGGAGGTGACGCCGAGGAGGATTCCGAGGACGGTGACTCCGATTCAGATGGGGGTGCTGGCAGCGGTGGTGCAGAGGCTGCTCAATCGAAGAGGGTGAAGAGAGCGTCTCGGTCTTGAGCTTGATAGTACTGATGCAGATATTCCTACTTTATTTTTCTTTTTACATGTAGTTGTAGCACATTGTACAGCTTAGGCAGTTTTATTTTCTTCAAAACTTGTACCTTGTTGTAAAATGTTGTAAAAAAGAAACCATGCTGGAATGAAAACAGCTTTTTGTTCAAAAAGTGTTGTATTTGTATTCTAAGCATCGCATCGCATCATTTTACACAAAAATGAACATCGTGTATTGCCAACTCAGGTAGTGAACCGGTGCAACAAACTAAACAACTCGACTTAATAAACAACAGCAAGACCTTAGCAAGTCTACAACTCGATAGGCGAAGAGTAACCTCTCGATAAACAAATGAGCGACAACTCGATAAACAAATGAGCAACAACTCGATAAGCCAAACCTAACAACTCAATAAGCAAAACTTAACAACTCGATAAGCAAATGCATCTTGGACAAAATAACCCACAGAACGCATCCGAAACAGAGGTAAACTCAAACCTTCAGCACTCTCAGGACACAGGAAAGCTAGAGACTCTCTTCTGGAGACAAGGAAAAGGTTACAGACCACCTTTTCTTGATGGCTGACCACCAAAAGTGGCTGGGCGACCATTTTCTTGTTGTGAAGACCAAAAAAAATAGTTGGCCGACCAGAAAAACTGGCTGGCCGACCAGTTTTTTTGGGGACCTCCAGATTCTTGCCACATGTCCTCTAAACAGTGCCTTATCCTCCATAAAGGTTCCAGCTTCGTGGTTCCCTCATTCTAACTCAGTTTTGCACCAAAATGAAGGCATTTCTTGCCCAAAATCTCACAAATTAGATTGCTACCTTGGATGGCTCGGAAAAGTTGAATTTCTGAGGCTTCGACATAAATACACTATTCGCGCTGAGTCGCACCCCGCTGCGTTTTCTGTTCCTTCATGCCGCGGCAAGGTTTTGGATTCCGATAACTCACGTCTTTAGCTTTGGCAAACAAGAGGTATGTCCCACATTCGAAGACTTCCAAGCTTTAATGGAATCCGAACGCGATGAAGAAATTTTGCCACAATTCCGCTTTGGCCACGTCCAAGCCTTAGGACGAATGTGTGGACTCACTATGCATGACGCTCGGTCTTTGATCCACGATGGAGAGTTGGACATCCCCAGCTTGGTTCATCAGTTTTCCGATGTCGGTGACCACGGCGATCATCACTGGCAGGATTTTCAGCGGCATGCGCTTTGCTTGTGCATGCTGTCTCATTTCTTGCTTGCCTCAGGTTCCGGAGGGTCCAGCATCTGTTTGATTGAGGTTGCCCAAGGCTTAAAAGAGGGCAAGAGTTGCATCGCCATGACACTAGCTGAGACATTGATGGGTTTAGATGCTTTTCATCGCCGAGAGACGACTAGATTCGCAGGGAGTCCACTACTGCTGCAGGTAATGTTTCCCACCCCATCTCACATGTATTTCTGACATCACTCGACCCTGAGGCTCGGTTTTTCTCTCAAAACCCTCTTCCTCACTTTTCTCTCCACATACACCTCTCTATTCTTTAATCTCTCATTTTTTATCCCTCCCCAGATATGGTTGATGGATAAGTTGAAGGTTGTGGACTCATGCCCAGCATATTCAGCTCGCGCCTATT
This sequence comes from Camellia japonica, assembly GCA_030407325.1. NCBI lineage: Eukaryota > Viridiplantae > Streptophyta > Magnoliopsida > Ericales > Theaceae > Camellia > Camellia japonica. The sequence goes on along the minus strand of JAPPVO010000002.1, from coordinate 179,971,573 downwards.
TCTTCCGACGACGTCTATGGATATGCAGTTTGTCCATAGACCGCATTGCTTGGCGCTGCCCTTGGCTCAATCTACCGGCGAAGAGTTACAGCATGTCCCGGCAGCTCGGGATTCAGTTGATCGGCCTGACACATTGTGTCTTTTACTTCCCGTTCCGATTTCGGCGCTAGTTCGACCATGATCATACCTTCTCGGAAGAAGGGATAGAGTACCCTGCTGCATTTGCAGTCCGAGGCGCACAGCTAGCTCGGTATGCCACAGCATGGAGGACTAGGGAGCTTCTGGCCCCCGCTCCCACTTTCAGTTACACCCTCTCTGATGAGTGCATAGCTTGGCTTGACGAGGTGGTACAGGTTGGGCCCGCTTTGATATCAGAGGCTTCGACCAGCTCTGGGAGGGGGAACAGGAACACCTGACTTGACTATGCCTCGAATTTATTGCTTTATTAGTACTTTCAAGTTTTCTTTATGAATGTAATGAAAAGCAACTTCAATTTGTATTCAAGAGTAGGAGAACTCTGTACTGAAATCAATGTAACTGAAGGTTGTGGGTACTGAAAATTTTCCATTTGATCCAAGAATGGACTAAGTCGTAAAAAGATTAATTTGAGCAAAATCAACTTTTATTAAAACTTTTCAAAACCATTTTCGATATGGATCAAAACTAGACACGCCCGGGATCTATCACTGAGATGTACAACCCCGGATCCCATCAACTGGAAAGTTGCCCCTAGTCTGAATAGCACTGCACTGGAGATCACAACCGAGCTCTTGAATGCAGAATAGACAAAGATGACTAACATGATCACATGGACAAAGTTGATCGGGGAAGTGTTTATGGCTGGACTTCAGGAACGTATCCCAAAGATGGGAATCAAGCCTTACGTAGTTCAGCTCAGGTTCAGTCGTGTATTAACACTCTCCTTTTGTGCTCTAACTTTTGCCAAGGCCGCCCTTTCTGGGTTTTCAATCTTGCGAGCTCAGTTTTTATTATTTCAAATTTTTCATGCTATAACTTTTGCCTAGGTCGCCCTTTCGGGTTTTCGGCCTAGCGAGCCACTCAGGGATAGTATTTCTTCAACTTGTCCATGTTGATCGGCTGAGAGAACTCTAGGCCATCTAGGTCCATCAGAACGACAGCTCCACCCGACCAGATAGACTTGATGATATAAGGGCCAGTCCAATTGGGTCTGAATTTTCCCCTTGGGTCGTGAATGGGAGCTCGGTTGTCTTTGAGCACTAGATCCCCTTCTTTCAAATTCCTGGACTTAACCTTCTTGTTGAAAGCCCTGGGAATTCTTCGTTGATAACCTTTGACGTGATACAGTGCTTTCAGCCTTCTTTCATCAAAGAACATGAGTTCTTCGAACCTGCTTTGCTGCCAATCTGCCTCAGCTATCTGACACTCAGCCAATACTTGTAACGACGGAACCTCAACTTCGATAGGTAGAACAGCCTCCATCCCGTAAACCAAGGAATACGGAGTCACCCCAATAGAAGGTCGAATTGAAGTCCGGTAACCCCACAAACCGAATGGCATCTTATCTAGCCAGTCCCGGTAGGTTTCCACCATTTTCTGCAGTATATGCTTGATGTTCTTGTTGGCGGCCTCAACTGCTCCGTTGGTCTACGGCCGATATGTAGACGACTTATGAAAAGCCACGTTGTACTTCTCCAACAAGTCGATCACCTCCTTCTTGAAGTGGGAACCATTATCCGAAATAATCTCATTCGGGACCTCGTAGCGACAGATGATGTTGTTCCAGATGAACTTAGCAACATGCGATGCCTTTAACACCACGTAAGATTGGGCCTTAACCCACTTCGTGAAGTAGTCTATCGCTACCAAGATGTACTCATGTCCATTGGACCCCTTCAGAGTGACAACCCCAATTACATCAATCCCCCAGACTAAAAATAGCCATGGCGAAGTCATGTTGTACAGCTTCGATGGCGGAATGTTCATGCGGTTTGCATGGATCTGACATTTGTGGCATCACCGAACAAAGCCAATATAATCCTCCTCCATGGTGGACCAATAATAACCCTGTCTAAGGATCTTCCGGGCTAGCATCACCCCGTTCATGTGCGCTCCGCACTCTCCTCCATGGATGACCTTCATCAGGCGCTTGGATTCTTCAGCATCAACACACAGTTTATACATCTCGAGATGACCCCTCTTGTACAGTTTACCCCCGCAGATGATGAACTGAGCAGCCATTCTTCTAATTGCCCTCTTATCTTTGGCATTTGCCCCTGGTGGATATGATTCCTTCTCCAAGAAGTTCCAAACGTCATAATACCAAGGATTCTCATCTTGTACCTCATCTATGGCAGCAATCAGCTCGTAGGCCGGCATGAACTTCTGTTCAATGATGATCGAACGCATCCGGGGCTCAAAGGACCTAGGCAAGATGGCATGCATGCTAGGCCACAAACAAGGCAACAATGCATAACACTCAAAGGCACTTAAAGAGTGGAATAAGTAGGAACATGGCAGTCCTATATGCTCTGAAATGTCATGGTAAATGATGCCAAATCATGTACACAACACAAATGAAGCAAGCTATGGTACGCAAAGCTTGAAGCTAGCATAGGCATTTGCACTACGGCTATGCAAAACATGAAGCATATGGAAAAGGCAACCCAAAATAGTCCTAGAACATGTCGAAATAAGTCTAAAACATGTATGGAAGGAAGCCAAAACAAGCTAGCATGAAGGGCATAAGGCATGATGCATACAAGGCCAAAAGGGAGGATTACACTACACCTACCAAGACCAAGCATGAGTTGACTTTGCCAACAAAAATTAGAGTTATATCATGGCAAAATAACCCCAAAAACATACTGAAATAATAGCTCGCAAGCTTAGGCATGAAGGCATACACAATGGCTCATGTTTAAGGCATAAAGGACCAACCCTCCAACACATTGAATAAGTGAAAAATGTAAGTGTATGACCATGAAACATGCACTGAAATCTTATAAAAAAATGATGCCAAATCATTCAAATAGGCCAAGCAATGCATGCTAGTGGACTTGATACACAAAGCTAACAAGCTAGAATGCATTATAGCTATACAAAGCATGGCATGCATGACCAAATCAACACAAATTAGAGCTAGATCATGCTAAAACATGGACAAAAGCTTCTTAGAGTTAAGCCAAAAGCATGCTAGAATGATAGTCTAAAGCATGATACACATTAGGCTAGTTCATGGAATTGCACTACAAGTGCATGGAGCATGCAAGGGGATATCAAACCAAATCTTAACAGAGGTATGACATGGCAAAACAACACTAAGAACATGCTGAGATAAACCCAAAACAGGCTAGAATGACATGTTACTTCATGAAGCACACAAAGCTAGTTTGCAAAATTTACACTACAAGGGTATAAGGCATGCATGAGGTGACAAAACCAAACCAAAATAGTGGTATGCCATGCTGAAATAAGCCCAAATACATGCTAAGATATGGCCAACATAAGCTTAACAAACATGCTCAAACATGAGGCATTCAAGGCAAGCATTCAAAACACAAGGAGAGGGGATGACCCTCTGCTATTTGGGACCTCCAAACACCATTTCCACCACTAAAATTCCTCTAAGTTTCAGTGGTGAGAAGGCCAAAACAAGGTGGTCCCAATAACTTAAAAGGATGGCACAAGAACAAGGCCAAACAAGGCCTAAGAGGGGGTAGACCACCCCCAACACAAAAGTGACCTTAAACAAACATTTTAAGGACTAAAAAATAGAACTTTTTACAGTAGAAAGTCAAGCCAAAAAAAGCATGCAAGTAGGTCTAAAAGCTTAAGTAAAACAAAGGGTTAAAGGGTTAGTTGACTCACCCTTGTAGAACCTCTTCAAGGCTACCACTCCAGCAGCTTCTTTGAGCTCAAACCAATCCAAAAACTCCAAAACCAACCTCAAAGAGCCTCAGCAACAAAAGGATGGTGTTTTGGTGTGTGTTTGTGTGTTAAAGTGTGATAAAACTACACTTTTAAGCACAAAACAAGAACAAACAAGGAAATATAGAGACAAGTGTGTATCTATAGCTTAAGCAACAAAATCTGAACCTAAGGAAGAAGGGGGGAGGTTCTCTTTTATAGAGAACCAAAGATCAAGCTTGTTGGACAAGCTTGAGGCCTAAAGACATCCTTCCATGTATGGAGGATGGCTTTTGTGCTTACCAACTGGCAAGAAAATATCTCCAGGAAGCTGGTGAAAAGTAGCCAACCACTTGAAGTGGTAGGCCGACCACCACAAGTGGTCTCCCAAAAATAAAACTGATCGGCCAGGGGTAGGAGAAGTCTACACATTGAAAGCAAGGTGGTGGTGTGGTGGCCGACCAGAAAAGGTGGCCCAAAGACCAAGAAAACCAGTTATCCGACCAAAAAATTGGCTGGCAGGAAGGAAAGTGGTCTCTAAGGGGAAAAACTGGTCTCCCACCCTTGTACCACCTTCCAAACAATGTAAACAAGGTTTGTGCCAAAAACAAACCAAAAGGGATGCAAGACGAGAGATCGGGAGGCAAAGCGCGCAGCCGGGAGCCTCGAAAACTGGTCTACGACCACAAAAGTGGTCTCCCGGACCATAGTGTCCCTCTAGGAAGAGGCAACAAGGTGTGGTTCAAAAA
>JAPPVO010000002.1:179222302-179366836 GCA_030407325.1 Camellia japonica | reverse complement strand
GGCTGCACAATCTCAAGAGCGATTCCACACAGGTCTTTGCAAGGCTGCGCAAAACATTTCATTTTTGAAAGTTTTTAAGAAAGCGACAAATCATTCGCGCTAAAGATAGTGTGGAACCAGTCTGGATCAGGCCAGGGTCCTTCTCAGTACTCACGCTGACAAGCATGACATCATTCATTAAAAGCTTAGCATGCGTTCCTTTTTCTCAAAATGATCAAAGTTTTTACAAAACCCGAGGATTCCTTCCCCTTCGTTTTCATCACCACAGTGTTCGAAAAGGGGTTTTATGAAAAGCTTAGGTATCATACGATGTTCAAGGCACAAGAGAGCAGGCGGTATGTACTGTCGTTCCATTCACACCTTTTGGCACGGCTAACTCAAATAGCAACAATACGGCACATGATAGCCACGGCTGTTTCATTCAGATGTTGGCATAACTGGTTCCTCGGCAGAAACAACTCAAAAAAGCAAAAAAAACTATTTATAAGACAAAACGGTGTTTGAGGCAACACCCGAAATCACCTGGTATTCTATACAAGAGGACTGACTCATTACAATTAGACAGACCTTAAGCAAAAGGACTGACTCAAAACAATGAGACAGGCTCAAGACAAAAACAGAAGACTGACTCGACACCCAAGTCAGAATTTCGAAAATTAACATTTAACAGATGCCCAAAAATGCGTGCCAAACGCCGCATCCAAAAATGTGCCAAGCATTGCCAATAGGCGGTTCACCTTCTGATTATATACTCGCAGTATCTGTATCCTCAACATCCAACAACTGGGTGGTGACGGACTTCGCTGAGGTAGGCGGGAGGATAACCTCGTTATCAATCAAATCTTGCACCTCATGCCAGAGGCGAAAACAATTGTCGGTGGCATGGCCTGTCTGTTGGTGGTACGCACAGTACAGAGCAGCATCATGTGTGGCCGGGAGATTCTTCGGGAGGGGCCGAGGCTCCAGGGGTTTAAGGTGTCCCCTCTCGGCAAGGATTTGAAGTGCCTTGGATAATGGCATATAGAGAGCATGGAAGACCCTGCGCCCTCGGGCAGGTATTTGGAGCCTGAGCACTCTTGCTAGGTGTGCTAGCGAACGGATCGACGGGGGCGGCCTTGGATTTCTGATCCTTTCCGGATACAAGGTTGGGAGGGGGAAGGACTGTTTTGGCATGACGGGCCTGCCCCGGTTCTTTGATTGACTGGAACTGCCCTCAGGCGGAGTGGGGAAAGCATCCTCCACAGCTTTTGACATAATGCGGATATCTGTTGTTTGTTCATCCCTCCGGCTTTCAAAGCCTCTACTGCCCACAACAGTTGTTCGATGGGGTCGGCATCTGCCTTTGTCTTGCCTTTGTCTCTGGCTCAGCCTGATCTAGAGTTGGTTTGATGCGTCATTGCCATAGCTGGAGGTCATCTCTGGTTGGCTGAGTTCAATTACAATTCGCCCCAATAGCGGGGGCTCTTGGGGTACAAAGCCTCCGGCATATGGTGCGGCTGGCGGCGAAACAGACATCCCATAGGCGAGATCCATCACGGACCTTTGAAGATCACCTATCATCCTCATTAGTTCAATGTAGTAGGCTCGCGAGCCTGATATAGCTGAGGGGCCCAAATGGGTGCGCGGCCAGTGATCTGGGCGGATGCGGCATGTCAACAGTGGTTTCACTGTGTAGGGTGATTCCTTGATCCAACGCGGCCGTCATGACCACGATCTCTTCTGAATTCTGCGTCATGCTAAGTCCTGCCTCAGCAAGGAGAAGACACTAACTGTTCTGGATCAATTCTCTGAATCTCTGAACTGAAATGGAAAGACAAGCAGCATTTCAGCCCCAAATAGATCAAACACGGGTGTAGTCGAACAACTGCACTCTACTACTGAACACTGTTCCCCAGAATCACTATTCAAAACTGAACTGATACCCGCAGACACAACTGATTCTCAAAAGCTGATACTGGTGCCCTCAGGCCGGATACCCAAACTTGCAAACTGATATGCGTGTCCTGCAGAGATACACTCTAAAAGCACATAGCAGATAAATGAAGCCGAACACCCCTATGCTGGGTAGGGTTTCCCTGTCCTATTTTGTCAGGAGCTAGGGTTTCACTACGCACACAGCGGTTTCAAACAACCTAAAATCGGGTAAGCAACCTGTCCTAGTTGGAATGGTCACTATGGATTCCGAATATGCACTAGGTCGAATGGTCAAAAAGGGTGCCCCGGTAAAACCGGGTTGTGTTCCCATGCTGTCAGAGCCCATAACCGGTCAGCCTTATGGTCATGCCTTGACAAGACAAGCCTCCGGCAAACCGTTCAGGAATGGCAGATGGCAAACACGGTGTCCTAGGTGCACCAATGCAAATGCAATGCAAAGAGACACATAAACGTAGTCAAAACTGGATATCACGAGTTTGAGTCAAGCTCTCTAAAATCCCCAGCAGAGTCGCCAGAAACTGTAACAAGCCCGCGGGGGACCTCGCTACAGTTCGGACTCCCTTTTTGTTTTGTTGCGGTTCTTAATCTGAACCAAAGAGTCCAACTCTGGCAAATTGTTTTGAAGGAAAACAGATTTTTTTTTGAAAAGTAGTGCCAAACATGGACTGCTTTGCCAGATTACAGAGTCGCCACCTAAATATTTTTTAAATGGGAATTTAGGAAACCCTGACTCGGTGCCGAAGGCCACGTGTCCGTCATCACCAAATGTCTTGGCTTGGGAGCTTGGGTACGATCGGGGAACGTCAGCTATGAGCACCCCCTTTCGCCCGGTTCGAAGACCGGCCTCTACTAACCGTGATATCTGATTTTGAAAACGTTACGTGTTCTTATTCCGGTTATTAGCCTAGAATTACTATGTTATGCGCACAGTAAACAAGTATAGACTAGATTGCCTAATTTGGGAATAAACATTGCATATCCGTTCGTTTTGAAAGCGTTTCGGGTTTTGCTACTCGCAAGTACGCTAAAATACGGATTTCAATGAGTTTTCCAACTCAAGCAACCCAACCTCCACCCATAGGCATTCAAACAGTTTATCTCATATAAGCATTTAGCCTCATGGTAATCATGTTGTCATGTTAACATTCACACGCATGCGATATGCTAAAGCGTAAACACTTACATCGTACTACGTGCCAAAACAATAAACTGGTTAGCAAACATGCATGTCTGAGTTCATGTTAAAATGGCTAATGCAACACATACAGAGATGCAGTTTAGAGTAGGCTCGGTTAACCCTAAAATGGCATGTGAAATGCTACAATTATCACGTATTCAATTTTGGAAATTGAAAGTACGATGCAGTTTGTATGATGTACCGAGCCCGGTGCATGTTTAGACAAATGCATGGATGCACGCATGCGTTGCATAAGGTATGCTAAAAATAGACGTGCCCTAATCTACCATCATAAGCAGGTAAATAAAAGGGAAGAAAGAAGTGGGGGTTGGAAGACATACAAACCACTCACCCACACTTATTACAATTATGCCCTCGCTCGGAGGGACCAAAAAAATAATACAGATTAATTAGCTATGCAAACTAATTAAAATATTACAATCCAACTAAATTAATCAAATAAATTAATTAATCTAATTAAAGCAGTAAACCGCCTCGAGATGAGGGCCGGATGCAACGCATGCTCGGGACTTGCTCGGAATCGCACTGCCATGCCTAGCCTGCCTCTGTTTTCCCTGCTCTGCCTTTCTGAAAACTTCCAAAGTCTCAGAACTACTTCTCAAGGCACTGGGGGATACCACCGGCTGAGTAGGACTTCCACCGGCATCAGCATGAGGTCACCGGCACAAAATACATCCATCGGCCATAAATAGACTGCCGGTCGGCACTGAATGTCTGCAGAACCTGCAACTCACAGCAGCAGAGGGCAAAAACTTGCATGGCAATGTAATTCCAACAATGTGTGCACCAATCATGCCCCTTATCATATTTATGACTCAAAGGGGCATGCGCCTCGATTCTCGGGCCACCAATCACGCATTTCCATGCATGATGGCCCAAAGAAACAAGTGTGCAATTTCATGTCAAATGAAATGCAAACTAAGCAAACAAAAAAGGCCCAATTCCTATCACCAAGTCAAGGAACAAGGCATGCATGCAAGATGCATTTCAACCTAATCATGTTAGCTAGGGATGCAATATGAGCATGTGGACAAACAATGCAAGCATACAAGCATACATGAGGTAAGCATGCAAGCAAGTAAATGATGGTCTTAAACATGACTTAGGCAACTCCAAATAGGCCTAAAATCAGTGGCCAAAGTGCCCAAAAATGAAGGCCAACACACACACACATGCATATGTTTAAGACTTAACACTTAGGCACTAAGTAAGCAACCCTCAAGCACACTTGAAAGGGGATATCATGGACAACTAGCATGCAATATAAGCTCTGAAATTGCACAAAATAGAGGTGCCAAACCAACTAATTCAAGCAATTAAAGCATGCAAATGGCCCAAGTACTTGAGGCTCACCAAAGAGGCAATGAACTACACTTAGTACAACCACACATGGCAATACTTAGGCGACCAAAAACAAAGTTTTAACACATAAAACTAAGTCCAAAAGACCACCTAGATGGCATCTATATGGTTTAAATTAAAAGTCATGCACACATGCACTCCCAAGGAACATACAACATGAGCTCTTGAAACATCAAAGAGGCATGCAATGCAAACATATGAGCATGTTAAATGGACTGAAATAACATGGCAAATGGTCTCAAACTATTGAAATGATGCAAACAAGGCATGCTACACATTCATGCTCAAGGCTAACAAGCCTAAAATGCAAAAAGGCTATACTAAGCATGCCAAGACCAACCCAAACACTTATGGACAGACCTAAAACACGTCAAGATAAGCACAAAATCTTCATGAATCTAAGCCTAAAGCATGCTCAAATTAGGGCTAACAACCTAAGGCATGTTAAGGCAATACAAGGCATTACATGGCAACTATGCTAAGCATGCATAAGGGACCAAAACCAACACACAACATGATTATATCATGGCATAATAAACATAAAATGCAGCCTAGACATGATCAACAAACACTCCAACAAAGGCTTCCTCAAGAGGCCAAAACTTGTCCTTTTCAAGGACATCAAGGAGAGGGGGTGGCCCTCTCCTTCTTGGGACTTCAAGGCATCATCTACACCACTCAAATCCCTTAAGATTTCAGTGGTGAAGAGACCCCAACACCAAAATCCCGGAGCTCTCACAAAATAGCACAAAAATGAGGCCTTTCAAGGCCTAAGAGGGGCCAAACTTCCCCAAAGCACAAAGCACCCTTAACCAACAATAAAGAGGACTAAAAAACAGAACTTTTTTGTATTAAATGCTGAGCACAAAAATAGTTCTAAACTATGCAAAAATGGAGTGCAAAAATGGGGTAAAAAGGGGTAGTTTCTTAGCCTTGAAGACCACCTTCACAAAGGTTGATGTTGTTGCTTCTTTGAGCTCAAATCCAACCAAAAACTTCAAGAACCAGCCCTTAGAACCTCAGTAACCGAAGGAAGGTGAAACACTAGGTGCTTGTGTGCAATAATATGGATTAAAGCACCTAGTGTAGAAACAAGAGAGGAAAAGAGAGATAGGATAGATACACAAGTTCTAACCTAGAACCAGAGCTTCTTCTCTGTCTTTTCTCTCTAAAATGTCTAACTCTCCAACCCTTGAGCCAAGAGGAGGAAGGGTTCTCTTATAGGCAACAAAGCTTACAAGCTAAGCAAACCAAAGGCTCATCCCTCCATACACGTGTATGGAGGGAAACAAATGCTATACAGCTGCTTCAAAATATCTCAGAAAGCAACTGAACAGTAGTCGGCAGGGCAAAATTGTCATTTTGACAAAATTGACTTCCGACCGGCACAATATAGTGCCGATGGCAACACCAACCAGCCGGTGGCCTCTAGCCACTGCCGGTGGTGTGTGGGGATGCCTCACAAGGCATTCCTGCCCCTCCAAGGCAAAGCACAAGTGTTTGGTGCAAAACCAAACACAAAACGGTCAAGTTCGGAGGTCCTAAGGCAAGGCGCGTAGCCGAGAACTCCGGGAACTCCAAACAAACACGAACATGGATAATCACCGAGTGTTCAAGCGGTGACGTCCAGGTCTTGAGGACGGTCAAAAATGGGGTGTCTACAATATGGAATGAAGTTGAACGCCTCCAAATGTGCGTTTAGGATCGGCTATGGAAAATTCTTGGGTTACATTGTCAACCATCGAGGAATCGAAGCCAACCCAAGACAAATCACAGCAATCCTAGAACTCGGCTCCCCTCGATCGGTCAAGGAGGTTCAAAAGTTAATAGGGATGGCCGCCGCACTCAACAGGTTCATCAGTCGTTCCACGGACCGTTGCTAACAATTCTTTCATACACTACGGCAGGGCAAGGCTTTTGAATGGTCCACCGAGTGCGAAGCCGCTTTCAACGGCCTCAAGACCTAGCTCCGATCAGTTCCACTCCTGGCAACGCCTTCGACAGGCGACCCACTCATTTTGTATCTTGCTGTTTCCGACTGGGCCGTCAGCGCCGTATTGATAAAGGAAGAATTGGGGGAGCAGCGGCCAGTGTATTATGTGAGCAAGGCAATGGTCGACGCCGAAACTCGCTACCTTCCATTGGAAAAACTCATTCTGGCCCTAGTCATGGCGGCAAGAAAACTGATGCATTACTTCCAGGGACATAGCATTGGGGTGCTAACAGATTATCCCCTCCGATCAATACTACGCAGTGCGGAAGCATCTGGACGTGTTTCAAAGTGGGCTCTGGAACTCAGCCAGTACGATATTCAGTTTCTGCCTAGAACCTCAATCAAGGGACAGGTGCTTGCCGACTTTGTTGCCGAATTCACTGGGGGCCTTGCCGACTTCAAGTCTGATGAAATTCGACCAAAGCCGAACCGGAGGATTTATGTTGGTGACATTTGGCAGTTGTATTGTGATGGATCGTCCAATCAGCAGGGTAGTGGAGCCGGAGTTGTAATCATGGCTCCCGACGGCGCAATAATTGAGCAGGCCGTCAAGCTCGGCTTCGAAGCATCAAATAACGAAGCCGAATACGAAGCCCTTCTAGCCGGTTTGCGGAATGCGCATATTCTTGGTGCTCGGTGTTTGCATGTGTTTTGTGATTCAAAACTGGTGATCAATCAGCTAAAGGGGGAGTACGCGGCAAGAAACAACCGCATTGTGGCCTACATGAAAACGACCAATTCCTTGTTGGCAAAATTTGACCATCATGAGTTGAACCAGATAACACGTGATCAGAAGACCCATGCAGATGCCTTGGCTTGCCTAGCCTCCACCATCAACTCAGAGATTAAACGGACCATCGAAGTAGGTTTCATCCCGGAGCCCAGCATTGGCCCTTCGGAGGAAGTCCAGATCAACGTTATAGAATCCACACCGAGTTGGATGAATCCCATTGTTGCATTCCTATCTTCTGAACAACTCCCAGAGGACAAGAAAGAAGCGCACAAGTTGAGAAACAAAGCCATGCGATACTACTTGGATCTGCAAGCAAGACTTTATAAAAAATCCCTCTCTGGTCCATATTTGGAATGTGTGCACCCAGACAAAGACGAGGAGCTTCTGACTGAGATACACGAAGGCAGTTGCGGTGCCCATTCTGGCGGACGCTCTTTGGCCCATCGAGTTATAACGCAGGGGTATTATTGGCCAACAATGAGAGCGGATGCCGAGTGTTATGCGAAAAAGTGTGAACAGTGCCAGAAGTTCTCCCCGTTAAACCATCTGCCTGCTGAAGAGTTAAACTCCATCACCAGTCCTTGGCCGTTCGCCCAGTGGGGGCTTGATATCGTAGGACCATTGCCGAGGGCCCCAGGGAACAAGCGATACCTAATCGTCGCAACAGATTACTTCACAAAATGGGTCGAAGCGGAGGCATTAACACACATTCGAGATGCTGATGTTAAGCGCTTTGTGTGGAGGAACATCATAACACGATTCGGCATTCTAAGGGCTTTTATCTTAGACAACGGCACCTAGTTTGATTGTGGCGTCTACCGAGAGCGGTGCAGCAAGTATGGTATCCGGCCTTACTTTTCTACGCCGGCTTACCCCCAAAGCAATGGTCAAGCCGAAGCCTCTAACAAATCCATCTTGGACGGCATCAAGAAGAGGCTGGAGAAAGCCAAAGGCAAATGGGTCGAAGAATTGCCGAGTGTATTGTGGGCTCATCAAACTATGCCGAGGAGATCAACTGGAGAAGCGCCGTTTGCCCTATGCTTCGGAACCCAGGCGATCTTACCCCTTCAGATCGGCCACCCGACCCTCAAGTCGCAAGTTTTTGATACAGGCCGAAATGATATGATGCTGGCTTTGGATTTGATTCTAATCGAAGAACGAAGAGACCATGCCCTTGCGTCCATGGCACGGTACCAGCAGTAGCTGGCAAAGTCGTATAATCAACGCGTTCAGCTGCGCCGCTACATACCAAGAGAGTTGGTCCTGAAGAAGGTGCTTCTAGCTGACAGGAAACTGGCTAATGGAAAACTGGGTCCAAACTGGACGGCCCCTATCAGATAGATTCTATCGCGGGAGCAGGGGCGTATCGGCTGAAAGATATGTCAGGAAGGAGTCTCCCATGACCTTGGAATTCAACGCATTTACGTAAATTCTATTATTGACCTGGCTTGTGGACTTGATACTTGTACAAATTTCACTTCTGCAATGCAAAGTTTCTTATTTCTTAATCACGCAATTCAGTTTACGAGCTCTTTGGGCCGATAAAGCCTCTAGATTCGGAGCGCCCTTCATGGATATCACGATTGGCCAAAGTCTCTGGATTCGGAGCCCCATCAGTGCATGATGTCTTTGGGCCGATAAAGCCTCCAGATTCGGAGTGCCCTTCGTGGATATCACGATTGGCCAAACAAAGTCTTCAGATTCGGAGCCCCATCGGCGCATGATGTCTTTGGGCCGATAAAGCCTCCGGATTCGGAGCGCCCGTCGTGGATATCACGATTGGCCAAACAAAGTCTCTGGATTCGGAGCCCCATCGGCGCATGACGTCTTTGGGCCAATAAAGCCTCCGGATTCGGAGCGCCCTTTGCGGATATCACGATTGGCCAAACAAAGTCTCCGGATTCAGAGCCCTACTGGTGCATGACACCTTTGGGCCGATAAAGCCTCTGGATTCGGAGCGCCCTTTGTGGATATCATGATTGGCTAGTCTCCGGATTCGGAGCCCCATTGGCGCATGACGTCTTTGGGCCGATAAAGCCTCCGGATTCGGAGCGCCCTTCGTGGATATCACAATTGGCCAATACAAATCTCTGGATTCGGAGCCCCATCGGTGCATGACACCTTTGGGCCGATAAAGCCTTCGGATTCGGAGCGCCCTTCGTGGATATCATGATTGGCCAATACAAGTCTCCGGATTCGGAGCCCCGCTGGTGCATGACACCTTTGGGCCGATAAAGGCTCCGGATTCGGAGCGCCCTTCGTGGATATCACAATAGGCCAAACAAAGTCTCCGGATTCGGAGCCCCATCGGCGCATGACGTCTTTGGGCCGATAAAGCCTCTAGATTCGGAGCGCCCTTCGTGGATATCATGATTGGCCAAACAAAGTCTCCGGATTCGGAGCCCTTTCGTGGATATCACGATTGGCCCCCGTCTCCGGATTCGGAGCCCCATCGGCGCATGATGTCTTTGGGCCGATAAAGCCTCCGGATTCGGAGCGCCCTTTGTGGATATCACGATTATCCAAACAAAGTCTCCGGATTCGGAGCCCCTTCGTGGATATCACGATTGGCCCCCATCTCCAGATTCGGAGCCCCATCGGCGCATGCCGTCTTTGGGCCGTTAAAGCCTCCGGATTTGGAGCCTCATCGGTGCATGACAACTTTATTGTCCAAATCTGGAGCCGAATAGATATTGAATGAAAAGTGCACTCTTATGTCGAGCCGGTAAAACCCGTTTACACATTAAAGCATACAAACATTCCAAATGAAATGCTTAGTTAACTCGGGCCGGTCAATGTTTATTTAAACATCTAAGACACATTCACTCAAACGTTTATACAATGAAACACGAAACATGCCAATATTCGAAATGAGACGTTTAATTAAGCATATAAAAATTCAAAACGAAATACAATCATTTAAAATAAAACATTTTATTCATATAAAAATTCAGAGTTACATAATCTGGCACGCAATCTGCGTTTGAACATTATAATATCTATACGGCATCACCTTCGTCGTCACTCTTCTCAACCTCGAAGGCGGAAAAGGGGAAATGATTGCACTGGTATAGCAGCAACACCGAATCAACGCCCACCGCTCGGAGAGCCTCCACAGTTTGAAATGCCTTGATCCAACCGTGCTTGAACCCATGATTTTCACATCGACAAACTTCCTCGGCGAGCTTTTGTTTGGTCTTCTCTATCCCTACCTTCCGGCCGTCGTGAAACCCCTTTTCATAACCCGAGGCCCTCGCATTTTCTACGGCAAACATGCTTGCCGTATCTCGGTCGGCAATCACGTGACCTAACAGCCGTTGGGTCACTCTCTCTTCCACGATCGGGTTGGACTGACCTGCCGCACGCGTCTCAGTGGTCTGAGCCTTCCTAAGCTCCCTAAGCTCACGCTCGGCCTTCTCCGCGCGAACCTCCAAACTACGTATTCATTCATCCTTCTTCTCTATTTCCCGTCACGCGGTGCGCAGACGCATGTCGACTTCATAAGCGGTGTACAGCCCCTTCACCGCCCCATGGATGCCTTCTCGAAATACTTCGAAATCTTGACGTCCAACCATCGATTGCTGGACCTCCAGTGGAAAGATCTGTCTAGCGAACTCGACTGCTACACCTGGATCGTTGATGATGTAATCCGCCTCTATCATCGATTTATTCCCCACGAAAATCGCAAAACTCAACGGTCGTGGCATTGCATTGGGCTCACCTCTCGGTCGCGGTCGCAGGGAGCTTCCCTGTTGCTGCTTTTCTTTTCGAGGTGATCTTCTTCGACGACTAGGGGGCTAACGCTTTTCGCGTTCCTTGGATGTCCTTCCTCCTGTACGCATAGGCTCGCTACTGCGATTCATTGCAGTGTCTAATTCAGCCAATGTTCTTCCTTCTCCTTTGCTATTGAAGAATAGTCTATTTGACATTCGCACTTATCCCAGGCCAGTTTAAATTAATTTTGAATAGAAATAAATGGAATCAATAGCACGAACTCACCCCATTTATCCTTAATGTATGCAGCACCCCCGAGGCGACGTCATTAATTCTAAACGCCAAAAGCCAGATGCCGATCGGACATGCACGAACTAGTCCCAATCGGTTTCTGAAGCTCATGCACTGGCTGGGGTAAGGGCAGATGTATTAATCTAATTGGCCAAGTTTCTAAACGCAGTGCTGATCGATCTATGCCTCCGCCATTCCACGAACTAGTCCCAATCGGCTTCTGAAGCTCATGCACTGGCTGGGGCAAGGGCAGATGTATTAATCTGATCGGCCAAGTTTCTAAACACAGTGCCGATCGATCTATGCCTCAGCCATTCCACGAACTAGTCCCAATCGGCCTCTGGAGTTCATGCATTGGCTGCGGCAAAGGCAGATTTATTAATCTAACCAGCCAAACATCGAGGCCCCTTGCCGACCGACAAGTGCCACAGCCACTCTATGTACAAATTTTTGGCCTTTTTGAGTTAAAAGTGTCTTGGAGTTCATGCACTGGCTGCGGCAAGGGCAAATTTATTAATCTAACCGGCCAAGCATCTAGGCCCATTGCCGATCGATATGTGCCACAGCCACTCCATGTACTAATTCTTAGCTTTTTAGAGTTGAAATTGCCTAATTATCTAGTTGGCAAGTATACATGAACGTTTTGGAGTTCATGCACTGGCTGGGGCAAGGGCAGATTTATTAATCTGATCGGCCAAGTATCTAGGCCTGATGCCGATCGATATGTGCCATAGCCATTCCATGAACTACAAAGCTTTCTGGAGTTGAAATTGCCTAATTATCTAGTCGGCAAGTATACATGAACGTTTTGGAGTTCATGCACTAGCTGGGGCATGGGCAGATTTATTAATCTGATCGACCAAGTATCTAGGCCCGATGCCGATCGATATGTGCCACAGCGATTTCATGAATTACAAGCATTCGGCTTTTTGGAGTTGAAATTGCCTAATTATCTAGTAGGCAAGTATACATGAACGTTTTATCCAAAATAGCAAAAAACTACACCATTCATCAATGACACAATTTAGCATAAGTAATAGCTAAGTACAAAAGGAATTTTCATTAAGCAAATTGGGCACAAATTATAGCCATTTTACATATGAAAACTACTAAACAAAATGCTATGAGTTCGCATGAAAATGCCTAGCAAAAAACTATGACTAGCAATACATGAAAATTACCAAACGAAAAGCTGTAAAATACATTCGAAATCCTAAAACAAAAACTAGAGTCGCCCAAATTAGTCCTCGAAGTCAGACTCCAGGGGCTCAACATCCACTTGCTCGTATGGAATTGGCACAGCCAGTGTCACATTAGCAGCAGCAAGGGCTTTGAGCCAGCCGTGTTTGAATCCTCGATTCTCAAATTTGGGGACTTCTTGCACGTAATTGTTGAGGGCAGAGCCTTCCCTGGCCTCATATGCCTTCGAAGCTTCAGATTCGGCAACTTCCTTTGCCGCCTTCGATTCCGCCAAGTCCGCCTCAAGTTTGGCGATCGCCTCTTGGGCTAACTTGAGCGCAGCTTCGCTCACGTCGGCCCTCTGCTTGGCAGCCATTCGGAGTTAGTCCGCATCTCTGGCCCTCTCCGACTCGGCCTCGGCCCTCGCAGCTTCCATTTTTGCCCTCATAACTTCGAACTCGGCCTCGGCTCCTTTGGCCCTCAACTTCGGTCTGAAGACGGCCGAGCTATTCGACGGCGTCATGATGGCGATGGCCCATCTCAACTATCCTTCCGACGGTCTGCAAAACAGAAAGTTAAAACCAAAATAGTGTTTGCATAAAATGAAAAGACAGTCAAGATATATACCAAAAGTGCCGATTGCGCAGCCAACGCTATTGCAAGAAGATCCGGCTCCCCCCGGAAAGTTGCCTTATTAGCCGGCAGTGAAAGGGATGTAGCCATGCTGAGAGCAACCGCTGGATCTTTAATCACCGAAGCATCAGAGGGGATTGGCATGTTTTTTATCTTCGGTTGAATGACAAAGGGCACAATCACATCCGATTCCTCTACACGAGGTCGTTTGTTGGCGCGGTTCTCTTTTGAGCTGGCCTCAACCTCGGCAGGTCGTTTCTCTACCCTCTATTCAGCCTTTAGATCGGCCTGCATAACTAACTCGGCCTCGGCACTTCGGTTTCCTGCCGTTCCCTCCTCAATAATAGGCAAGGTCTGAGATTCGGCGGCAGGAGGCACTCCAACTCGAATGACCTCTGCTCTTTGTCGCGCGGCCATCCTTTCCGCGTTTTCCTTCTTGGCAAGTTGTGTGAGGCTTAACCCAGCCATATCTTCAAGGTACGCGCCGGGGAGGTCTTCTAGACCGTGAAAGGTGTTGTCAAGCGGAAGGTCCTCTCGGCCTGAAGTGGACGAAGGATCGGCTGAGTTGAGACCGGCTTCCTCAAAGGCTAACTTCAAAGCCTCCTCGACTTCATTTTCGGACTGATCTGATTCGGCAACCTCAGCTACTTCCGGTCGTTCTGAATTGAACCCCTCGAAGCCGACTTGCCCCAAATTTTTGAAATCGGTCAAGATAAGGGCGGTAAGAAACTCCTCACCCTTTGGAACTGGAATGTTTTCTGAAGCCGAGAAAGTTGTATAAGTCGGCTCGTAGCGGAGAAGAACGTGAGTCGCCCTCCCTTGTTTTTGGAGACTCGGCCAGCTGAAATATCTGAGTGCAACCTTGATATCTGAAATAACGGCGTCGTCGGTCGAAGTCAGAACTTTCTTCAAATCATTTCCTGCACAAGCAAAACCATGAGATCTCGAAAATGAAGCTTTAGAAAGATAACAAAAAATAAATAAATAAATAAAAGAAGCCACATGGCCACCTGGTTTGCCCCTGCGTCTGGGAATATGATTGAGGCGATCCTCACCTTCGCCGAATTCCCAATTGCCTTGGACAACGACCATAACATCATCGACTCACTTCCTAGAGCTGGAAAGCATAGTCACTAGTTGATGGTCGGTGTCCTTGGCCCTAAGGAAATAACGCCCATGCCGACCAGAAGACTTGGCCAAGGCATAATAATGCCGAATAGCAGGAATGCCGAGGTTAATCCTAAGGCGTCGGTTTAGTGCGATAATCCCCATTACGATTCTAAAAAAGTTGACATTAGGTTGGGAAGGGATTAAACCCCAATGGCAGAGCACAGCCCTAAGGAACGGATGAAGAGGAAAACGGACTCTACCCTCTGCGATTGATAGGAGAGGGAAGACAATCGTTGTTTCATCAGCCCTCTCCATATCGAGGGTGTCGTCTGTCACGAGTGACAGACAGACGTCATCAAGAATGGAGAAATGGCGTCGGAAGCCAGAAATTCAATCCGAGGAAAGGAGATCTTTTAAATGTTTTGCCATTTATTTCAGTCTATAAGAAGGTGCTAAGCCAAAAACCAAGCAAGAAAAAAGATTCAGGGCAGAGAGGGAGAGAACTTACAAAAGACAAAGAGAATAGTGAAGAAAAGGAAGTTGCAGAGGTAATTCAGAATGCAATCCAACGACGAGCATCTAAAAACGTGTATGTATTTGAAAAGACATCCAAATTTTAAGTCGCAATAAATAGAAGTGTACGAAGAGGCAGGAAGTTGAAATGATAACCGAGAAACGTGTGTTCAAACATTTGTGTTGGAATGAGGTCAGCTGCTGAATTTCGGCTTTGACTTTTCAAGTTCCAAAACCAAACACTCCAGCCAACTGTCGTTAGTGGAATGCTTGGGGGGCAATTGTGAGGGCCGAATATTGGAAGTCGTAGGGATACCGAATAATTGAACTCAGGGTCGAGATATATAGCACTCGGCTCCATCTTACAAGCTCGAATCGTATCCTCTTCAGCTAAATAGCCAGTCCAGCAAGGGGCCGAGTGAAAAGCGGTTTGTTACAATTGAAGTCGAATAGTGAATTGAGAGTGGACCCGATCCCGAGGCCCAAGAAAGAAAAGATATAAATAGAGGAACATCAGCCAGGGAGAGGTATGTGAGAACTAATATATTTAACTTAGAACACAAGTAATCTAGAGAGTAGAGATTGACTTGCCCGTCGGAGTGCTAATTCCGGCACCCTCGACCAGAGTGTTTATTCCTTTTCAGGTGACTAGCAGAGGATCACAAGCGTTCCCCAAGATCAGAAGAGTATTTCCAAACCACTTCTCCACATTGATTATCAGTTTTTAGCTTATAATAAGCTGCACCAAATAGCACCATTGTGCGTGGGTGATGGGCGGGAAAAAAAGAGAAAGTAAAATGATCTTAGCCGTTTATTTTTTATTTGGGAAGATCTCAACAGTTTTAACCAATTAGGAGAGAGATATTTTTAAAAATAATTCTATTTTATTATATAAATATAAAAGCAAAATTGAAAAATATAGGAAAATTTACAATCACACTTATTCAGAAAGGATGATTAAAAAATATATATCTATATTTATAATCAAACTTATTTAAAAGGTGTAATTAAAAATAAAATTTCGCTCAATTAAATTAATTATAATTAAAATGTCATTCTAATTTTTTTAAGGGATATTTACCAATAAATCCCAACACACAAACAAGTACTCCAATTAGTCTCAAGTTTTTTTTATTGATCTATTAAGTCTTATTAGTGGAGAGTTTCTTTCCGTGTGGTCCTATTTTTAATTTTGGTAATGTTTTGGTGGACAGTTATATCCTTTTATTAATGTGGCAAGTATGATGTGATACTCCAATATGGCAGGCATTAATGTGACACTCTAACGATGTGACACTACAAAAAAATTAAAAACTCCTTAGTGTACTTTTCCTAAATGTGACAATGTGGCGGGTTTGATGTGACACTCCAAACAAAATAAAAACTCTTTAATGTAGTTTTTCCTATTGTGACAACGTGACGGGTATGATGTGACACTTCAAAAAATATAAAAAACTCTTTAGTGCACTTTTTTCAAACGTGACAACGTGATGGGCATGATGTGACACTAAAAAAAATTAAAAACTCCTTAGTGTACTTTTTCCAAACCTGACATGTGACACTCCAATATGATGGATATGATGTGACACTCTAAAAAAACTAAAAACTCTTTATTGTACTTTTCTCAAATGTGACACTCTAGCGTGACGGGTATGATGGGACACTAAAAAACTCTGTAGTGTATTTTTTTTCCAAATGTGACACTTTAATGTGGCAGGCATATGAGTCATTACACATCTAAAAAGACTAAATGGATCACAAGAAAAAATATAGGATTATATGGATTACAAGTCCAAAATATGGGACTTATTGCTCAATCTCTCTTTTTCTAATCACATTTCCAATAAAAATAAGATATTTTTAATTCTTCTAATGTGATCTTTAAAAATTATTTGTCAAATGGGCACTTAACTGAGTCCTACCCATTTTCTCACTTCCACCTTAATCCTGACTATACTGTTCTTTTTGAACCCCCAATTCATCTTCTGATAACCTTTTCTTTCTGCCAGTAGCCTTTCACCATCGGTAGTGACGTCTTTCCGGCAACCTCCCCATTGCAAATCCCAAAACCTATCATCATCATCTCTTTCATCTTCTCTCTCTCTCTATATATATATATATCAATTACAGTAGAGAAGAGGACAAGAAAAATTCTCCTTCGACAACCTTAGCTTCGCTATCTACTGTCCCCTCAGTCACCTCGCTGTCGACTCCATGATCATCCTTTCCTAAGCCGGCTTTTGCGTCAGCTACCTCATATTTGTCGCCACCCCCTCCTGAAACCCCTACTCCATCTCCGCCTCTTCTTCTTCTGCTTTATCTCAGCATGAACCCTAACTCTAACCCAGTTAGTCTCCGGCGGCGGTAGGTCTCCCGACCCCTTCATCACTTTCCTACCCCTTTCCATCTTCCCTCTAACTCCGCACCCTATGCAAACCCTCACTGCAATGCCCTCACTCCTTTTGCAATCGTCGCTACCGATGAACAGCTAATGACGTCGCAATCTGGGTTTTGAAAACCCTAGATATTGAATCTGCTTCTCTCTCCATATATGGGCTTTGATTTTGAAAACCCTAGGTCTAAGGTCAAGGTTAGGATTTCCATGCATGCCATCTGTTTGATCAGTTATCGTAATGGAATTGAGAGTGTGATTTTGATGATCTTCGATTTTGGGTTGAGTGAGAAATGAACCTACAAAGCTCTTAGAGACATTAGAACAAATAGAGAGAGAGAGAGAGAGAGAGAGAGAGAGAGAGAGAGAGAGAGACCCAGTCTGAGGCAAGAAAAGCATGTTCACTAGCGACGAGGGTGGGTGGCGGCGGCGGCAGCGGCCAGAGGTGATAGAGAATTAGGGTTAGGATTTGAGAAATTAAGGTTAAAAGTTAGGAATGAGGGTAAAAATGAAACTTCATGTTTGGACAAAATTGGAATTAAAAAAAATAAAATGAAAGAGTGGTTGGTCCAAAGTAAAGAGGTAGGTGCTAATAGCAATCCTCCAAAAAAAAAATCTTATTTGAAATTTAATGGAGTATAAGTTCACAAAATGAGATTTTTATATAAATGCTTTTTTTTTTAAGTACAATTTTATTTTGATGTACCCTTGAACGCAAATCCCTAACTGTATATTGGTCCGATGAAATCAATCTGTGAGTTCTTCTTCTTCACTCTCTTTATTTGTTTATCAAATTTTAATAATGGAAGACTAAAGTTGTTTTCTCTAATTTCTTTTCCATAATTTTTTAGCCCTAATTTATTTGAGGATATAATTATTTGGCCCTAATTATCAGTTAGGCATGTAATTGTTTAAGCTACTTAGCACTGTTACTTATGGCTTTTTCACTGTTGTAGTTGTTACCCTTAGTTACCCGAAATTATACTTATTGCCCTAATTTGTGTTGTGTTGTTCTCTCCTTGAATTCAATTTATTTATGCTTGTATGTGTATATGCAATAAATCAATTCTTAATTCTATGCTTATTGCTATTTTTCATTGGTTTGGTGCTTCAATGAAAATCTCCAGTCTTTGTTGTGCTCTAATTTATGAAAACATATTATTTGTAGATATCAGTCATTGTGAATTTGTGTGGATTTTTTTATATAGCCATTATTCCTAGGAAGTATATTTCTGAATCGGAAAAAAGAAAAAAAAAAAGCAAAAAGTACAAAATTTTATTCAATCTCAATCGAGAGTACTTGCGAAATTTCTTGATAGCAAAAAGCAAATAGAAGGGCCCCTCTTAAGAGTTCATCTAGGACCTTAACACTGGTCTGAATACACCTACATTTCATTTTCATGGATTCAATAGTAACTTTCTCTTTTCAAATATATATATACAGTTCGTGAAACAAACAAAGTCATATTATTGGCTAACAATTAAAAAGGTAAATAAACTCGAATCACACAAGTACAATACATTACCATTCTGACATGGACTAGATAGAAAATAGTATGATAATCAAATTATTTATACACTTGTGACATATAGGTTCCCAGTTTGAATATAAAAGTACTAGCATAATCCTCTTCCTTTTTTACTAAGCTTGTACCATTTCTCACAGCTTTGGCAAGCATCAATCTTCATTGTCCTGTAGTTTAGTTACCAAAGAGCCAAAATGAGATGTCAAGGGCATAAATGTAAACTCATTCTAGATTGGTTCAGGGGTTGACATAATTCATGCAGTTCAAACACATAAATTAATCACATTGAATCTTTTAGAATACCCACACAAGGCATGGTGGCCAATATTTTTAGAGTAATGCCATTCAAACAAAAATTATATCAAAAATTAATATAGAATAATATAACAAGTTTTAATCTAGATTGGTTCCTGGTGCTAACATAATTCATTCAGTTTAAGCACATAATAGCATTATTGATTATTTATATCACCATTAATCAAATTGAGTATTTTAGAATAACCATAGAAGGGAATGGTTGCCAATATTTTTAGAGTAATACTATACCAAGAAAAAAATGTTATTAATTTACTACAAAAGGACATGACAAGTGTTAATTTTATTAATTTAAAGCAAAAATTCAATCAAAATGGATTAGATTTTAAAAAATGTCATTGTCATACTATTCTGGTTAATTGTCATGAATTCTATTTGACTATAAAAGGACAAACTAATTTGAAATCTCACAATACAAAACATGCCATGCTTGCTCCCACTGTTCTCCAATTATCTTTGCGGCTTCCTGTTAACAAGGACAAATCATGGAGGACTAATGCCAATGCAATAGAAACAATAGGTGCAATTCTATAGAAGAAAGAAGTTAAAAATATTGAGCAAGAACTGATCAATTCTGTACATTGTCGAAAGTTCATCTTCAAGGAGTTTCTTCTTGATCAAATAAGGTTCATGAAGTATATTACTTAAGCTCATTGGACCTTGTGGTGACTCTATCGAGCATGCCACTCCAATCTTGACTATGGAAATTAGACATTCCCCCATTTTATCGCCATTGTTATCTTGAATTGATTCCCAAGTACTGGCACCAACAACAGTAGTTGCTGCTGTTGCTCTTACCTCTTCTTCGTTATTGTCTAGGAGCACTGGGTCTGTAATCTCCATCACATGCTCAGGAAAGGCCATCCTAGCAAAGCAATGAAGATTAAGGCCTTCCTCAAACATGCTATCAGTGGGTCTCTTCCCCGTCATTATCTCCAATAATAGGATCCCACAACTGTAGACATCTCCATAAGTTGACATCTCTCACTTCCAAGACCATACTCTGCCATTAAAATAATTCACATTGAAAACCCCTAACAATTTGTTTTTCTTAAAAACAAAAATATTATAAAAGAAAAAAAGGAACAATGTCAAAATAATAATATGAAAGTAGTACATTATACATATTCCAAATTTTAGCAATGGAAAGCATAGCCATATATTAATTCTATGACTAACAGTTGACTAGCTACGGACTAGGTCTTAAGGTAACCATGCAAAATTCCCCATCTTTAGAAATGGATAGATCAGTACCCATTTAACATTCCTTCAATGATAGCTAACTTATATTTTGTTTGAAACTTTAAATTTTCATCCTAGAATAGGCATATGTCAAAGTAAAAGCAGGGTAAAAGAATTTGTTACCTGGAGGTACATATCCAATGAATCCCCTTATTCGAATTTAACTACTTTGATTAGAAATGGTAAGCTCTGGGCGAAATTAAGCTAGGCCAAAATCTCCAACACGGGCAACCATGTCATGATCAAGAAGGATATTACTCAGCTTCAAATCACAATGAATGATCGGTGTATGGCATTGGCGATGAAGATAATCAAGTGCACAAGCCACATCGATGGCAATGTTTATTCTTTCTAGAAGGTTGAGTCTCCAGTGCTCATTTTGCCCATTATTAGTTTTTGGACTTGAATACAGCTATCCATCTAGACTCTCATTAGGCATGAACTCAAAAACTAGAGCTTTAAACTTATTTCCCTGAAAATCAACACTAGAACAAGAAGTTATGATCCTGACCAAGTTTTGGTGTCGAATATTTCTCAAAGTTTTGCACTCTACCATGAAACTCTTTGTAGCTCCATGGTTTTGAATGTTAAGTAATTTGACAGAAGCAACAAACTCCCCATCTTGATCAAGAATCCTTTTATGTACAGAGCCAAAACTACCAAAACCAATCAGATTCGTGGAAGAGAAACCATCTGTTGCTTTGAAGAGTTTTTCATAAGAGATTTTCAAGAATGATTCTTTCAACAATGAATTGTATTATGAGTTGTTCTTTTCTTCTTGAAACAATAAATTATAAAGAGAGACACTAGGGTTCCTCATACAAGTACAGAAGCTACTGTAATTGGTAATATATGTGAAAGAGGTATCTTATGCTTTGATTTTTGGGTGATGCAGTTGGGTAGTTGTAATTTAGAAATACCACCACAAAGTCTATAATTTCCAATAATTGATATTACACTCGCATTTGTGAAAAATCCTTTCATTGGTACCTCACCCTCAAAATCATTGAATGACAAATTGAGTTTTTGTAGGGAAAATTTTTCTAAGAACGTTGGAATTTTGCCAGACAAATTGTTATGAGAAAGATCAAAGTTTGCAATCTCTATCAAAGTTTCTAATGAAAGAGGAATAGATCCTTGGAAGAAATTTTCTTGCAGGTATAGGTTTTCAAGGATAGCACAACTACCAAGACTGCTAGGAATTTCACCAGACAACCCATTCTCAGAAATACCCAATTCCATTAAAATTTTGAGGTTTCCAACCTCAGCAGGCAAGGAACCAAACAAACGGTTCTGAGCTAGATTTAATGAAATTGATAAAAATGAGATTCGCAAGAGTTCTCCAGGAATGGTACCACTCAGGTTATTTTGAAATAAGTGCAGCAACAACAAATCTCGATAGTTACCAAGACTTGAGGATATGGTCCTGTAACAAGCCCGACCTATGATTTGCTTTAATCTTTGATTAAGAATGCCTAATAAGTAATTAAGAGGAATTCTGAGTTAATTGCATACGAATTGTGTAATTTGTGTTTGTATCTATCTGTCGTAGAAATATCTGTTTGTGTTTCTGTTTTGTTTTGCGAATTGAACGCGTTATCGACATTTGATCATGAAATCGACTCGGTATCTATTTAGAATTTTTAGAATTTTACGATAAGTTTAATTAGAATTTGATTTGGAACCAAATAATTAGAACAAATAATGCCCATTTGATTAGTGGTAAGCCTAGCTTAATTAAACCAAGAATTGAGCTAGGGAAGAAGAATTAAGAAGATAACCATACATGCATGCAAATTCTCTTGCATTTAGAGTTTGATTTTGAAGAATTCTCACATGCATGCATTGATCATAGCTTTGTTTTGGAAATTCATCAAGCTTCATTCCATTTTACCTTGTTCGATATTGTTTTGGAAGGTTGAAGTTCATGTCAACTCATGCATGTTATGTTTTCTACTTTTCAAGTTTAGTTTTGTACAATTGGCAAAGCTTTTGGGCTTGATTTTACGAAATGGTTTATAATTCATCATGTACTATGGGTTTTTCAATGTGTTACTGAGTTTTGGCCCAAACGAATATGTTTTGAAGGTTTAAAATTGAGTTTTGAACTTGAATTAGCAATCTGGAAATTCCAGAATTTGCACCCTCCGCTCGAGCGGTGGAGTCTGCGCTCGATCAGAGAATTCGAGCTCCCAGAAGTTTTACAGATTTTTGCAAACCGCTCGAGTGGAGACCCTGTTTACTTAGTCTTTGGCTCAACTATCCGTCGAGCGTGGAAATCATGCAACTAGTAGTTTTGTAGACCTTGCAGACCGCTCGAGCGACTGAAGTTGCGCTCGAGCGGACTGCCCTGTTTTTGAAAATTTGACTAAGTGTCCTAAGGCATATTTTAGCATCCTCATTACATTTTAGGCATTCTTAAGCCCTATTTAAGACATAGAAGTGAGGATAAAGATTAGAAGCACACCTAATTAAGAAAGAAATGAATTAAATGAATTTCGAGCGTGTGTTTCAATGTGCATCCGTTTTGTGTTTGTGTAGGTTACGTGCCATAGGCTACCTGGTTATCTGCTCTATTTGTTTACTTTATCTACTCTGTCTATCTGCTATTGGAGCCAACTGTGACTAACAACTTTGTAAAGCTATGTTCATTTATAAGTATTTTCTGAATGATATAAGATGATCTATTTTCTGAAATATTATTTTCTGTATGAATGAATGGTTGTCAAATGTTTCTGAAATGTACTCGTGGCATCATTACCTTTAGATGACATCTGTTATCTATTTTGTTATGTCCCAATTATGGGCCAATTGTACGTCTTATGAGCCAACTATTATGGATCCTTCTGTATACGTCTTATTTATAGGCCAACTGTACGTCTCATGAGCCAACTGTATGCCTTTATGGCCGTCCCTTTATTGGTCAACTGTTTCTATTAGTGCTAATGGATGTACCACGTACGATTGACTGTAAATTATGATTATGAATATGATTCTGATTCCATTTCTGTTTTGAATATCGATTTCTGAACAAGAATATGAATCCACTTCTAATATGAGCTGAATTTTGTTTTCTGTATCTATTATGGACAACATTCATTAAATCCTTCACTCTATTATTATTCACCGGGCTCCTGCTCATTCTATTATTTATGTATGTAGGTGATCAGGTGCGTGACCAGGTTGAGTGATGATCGCCTAGAATTTTGTTTTGTCGGCCAACCCTTGTGCCTCCTGAGAAAGTTCTGTTCCGGCAAGAGTCATGTGTCGAGTTTTGTGAACTAAGTTTAAGACTTGTTTTCTTTTATTGAAATCTGAACAAGTTCCTATTTGTCTATATATTGGGCTAAGTCCCATGTTGGTTTTATCTGTATATGTGAGTGACGTAAGACTAATGTAAATATGATGTCACATGTGTGTATATAAAGTTTTAAATTTCCGTTCCATGTATGTCTGCACACCTCAATGGAATATGAATGTTTTATATATCTGCTTCCGTAGTCCCTTTTTATGTGATAATATGTTCAGAGGCCTTTAGTAATCCAAGGATTACTGGCTGGTTAAGACGCTAAACCTATATAGAAAGGTTTGGGTTGTGACCCCCTCTATTCTGTTGCCGGCCAAGTAAAGTTTAGTCAACAATGACAAGTTTCCAATGGAATTTGGAATTTTTCCCAAGAGCTTGTTATTATCAAAACTCAACCTTCGCAACTTCTGAAGATTACCAATGCTAGGGGGAATTTCGCCGGTGAATTGGTTGTTGTACATACCTAACAAAGCCAAGTTGACAAGATTACCTATTGTTGAAGGAATTGTTCCATATATTTTGGTTTTCGTCAAGCCTTAAAAAAAAGAGATGGTTTGATAAATTGCCCACAGAATCTAGTAATACCCCTCTGAATTAATTTTTCTCCATACTCAACTTTTCCAAATTGCTACAATTGACCAAAGAACCAAGAAAGGCTAGTTCATCAGGTTCCCCACTTCCGAAATGGTTATCTAATATAGTTATCTTCCTAAGATTTTGTAGGCTTCCACAATCATTTGTTATTTTCCCATTGAAGTTGTTTTCTCTCACATCAAAAGTTACTAGTTCTAAAGAATTAGACATTGAAAGCGAAAGAGGTCTAGTAAATTGGTTACCATATAGCTGGAGCCTTTGAAGATGGAGGAACATGGAACCAAAGCCCAATGGTAGACTACCGTGAAGTTGGTTATAAGGGACAGAAAAAACAGTTAGCAAGGAATGGTTATAAATGGAAGAAGGGATCATACCAGAGAGTTAAGTGACACCTAGTCCAAGGAAACTTTGTTTTTTCAATTGTTCCAAGGTATCTGGAATACTTCCACCAAAGGATTATAAGTAGCAATAATTCTTACAAGAGAAGTAAGATTCCCAATGAATGGAGGAATACCTCCTGTCAAATTGTTCATGTGAATTCCAAGGTATATAAGCTTTGACAATGAAGCAAGCTCTTTGGGGAATTTTCCAACTAGATTGTTGGAACCTACACCAAGGTATGTGAGGTTTGAATAGCGAGAAAGGTTGGCTGGAATTTCTCCTTCAAAATTATTTTTTTCAGGTTCAGTTTTTGAAGCCTGAACAGATTTCCAATTTTAGCAGGGATTTCACCTCTAAAAGTGTTGTTATTGAGCCTCAACTCGTGAAGGGAACTGAGATTCCCAATGTGAGGAGACAAGGAACCAACTAGATCTTTGGATTGTAAGTCTATAATGGTGACTCTCTTGTGCCGATGACTGCATCTAACACCTTTCCACACACAGAAATGGTAAGAATTGTTCCATGAGTTCATAACCCCATGTGGGTCTTATGTTATCTTTGTCTTGAAGGCGAGCAATGCAAGACGATCAGTCTCATTCCCAAAAAAAGGTATTCGTGGAGGTGGTAGTGACTATGAGATATATGCCACTCCACAAGTAACATAATTGGAACAGCCCAAAACCCATCCTTGAAGTTGAAAGTGGAAATGCCATTTTTTCTTTCTTTTTTTCTTTTTTGTGGGTATGCAAAGTTAGCTTTTAATTTGTTTTGTTGCAATTTAAATAACCTACAGATTCTAACATGGCAGCATTGAATGGGGTAATTTTTTACTTTTTTTTGACAGAAAACAAATGCTCTATGGTGTCGTCATTGCATCCGCAAGGCTTGGCCCTGGAATAGTCGGTTGCTAGTCAAATTTAACCTAATACATAGGAAGTGACCCATCGTCGAGGCACCAATAGAGCTCAGCCACACACAACAAAAGAGCTCAGATTCGATCGAAATATAGTGCGAGATCTCAAAAAGAGCAAACTCAAAATCAACCATTTTTCACACCCCAAAATTCAAACATGGACCATTCTTGTGAAGAGAATTGCATTGCCACGACCCCGATGGTATGAATGGGGTAGTTGATCAACTTGTTTTTGATAACTTTACTGTTTGTCCACATTACACAAGTCTCTCTCATTAAATGAGCTATTGACATTGACAAAGAAAATGGAACAAGAAAAGTCATGTAATGATGTTTAAAATAATAATAATAATAATAATAATAATAATAATAATAATAATAATAATATAATAATAATAATAATAATAATAATAATAATAATTAGATTTTCTCAGAGTATCATTTGGCATTATTAATGTTTTATTTTTTAACTACCTAAAAACGGTGAGTTAGTATGTCCTATCTATAGAATTTTCAGTTACATTTGGAGTACCATGCAAGTAATGCCACATAATTTCAAGACTATTGAATAATAATTACCTTAAAAAATAAAAGTCACATGACAACAATAAAGGGTGCAAATTCCTTACTGAGAAATTCGGTCATTTTGGAGCAAGTTCAGAGGTGGTATTCTAAATTGGTAGTTATTGGTTTAAATAGGACCTATCACTTTTGTATTGATGATTTAGAAGATAATATGAAATGAGTAAATTATTAAGTGAAATGAAACACTTGTTTAAGAGCACTAAATAATTTTTTTGATGGAGGGAAGGGTAATGAGATGAACACTCAAAGCACAAATAATAATCACAAATTTGATAAAAAGATATAGTTGCTTTCACATATTATTAATTCTCCAAAATCAATTGATTTGCCTAACGTTGTGTTTGGTTAGGACATTTAGGAAGGGATTTGGAAAGGGGAATGAAAAAAGAACCGGGCTAGGTTTTAAGAACTGATCGATTTTGTCTGCTGCTATGTTCCTATCTCTTGCTTTCCTTTTTTAACGTTCTGTTTCTTAAGCTACTTAATGCTTATTTTTATAGTCAGTATCATGTCCAAACAAAGCAAAAAGCATTGAGGCAAAGAAAGGTTAGAATAGTAATAACCACTAGATATTTTAAAAAATTCATAAATAAATTTTATAATAAATTTTTGATTTCATAACTGTTAGTTAATGGTTTGGAGAATTAATTTTTTGATTATATATTCTGGCACTCATCTTGCAAAAATAAATATATGTATACTCGTCTTGCAAATATTTTGAAAATTCTATTATTTTGTTTAATTTAATTATTTTTTTCATTTTTATATTTTTTAATATATTTATGATGTAACTATGATGTCATGGTTCGACCGCTTCGACCCGACGGTTGAACCAGTGACCCGCCCACCCGATCCTTTTTTCAATTCACTCACCGATCTGATTTTCAAAACATTGTATCAGACTATCATCTCTCTCTCTTTCTCTATCTATCTATCTTCCACCACTACCGAATCCAAAAGGACAAACCCACTCTTTCCACTGATTTAGAGATCGGTTGGTCACATACAAAGAACTCCGGCAACGCCTCCACCGCCGCATCAAAGATCTCCAATTGAACCGTGCATCTCTCTCTCACTCTCTCCGCAGATCCAGCGTCCCTCACTGCCGCCATCCAGCCACCACCAACGTCCCTTACCACCGCCTCTGTCATCGTCTCCATCATCACCGCAAATCTGTCGCTATGCACATAGATTCGTTACTGTGCACTTAGATCTGTCGCTTATTTCTTAATCTCTTTTACCTCGATCTCGGTATTGCCGATACTCTGCTACTTCTCTGTCGACCATTGACACGAGATCCAGATCTAGATCGATCTAGGCTTACATAAAAATAAACAAGAGTTTCCAAGGAATCCATCTTTGTTGGTAAAAGCACAGTTTTGTATAATCCTGCATATTAATTTTTGGGCAAACTTCACTTTACCCCCTATGGTTTGGGGCGGGTGCGGATTACCCCATAACGTTCAAATATCACCACATAACCCCTGTGGTTAATGGGTTGATGTGCACAGTTAACACCGTGAATGGCAGACGTAAAATAACTAATTTGCCCTTGTAGATACCTTGCTTTCCATTTCACTCAACAGTCGTGCATTTGAGAAGAGAAAAGTGGAGAGAACTTAGGGTTTTTGATTGAACAAATTATTGCTTAGATTTGGCAAAGTAGGTCTTTGATTGTTTGATTCGACAAATTAGGGGTGCGAAGTCACTGATTTGGAGATTTACAAAGCAAACGAAGCCAAAGAACAAGTTGGAAGGCATTTTTTTCGATCATTTCTTTTTATTTTGTATTGGATTCGCTTCGATTTGCTCATATATATATATATATATATATAATGTTAGTTGATGTAGTTTTTTTTTTTTTTGCTGTATCGTATGGTCCCCTATGTTTTGTATATTAGGGTTTCTGTGCCTCGACATAAATAGAAAAAGCTACTTAATTTTTGTATATGTTACGTCTTTTTTGTACTATTAGTGGTTTACTTTTTGTGATGGACATTGTGTTCGATGATGTTCTTCATATCCTGTTGCTATTTGCTTTTTGGTTGTTTGTTTATTTGTAGTGAATGATGTCAATGTTTTGTTTTGTTTGTTTGTTGTCATTGTGTTTTCTCTTGAAGTGGGGTATGCACTGGAAAGGTGAAATTTCCTTCTTTAATTAACTGTATGTTTGTTGTCATTGCAAATTTGTCCTATGTGTAGTGGTCCTAGTAGAATCAAGAATTGGCTTTTTTATTCTATTACTTTATGCTTGTCATATAGCGTAGGCATTAATGTATGTTTTCTTTTATATTCTCTTTTTGTTTTGTGTGATTTGTTTGAGGATTAGGGATTATTCAATTATTATTTTACTTAATGTTGGTTACATGCATGAATAGTTATTTGTTTAGGGTATTGAGTGGTTGTCCCAAAATGTATTTATAGAAGTTTTTTTGTTTTTGTTTCCCTTTAGGAGGGAATGCTAAATTTCATAAATGCTTTTACTTTATGCTGGTTGCATGCATGACTATTTGTTTGTTTAGGGTTTAGGGTTCTAGTCCAACAAATGTATTTATGGAAGTCTTTTCTTCTTTAGGAGTGTATGCTGAAAATGTCAGACAATTTCATTATTGTTCAAATGCATCATGGGGGCCATTTTGTCTTTCATCCATATGTTGTTTATGAGGGTGGTAGGGTGAATCAAATAATTAGCTATGACCTTGACAAAATGTCCATATTTAAGTTAAGAGACCTTTATTATGACTTGGTTGGTGGAAAAAGAGCAAACATAGATATGTATTATACATGGCATGGTTATAGTTTAGATGTTGGGTTGAAAACAATTTATAATGATGTTGATGTGATGAAAATGCTTGAGGCTTATAAGGGTTTGGATTATATAGTAGTTTATGTAGAGAAGGGTATAGATCCTATTATGGTTTTTTCATCCAATGGTGAGTTGTTGTCAGATTCCAATGGTGCACAAGGGCATACTCAGGGTGTACAAGAGAGAGGTAATAGTACACATGAGAAGATGTTGTAGATTGGTTGTGTAGAACAGGGTGGTAATGCCATAGGTGGTGGTGACACAGACATTATTGATATCAACTTGTCTGATATTGACATCATAATTGATGACATTGGGAATGACTCAGAGGATAGTGCAGAGGTAGTTGAGGGTGAGCATGTGGGTAAGGAATCTGAGGGTATGGACAATTCAAGTCAGAATCAAGCTAAGGAGAGTCAAATAGGAAGTCAGCATGAAGGTAATGATACATAACATGATCACGGGTTGCAGTATACTATTGACACTGAGTGTGTAGAAGGTAATGAGGCTAATGAGAGTGACATTGCAGAGAGTGAGACTGATTTTTTAGCTGATGATAGGACTGATGGTTGTCATTTAAAATGGATTTTTGGAGGGCAGTACTTAGTGCTATTGGGAGAGATGGAAATGACAACATGTACCTTATTGCAGTGGCTTTGGTTGAGATTGAGTGTAAAGCTTCTTGGTCTTGGTTTCTTGAGGAATTGATGAGTGACAGTGAGAGTGTCGAAGAGATGGAGTGGACATTTATTTCAGATAGATAGAAGGGGTTGGTTGAAACATTCGCAGAGTTATACCCTACTGCAGATCACAGATACTACCTAAGACATTTGTATAATAACTTCAAGACAAAATATAGTGGTTATGTGTTCAAAGACCTATTCTGGAAAGCTACATCAACTAGAAATGTGTTTGAATTCAATTACTGGATGAAGAAGATTGAAGAAGCTGATCCTAAGACTGGAAATAGGAAGACAGTTGTGGAGTGGTTGAGGGAGACTGACCTTGCTTTGTGGGCAAGGTCACATTTTTCTCCAAGGAGCAAGTTTGACATCCTTGTCAACAATTTGAGTGAGCCATTCAATTCTTACATTGTAAAAGCTAGAGAGCTACCAATCATCTCCATGTTTGAATGGATCAAAAGGCAAAGGATCCAAGTTAAAAAGACTGGAATGGAAAAATACAATGGTCAGATTTGTCCCAATATTCATGACAAACTTGAGAAATTGATGGTGGAATCAAGGAACTGCTTTGCAACTTGCTGTGGACAACTGGAATTTGAGGTTGATCATTTTCAGAGGAGGTACATAGTGGACCTAAGTACTAAAACTTGCAGTTGTAGAAGATGGGATTTGTCTAGTTTGCCTTGTAGCCATGCCATCAGTGCCATTCAAATCAATCATGAGCAGCCAGAAGACTATGTGCATGAGTATTACACCAAGTCTAGGTACTTGGATACTTATGCATTCATGATACACCTTGTTCCAGACATACATGAGTATGAGGAAGGTGGCCAAAAATTTAATCCACCAGAAGCAAAGAAATTAGCAAGAAAACCGAATTGGTTCAACTATTGTGAAAACTGTTGATGTGTTTTTTGTGGCTTTTTAGTAGATTAGATTTATTAGCAATTGTGGTATTAAAATGCAGCATAATTCTGTAAATGGATTAATTTTGGGCCATTGTCATGCAAATGTACAGACCATTTTGGCATTGTAATACAGTTTTTTGGGAAGTATTGTTTTTGGCTTTGGAAAAATATCACTTCTTTGATTTTTTTGGTTCATTGTTGAATAGCATTGTCATTGCAAATTTGTGCCACTTTTGTTCCATTGGTTGAAGTGCATTGATTTGGAATGAATTGTTTGTTTTATAATTAAACTCAACAGGGTTACTTGTGTTGGAATAAGTTTGAATGAATTTTAATGTTGGTTCCATTTTTTGCATTAGAAACCAGTAAAAACAATTCAAAATTATTTTTTTTTTTTTTAATTAAACTCAGCAGGGTTCTATTTGCATTGTTTGCATTGGCATGCAGTAAAAAAAAAATTAAAAAATACAAAAATCACTAATTTCATAAACATAATTTCATTGATTTCAAACATACATCAAGTACATAATGCACCTTACAAATTCATTTCATACTGAATATTAACATGGTGCTAATGAAACACACAACCAAAATCACCATAGATGCCTTCATTACCATGTTCAGTGCCTCCATCTTCATTTCCAGCTTCATGAGTCTTCCATTAAAGTGCACGCCTTCCTTAACCCTTGGCTTCTCATCATCAATCTCATCTCTTCCATAGATTGGAGCAAAACCAATTGGGCTGCACCAAACCTAGAAATCACAACCTCCCAAACCCGCCTTTTCACACACATAGTGCAACCTACCTTTCGAAGGCTTTTCAAACTCTACGATTCTAATGGCTGCTTTTTTCCCACAACAACATTTCTTGCTAATGAACCTCAACATTTGTCCTTCTCCACCGCCCATGCTTGAAGAGGACATTTTTGCTGGCCTGCAACTCAAGCATACTGAGGAAAGAGAGAGTATACAAAGCAATCTTCTCGGGTAAGCTTTTATTTCTAACTCTAGGGGCATTTTGGTCATTTAATTGTGAGGGATCATTATCAGTTCATGCCCAATTGCACATTACTTGTGTGTACTGTATGGCCTGTTAGAATAGATGGAAATGCTAACGGTGCAAATCAACCCATTAACTACAGGGAGTTATGTAGTGATATTCGAACGTCAGGGGGGTAATCCGCACCGTCCCAAACCATGGGGGGGTAAAGTGAAATTTTCCCTTAATTTTTTATGTGCAGGACTTACAAATTCAATGCAAAAAAAAAAAAAATCCATAGAGACCAAGAGGAAGACAAGTTAAAACATATATCACATATACATATACATATACATATACATATACATATACATATATAGATATAGATACACAAATACATGCATACATATGCATAGGTATATATACATTACATATACAGTTATACTTTACCAATGTAAATACAAATAGAGCTAAATGAAATAGAATCAAAACAACAAATTTTAAAATCGAATTAGATTCATGGCTTTTAATGACAGTATTGGTAAATTCTATATAATTGTGGTCATAGAATTGGGACCAAGTAAATTCTAATAAAATGAATGGTATGAATCAACACAAGTATTGGTGTGTTCATGATAGCTATTAGCTGTTTGATTTACTCAATACTATAGATGCATTCAAATAAACGACCATTTGTTATCTAAAACTTACAAAGTTTCAAACTTCCTAAATTGCATAACTATCATTAGTGTGTATAGATAAAATACTACATAATCATCATTAGTTTCTCTTTGACCTTGCTTATAACTTGATTGTAGAGTTCTGATTTTCTCACATCTTAATATTTTCGTGAACTTTCAGTCGACTTTTGGCATGTTTTTTTAATCCATATGCTTAGCATTAGCATATATATAGATATGTGGAATTTCAACTCATGGCCATGCTTAAACTACTGTTCTAACAACCTACTTTTGTTGTTGATACAAGTACATTAGGCCTATTCAAAACACAGGAAATATATTACCCAACCTAGGGTTTAACGAATTGTTCATAAGAAAAAAGAAAAGCACATAAGAAGAAAAGTTTCAACTATTCCAACTGAAATCCAACCATCCTAAAATTCAAAGAAACATCCCAAAAATATTCCATACCATATACATTTTTTTTATTTATTTTTTTGTGGATAAATTACCATACTATGCCTTCGTTTGGCACAAGTTAAAATGGGGTTTTTTTTGGCTAAAATAGCCACAAAAAGACAAAATAGGCTTTTTAGTTCAATAAGCCAAAATGTCATATTCAAACCATAATCATTTCATTTTTTTCTCTCACAAAAGTCAAAAAAGTCAAAAAAACATATCCTAAACGAAACTTTTTAGCCCCAAGCTAAAAAAGCCAAAAAGTCAAAAAATCAAAAAGTCAATCCACATCTCAAATGAACCCTATGTACAATACAATCTCACTTGTGCACACCCAAGAATCTCATGTTTTCTTTGAATAAAATATATCTTTCACTTTCCACACATTCCATTGTCACATATAACAATGGTTCATGAGCTGAATTAAATATTCTACCAAATCACCAAAGCAAGAAAAATTTCTAAACATTTAAAATACATCTATTTTTGAAAGAATACATTTAAGCCCATTATGGAAACATATATAAACCGACTTTTAGAGTTAACACCAACTAGAGGAAAATAGAACAAACAATCAGACATCCCTTTCCTACAGTGACTTTTTATTCATCCATTTGGTCAATTTTTCCTTTTTCTTTTTTTCTTCATCCGCATCAATTTCCCACTTTCTCCCATGTGAGCTTGTACAAATAGAGTTGGATTAACATACCAACCATGCAATGCAAGTGTGAATGTGTGTGTGCATGGAAATCAAGTTGGAGAGATTGTAGTTCCGTTGTGAGTGGAAATTAAGGGGTTATAGAGAGATTCAACAATGGAATCCAACAGAGAGGCTTGTAGTTGTTGTTGGAAATCAAGGGTTACACAGAGAACCAACAGAGGAAGAGAAGAAAAGAGGGAGAGACCAAAGAGAAAGACTCTTTGAGGAAAGTTGGAAGGAGGAAGGGAGGGAAGGAAATAGGAGGATTAACCGGTTTCTATTTTTATCATTGAACAAGAGTGTTGCTATTAGCACTCTATCAATTATTTTGGACCCTCCATTTTTTAGCTTTTTTTTAATTACAATAATAACCTTAAATGAAATTACTAAAAAGGACATTAATAATTTTAGAATACCTCATCTCATAATTAAGCCCACACACCCACTTCATCATGAGTTAGGGTTTATGAGAACACCCACCTCCATCACCATCTATCCATCTTCCCCAAATCC
This sequence comes from Camellia japonica, assembly GCA_030407325.1. NCBI lineage: Eukaryota > Viridiplantae > Streptophyta > Magnoliopsida > Ericales > Theaceae > Camellia > Camellia japonica. Next base: position 179,333,192 of record JAPPVO010000002.1, on the reverse strand, counting down.
CACTTTCAAAACCTACCCACCTTCAAAACCTTGAAAATCCTTTGGTGGTAATATTCTAGCAGTAGCGGTGGCAACCATTTGATTACCTACACTTCTCTGGCAATGACAATGAGTGAGTTTTTCTGGCAATCACAACTCCATGAGACAAGAAGAGTACAACAATAAAAACTTAGAGGAGATTCATAACTTTGACGGTATTCTTAGCTCAGAGGAGATTGACCTTATAAGAGTAAGTTTCTTGAAAAAAAAATGACAAAAATAATAAAAAAATGTTTGTCATTTTTTCGAGACTGAACTCTCGAACATATGATCAAAATTCGAGAACACATGCTCGAACATTGTTCATTTGTTCGAGAACAAGTAATCGAACATTTCTTATTTGTTCGAGAATAGATAATCGAAACTTGTGGAGATCACAGAACCTACAAAAGGAAAATTTTGAGTCAACAACAAAAAAATCCTACATTTATTTTCTCAGGTCATGAACAAGTATATGGAGATGAAATAATAGTCACCTTTGTGAGTTTTGTTAGGATTTTTTGGAGAGAGACTTTTTGGGGTGTTGGGATGTGCATTAAATTGAATGGGTGGAATGTTTTCACAAGGATAATTTTGATATTATTTGGGGAAAGAAAAGAAATTTTAAGAGTTTTAAAATTTATAAGTGGGAGTCCAAAAAAATAGAGAGTCCAAAATAATTGACCGGGTGCTAATAACAGCACTCTAAACAATTCAATGGTTTTCATCAATTGTTTCTAATTATGTCTTTCTTTCTTTTTTCTTTCTTTTTATAATAGAAATTGTCTTTAATAGTTCTAGACATTATATCCCACTCTCTTGAAAATTTTAATTTCATAACAAATGGTCCCTTTTGTTAATAAATCATTAAGTTAATTAACAAATTTTAACAATATTGGAAATTTATTTCAATTAATAATTGAAATAATTTTATTATTGTATAGGAACGCAACTAAAAATTTCATTTTTCATTTGATTCTATTAAATAAAAAATTTGGATAAAGGGATATTTATAATTTTTCGAAATCACAACAATTTATATTTTAAACAAATATCAATTTTTTTTTTTTAAATTTTTACTATGCATCTCACTGTTGCATCTCTTTGTTAAACCTTTTTTAACTTGACCAAGTAATGGATTGAGAGATTTTGCATAAATTTTTATATAAAAATGTCATTATCATGTCTTTTAAAATAAATTCTTATATAGAATTTTTTTTTTTTTTTTTTTTTTTTGTGCAGAATACATAACAGAAAATTGTTAATTAAAAGTGCAATAACAAATGTTTCATAAGTATTCTATGGGTGATTATTCAGGATTCTCAGAGTATAGACACGTGTTGTTTCATAAGGTTTTGATTGGTAGAGAGGGGTAGGGCCCCACGATTTATGTTGGGAATAGGGGAATAACATGAGACTAAGTAATTGGTGATTGGCTTGGAGTATAGCGACATGGTGTTTCAGGATTATTGAATAATTTCCCATATTGTATGCCCGTTATGCATTCATTATTAATTCCTTTGAAAAAATTCATTGGCCCATTCTACATGACAAATTACGTGCAAGCTTCCCCATATTTTTTTTTTATACAAATCATTGATTTCTTGAAATTTTTTGCCTCATCAAAAGTCTTCCGAGATAATGGGAATCCATTAAAAAGGTTGAAAAGCTACAAAAATTAGGTAAAACAAACTAATCATATCCACAAGTTTCACTTTTCTCCACAAATTTGCTGGGAATGTATATAGCGATTCCGGTTTTGACCCGACCTTTATTATATTCCGGACTCGGGTTCCGTGGTTTAATATTGTTATCCATGTCTTGTTTTCTCCTCATTTGTCTTTGGGTTTGAGTATTGGAATGTCTTGGGCATGTTTGAAGTAGGTTAGTGTAGACACCCCATTTTTGACCGTCCTCAAGACTTGGACGTCATCGTTTGAACACTCGATGATCATCCATGTTCGTGTTTGTTTTGAGTTCTCGGGGGTCCCGGCCGCGCGCCTTGCCTCAAGATCTCTCAACTTGACTGTTTTGTGCTTGGTTGTGGACCAAGCACTTGTATTTCTATTTTTGAGGAAAGAGGGTGGCTTGTTTGCCATTTCCTCAACCCACCGGCCATGGCCTGAAGTCACCGGCCATGATATCTTGCCACCGGCCAAGTGTATTGGCCGATCGGCACTGTATTTGGTCGGCTAGCCATATGTGTTGGTCGACCGGCCCCTTTTTCTAGCCGAGGCCTTTTCTTTGCCAGTTTCAGGCATTGTGCATGCCAATTGTGCCAGCTGGTGAGCACAAACTCTGCCCTCCATACATGTGTATGGAGGGATTTCATCCTTACAATTAGCTTCCCTTGGAAGCTTGGAATTGGATTTCCTATAAGAGGAGGGCCTCCCCTTCCTTTCCAGAGGTTGAACAATCTGAGATATAAGAGATATATCACTCTCTCTCTATATCTCCCTCTCTCTCTATATTTGTGTGTGTAATAGTGTTCTAAAGGATGTTTTTGTTCATATTTTTGCACTAAGGCACCTAGTGTTACACTATCCTTTAGTTACTGAGGTGCTAAGGAGTTGATTTCAGAGTTTTTGAGTTGGTTTTGATCAAAAGGAGGTGTTGGAGTTGGTGTTCTTGAAATGCTCTTCAAGGGTGAGAAACTACTCTTTTATTCCCTATATTTGCTTAAGCTTTTAGCAATACTTACATACTGTTTTAAGCTTAGTGTCCTACTGAAAAAGTTCTGTATTTTCATGCTTGAGATGTTTGTTTAAGGTTACTTTTGGGTTGGGGGTTGTCTACCCCCTCTTAGGCCTTGCTTGGCCTCTTTTTTGTGCCTTCCTCATTAAGCTTTGGACCCCTTTTGTTTTGACCTTCTCACCACTTAAATCTAGAGGATTTTTAGTGGTGGAGAAGTGGTTTTGAGGTCTTGTATAGGGGAGGGACACCCCTCTCTCCTTTTGTCTCATTTGCTTACATTAAGGGCTCATAAGGGTAGCATGTTTGCTTAGCTTTATTTAGCTCCATTTCAGAGGGTATTTGGTGTTATTTGGTCATGCTACACCTCTGTTTTAGGTTGGTTTGTTGGTCTCTTGCATGCACCATACACTTGCCTTGCAATCCTCTTATTTACCTAAACATGTACCATGCATTTAGACCATCATGCTTGCATGTTTTGACTTAACTTTGAGAAGTTTTTAGCCATGCTTTACCATGTTTGAGGTCTATTTTTCATTGTTTTGGTCATGCTTGCATTATTTTGTATAGCCACCATGCAATTTAGCTTGTTAGCTCTAAGTGTCCTAACCACTAGCAAGCAATACTTGGACCATTTCAATGATTTGGCATCATTTGTTATACTATTTCAGTCCATGTTTCATGCTTGAATACTTGCTTTCATCACTCCTTTAATGCTTTAAAGAGTTGTTGTCTTATGCTTCTTGAATGGATCATTGCGTATGCTTCCATGCTTAGGTCATTTGGATGCCATCTAAGTGTGTTTTTGGCCTTGTCTTGACCTGCATTGGGACTGTTTTAGGTCCCTTTGACCCTTTGGGACTTGCCTTGCATGGCCTTGGTTTGAGCCCTTTGGTTAGCTTTAGGCCTTGGACCTTCTTGCATGCTTTGCTTGCTTTATTTGATTGGTTTGGCACCTTTCTTAACATGATTTCAGAGCTTAACATGTTAGTCTAATGTCTATGTTTGTCTTCTTTTAAGTGTTCTTGAAAGTTGCCTTTTATGCCTTAGTCTTTAGGTCAATTGGTATGCATGTTTGTATGTGCATTTGTCCTCATTCCCATTGCATTTTGGCTACTGTTTTTGGTACGGCTGAGGTCTATCCATCTTTAGTGTAAGTCCTTGGATCATGCATTTGTGTATTGTCGTATGCTTATCGCATTGTAAGTTGTTGCATCCTTACGGTTGGTGTCATTGTTACATGCCTATCACTTTGTGTATTTCCATATCTAGGTTACGTTGTAGCATTGCATACTTGTTGCATTGCCATGCTATTTGCATGTTAGGTTGCATCACATCGCATTTGGCATGCTCATGTTACATTGTCTTACATTCCCATATTGCATTATACTTGGTTGCATGCATTGCATTTTGTTTGGTTTGGGGTGTCAAACCAAACATGAGGAATGAGGGACGTTCGTACTTGAAGTGACGAAACATACCTCAATCCTCAGTCGCCGACGCTCTTGACCAAGCATGATAGAGTTCTAGGCATTCATATGTTTTGTTGCATTCATTCCACATTGATTTGCACACTTGGCACCTTCGGTCATCATGCATTGAAATGCGTGATTGGTTGCCCGAGGGTCGAGAGCCATGCCCCTTGAGTTCACAACATGATAAGGAGGGTGGTCGTGCATAGATTGTCTTGTAAATACCTTGCCATGCACTGTCTATCCTCTGCTGCAGCAAAAACAGGATTCTGCAGGAAAGAATGGCCGGTCGACCATCTTCAGTGCTGACCAGCTATACATTCTTGGCCGATAGCCCCATTTTTGGTCGATGACCAGTTCCCCTTGGCCGGTGACCATTCCTCTTGGCCGATGTCCTCCCACAGTGCTCAGGGAGTGATTCTGGAGCATCCTTGAGGCTTGTGCAGTTTCCAGAGGTGTAGAGCAGTGCAGACAGAGGCAATATGTAGCATGGCGATGGATTTCCGAGCAAAGCGCCCGAGCATGCATTTATCCCTCTTCCCGAGGCCTCTTTACGGCTTTAATAGCTTAATTAATTTGTCTAATTAGTTAAGTGATTTTGTAATTAATTAGCTAGTTAGTTAGTTAATTAGTTGATTTGTATTATTGTTTCGGACCCTTCGTCGAGAGGGCAAATTTTGTAATAAGTGTGCGTGTGTGTGATGCATGTCTTCCAACCTCCAATTCTTTCTCCCTTTTACTTAACCGCTTTCAATGGTTAGTTTTAGGTCATGTTTCAATTAGCATACTTATGCTTTGCATGTTTGCATTCATTAATCTGTATTGCATGCACCGGGCTCGGCGCATCATGCTAACTGCATAGTATTTCGATTCCAACTTGAATACGTGTATCGAGTTGTCGCATTTTACATGCCATTTTAGACTAGCTGAGCCTACTCTAGTTGCATTTTGCATGCGTTGCAATAGCCATCTTAACATGAACTAGGATCATGCATTGATTACTAACTAGTTTCTGTTTTGGCTCGGAGTACACTGTGAGTGTTTACGCTTTAGCATCTTGCATGTGTGTGAGTGTTAACATGAAAGCATGCTTGCTATGAGGCTAACTGTTTATGTGATATAATTGCCTGAATGCCTGTAGGTGAAGGTTGGATTACTTGAATTGGGACAATTCATTGAAATCCGTGTTTTAGCCTACTTGCGAGTAGCAAACCGTCTTTAAAACAAATGAATATGAGATGTTTTGTTCCAACTTAGGCGATCCAGTCTATACTTGTATGCTATGCGCATCACGTAGCAATTCTAGGTTAATAACCGGAATAATAACACATGTGTTTTAAAAAACGAGATATCATGTTAGTAAAGGCCGATCTTTGATCGGGCGAGCGGGGGTGCTCATTGCATGACCTTCCCCTCTCGTACCCAAGTTCCCGAGCTGAGGCAACTTTGGTGATGACGGACACGTGGCCTTAGGCACGAGTCAGGGTTTCCTAAATTTTCCAAAATAAAATATTTAGGTGGCAACTCTGTATCTGGCAAAGCAGTCCATGTTTGGCACTTCTTTACAAAAAATTAGTTTTCCAAAACGATTTGCCGGATTTGGACTCTTTGGTGATTTATCAATCTCACATCACACATTGTGAGATCAGATTAAGAACCGTGACAAATGAGTCCGAACTGTAGCATTGAGCCCCACAGGGGCGCGTCTACAGTTAGCTGCTAGTTGTTCAAGTTGTTGTTGTTTAGAAAATTGCCTCTTCGCTCGAGCGAGGCTTCTTGCGCTCGAGCGAGCCTTGTGAAATTTGCTTCTTCACTCGAGCGAGACTTCTTGCGCTCGAGCGAGCCTTGTGAAATTTGCTTCTTCACTCGAGCGAGACTTCTTGCGCTCGAGCGAGATTTGTGTGCTCTCAGTATTTTTCCCAAACGCAGAATTTCTGGGACGGTTGAGGTCTTTGCTTGAGAGAGGCTTCTTGTGCTCGAGCGAGGGTGTGCATCTGTATAACTTCTGAGCGACAACTCCTTCGCTCAAGCGATGGTCGCGTATATCAGTTCACAGTTGAGCAATTTTATATCACCTTTTGATTTCCTTTTTGCTAAAAACCTAATCCGGAACTCTCTCTCTCTCTCTAAAACTCTCTACAAATACTCCTTGATCTAAGCATATCATTACCCTACTCCCTTTGATAAAGAGTTAGAGCACGTTGTGGGCTTCCTCTTGATCCGAGCAAAGTCAAATTTGGGGCACTTTTGAGGTTCTTCTTCATCTCCTTTGGGCTTCTACACTTGAGGTAGGGATATTCTACACCTTAATATGGTTTTTAACCTAGGTATTTGTTGTTTTGTATAAATGGTGGGATTTGGGAGGTTTGGAAAAAGTTAGGGTTTGGATTCAAAAATTGAAAGAGGGGTTTTCCATGTTGGTTTTACAAAATGACTATGGGCTTGTATATGAGATTCTCTAGTGTTAGAATGGTGAAAATTTAGCCTTTGGGTTGGTATTTGAAAATGGGGGAATTTTCCCTAAAATGAGTTGAAATATTATTTTGTATAAATAAAGAAATTGATATGGAAAATGTGAAATTGGGAGGATGTGTGAATGAATGGTGTAGTTGGATTTGTTAAATCACTCACCTATGAAAATTTGATAAATTATCTGTTATAAGGATTCTATATCTGTTTAGAAATATCTGTTTTAGGCTATCGGTGGAGGATAGCCATGATTGTTGTAGAAATTACATGAGGATTAGGTGAATTGAAACTAATCATTTGAATTATGTCATTGAATATGTGTTGTGAATAGTCATTGTATATGACGATGCTTTTAAATACAGTGCATATGCATGATTGTTTGGAAGGAGAAAGGGGATGGACTCCATTGTTTGGGAGGAGAAAGGGGATGGACTCCATTATAATTAAGTTGGCCGGAGTGTCCAAGATGAAAGTCCCAAAATCTTGTATATATATATATGGGTGCCGATTCCCTCGGATGGAAATTTCGTAAAATGGCAAAATAGAAGTGTTGGGGTGATGAATGTATTGAATTGTGAACCATTGAGTTGTAGTCTCATTTTGGTTGATTAGATAATAATGAATTTGGTTAATAGATTAACCTGAAATGAATGAATGGAAATGGATTGAGATATGGTTATCTATATTGAATGGTTATGGAAAGAATATAAGTTGGTTATGAATATTGAACATTTATCTGACACTTATATCTTAGTTAAACCTTATATACTGTGGGGATATATTTTTTGAGTACCAAGACGTGGCCAAGATGACGCCGACATGTCAGCCGAGGTGCCACGTGTCCTGGTTGTAACACTAAGGTAATCTCGGCAAGGCCGAGGTTATCTCTGAAGATATCGGAATCCGAGATAAGTGGATAAGGGACAAGAGTCCTAGAATGATAAGGGAACTCAGCCTGGATAAGGATAAAACTCTTAGAGAGTTTATCTTTATCTATTAGAGAAGTCCAGGATAAGCAGTAATCCTAAATCCATTAGGAGCCAGGCTTCTAGTAGGATTAGGATTGTATTGGCTATAAAAGGGAGGCACCCCCATGGGTCTAAGGTACGCAATTTATATTCTGAACAGTGAGTTAGCACTATTGATTATCTTTGAGAGATATACTGACTTGATCGTCGGAGTGCCCCCGGGTGGAAGAACCACCGCCGGAATCTTCTCTTTCTGTTCCAAGTCAGCCAGGTGTCATCTATTCTGCCAGTGTTCTCTAGCTGAATACTGAGTTGGCAGTGTGGTCAGAAAATCACTCACACAATTTGGCGCCGTCTGTGGGAAAGAAAGGAGAATAGATGGCCAGCAACGGACAAAAGGAAAAGATTGGGGACGACACTCCTGCTGGGAGTGGCAGACCTATCGACCTTGACGTCGAAGGAGACAACCGCAACACAGAAACTCGTGGCCAGGATCATAGCAAGAAAGAAGTCGGCCAGGATGGCGACGCACCAAAGAATACAGATCGAAGTAGGTACTACAATAAGGATGACCTCCAGCTATGGAGGGACAGATGCCTTCGAAGAGACGAAGAAGTAAAAGAGATGGCAAACAAATTGGCAGACCTACAATCGGTCGTCAATTTCATGATACAAAACAATGTCATGCAGCCACCATTCCCGCTGCAGGACACGCCGATTCCAGTGGCCAAGGCCTAGAAGGAGGGACAGAAGCCAATCCCCCAGCACACCAGGAGTGAAAGACACTCTCACCGGCCTTCAAGGGAGGTTGGGCGAAGAGAGTCAAGGAGGGAGGAATCACGAAGAACACATCGCACCAAAGAGGCCGACCCCAAAGAACATCGGCATGTTCAGGGGCAGGTGCTGTGCTTCGACACACCCAACGAAGAAAGGTCGAAAAGGGCTCGCAACGAAGCCAAGAGCAGTGCTCTGAAGAAACTAAAGTCAGGAGACAGCCGAGCTCCTAGCCAGACCAAAGAGGACTTGAGAGATTACCTCAAGAGGAAGCAAGATCAGGCCGAGGTAACATCTATTGTCAAACCAAGAACTCCATTCTCAGTGGAGTTGGACAAATTTGAGGTGCCAAAGAGACTCAGTATGCCGAGGTTCCAAATATACGATGGTAAGTCAGACCCTAACTTCCACGTTGGACTATATTTAAACTCAATGGCATTGTACATTGGAAACGAGCCATTGCTCTGCAAAGTATTCCCCTCATCCTTCGGGGAGATTGCATCAGATTGGTTTCACAAACTACCAAAGGGAAGTGTAAAGACCTAAAAAGGCTTGGCAGAGATGTTTGTGGCAAGGTTCGTGACAAACAAGCTGCAGCCGTTAAGGGTGGACGCATTGATGGCCTTGAAGATCAGCAAGGATGAAGGCCTTAGGGCCTATGCAAAAAGATACTACGAGGTGTTCAACCGAATACCCGAATGTAATCAAGAGGTAGCGGTCGTGTCTTTCAAGAACGGCCTGAAAGACGATTGCCCACTACGAAAGTCTTTGGCAAAGACATTGCCAAAAAGTATGGAAGAGCTCATGGCAAGAATCGAGAAGTATGCCAGAGTCGAGGAGGATACGTCGGGGAATAAGGAGACAAGGCAAGAAAAAGGAAACGGCTCGCCGAAGCGAGGCTGAGGTAACAATGGATCCAGCAAGCAAGAGGCGGAACTGAGGACTTCACAGGCAGTAACAACTGTGTTCCGAATCCCGATTCATAAAGTCCTGGACAGAATCCGAAACCAACCCTATTTCAGAACACCAGAGAAGGCGCCAGGAGAGTTTATGGGAAGGAACCTTGGTAGGCATTGTGCCTACCATAATGAAGATGGACATATGACTCAGGGTTGCCGAGCCCTGAAAGCACACTTGGAAGACCTGGTGAGGCAGGGACACCTGAGAGACCTTGTCGATGAGACCAGGACAAGGGAAGAACAGGCACGATTGCCTCAAGCACTAGTAGCACCACCTCCCCCAGCACAGCAATGTTAGGCAGGAGGACCTCGGGTAATTAACGTAATTCACTTGAAGGTCAACGAGAACGAAATTCGGGGAGAGACCCAGAAGGTAAAGCACCTATAGCATGTCTACCACGTCGGGAAGAAGAGACATCAGGCAGAGGAATACCTGGGACCAGTAGTGTCCTTCACTGAAGCCGACCTTGAGATGGTCCAGCACCTGCACAATGATGCCTTGGTAGTATCCCTCCAGGTTGGGGAGTGCCAAGTAAAGCGCATCCTCATTGACCAAGGCAGCTCTTGTGACATCATGTACGTCCGATGTTACAAAGAGCTTGGCCTTCACCCAGACGACATGGAGCAATCCAATGGGCCAATGGTCGGGTTCAATGGAACGCCGACGTGGCCACTAGGAGCAGTAAGCTTGAATGTGCAGGCTGGCACGAAGAAGATAAAGACGGAGTTCACCGTAATCGACACACCCTCCCCTTACAATATCATCTTGGGAAGGCCATGTTGCATGCGATGAGGCAGTTTCCCTCAACGTTGCATCAACTATTGCGGTTCCCAACAAAGCATGGATAGAGAGAGGTCAGAGGAGATCAGCTACAGGCAAAAAATTGCTCCATGGCAGCAATGAAGACCACCTGCAGCATACGAGAACCAGAGAAGACAGAGATTGAGGATGAGGACGTGGAAATCCTAGAAGACGTCAGCAAGGAGCCAGCCGAGAAGAGCGAAGAAGTACTGAAGAAAATCCTCGTCCAGGAGGGGGATGAAGAACGCTTCTTTCTTCTCGACTCGGGCTTAGCCGAAGAAGAAGAAAAAGAGTTTGAGGCTTTCCTAAAAGCAAATATTGAGTTGTTCGCATGGACACCTTATGAAGTGCCAGGCATTGACCCCGAGGTCACTTGCCATAAACTGAACGTTGACAGGTCGGCTAAACCTGTAATCCAACGAGCAAGGAGACTGACGTTGATGCACGTCGAAGCAGTAGAGGAAGAAGTAGACAGACTTCTGGAGGCCAGGGCCATTAGAGAAGTTGACTACCTGACATGGCTATCCAATACAGTGGTGGTAAAGAAGAAGAATGGTAAATGGAGGGTTTGCGTGGACTTCACCAGCCTGAACAAAGCCTGTCCCAAAGACAGCTTTCATCTGCCCAAGATTGACCAGCTAGTAGACGCTACTTCAGGGCATGGAAGGATGAGCTTCCTGGATGCCTACAGGGGGTACCATCAGATAGCCATGTACCCCCCAGATGAAGAGAAGACTGCGTTTATCACCCCAAAAAGGCTATACTGCTATAGAGTGATGCCTTTTGGGTTGAAAAACGCAGGAGCAACTTACCAAAGGTTGGTAACCAAGATGTTCAAACATCTAATCGGCAGAACGGTGGAAGTCTACATCGATGACATGGTCGTGAAGACCAAGGAACCTTAAGGACATCTGGCCGACCTCAAAGAAGTATTTGAAATCCTTAGGACATACCGGCTCCGACTCAATGCATCGAAGTGTGCATTTGGAGTTGGATCTGGTAAGTTCTTGGGATACTTGGTGACCAGAAGGGGCATTGAGGCCAGACCAGATCAGATCAAGGCCATCCTAGAGTTGAAGAGCCCGACGTCGGCAAAACAGGTGCAAATGCTGACTAGAAGGGCCGCAGCCCTGAATAGGTTCATAAGCAGAAGCTTAGACAAGTGCAGACCTTTCTTCAACTTAGTGAAGAAAGCCACAGACTTCCTGTGGACCGAAGAATGCGAAGCCGCCTTAGCCGACCTGAAGAAGTATCTGACCACACATCTAGTCCTTTCAAAACCGGAACCTGGAGAGGAGCTGTTTCTATACTTAGCAGTTTCAGAACATGCGATAAGCGCAGTAGTGATCCGAGAACAAAAAGGGGAACAAAGGGCTGTTTACTATGTAAGCAAAACCCTGGCTGATGCAGAAACAAGGTATTTACCCCTAGAGAAGTTGGCACTAGCTTTGGTAATGGCTTCAAAGAAACTGAACCATTACTTCCAGGCCCATAAAATTATGGTGCTCACTAAGCACCCCTTGAAGTCCTTGCTGCAACAAGGAGACCTGACGGAGAGGATAGCCAGATGGGCAGTTTCCTTGGGCCAGTATGACCTGGAGTATAAGCCCAGAACAGCAATCAAAGGCCAGGTTTTGGCCGACTTCGTGGCCGAGTTCACGCCAGAATCCGTCGAACATCGGGCTCCGTTGAGCCAAGGTGAACGATGTCCAAACAAGCAGGAGAAGCCCAGACAAAGGCGAAAGAAGAAAGAAAAGAGGAAAAACTCAGACCCTGTAGCATTTACATCGGCGACTCCTTCCGACTGTTCGTCGATGGAAGTTTCTAACTGACAAGGAGCAGGGACAGGAGTAGTCCTGATATCTCCAGATGGACAGATAGTGGGACAGTCCATTCGTTGGGGTTCAAGGCCTCAAACAATGAAGCAGAGTATGAAGCATTGATTGCAGGACTGAAGCTGGCAGCAGCAGCAGAGGCAGATGAGGTAATAGTCTTCTGTGACTTCCAGCTCATTGTGAATCAGACAACGGCGAGTTTGTCCCGAGATGAAAGGATGTCAGCCTACGCAAAAGAGGTCATTAGGTTGGTAGCCTTGTTTTCAGAGCTGCCGACTACTTCAGGTAAGCCGAGATGATAACAGTCACACCGATGCATTAGCCAACCTAGCTAGCGCAGTACAACCTGAAAAAGCAAGAACAATAATGGTCGAATACTTGTCGGGCCCGAACATCGAACCACTGGCCACAGAGCGTGAAGCAATGTGTGTGGACTTGGGACCAAGATGGATGGATGCAATTGTTGCATTCCTGAAAGAAGAAAGCTACCAGATGACCACAAGGAGGCACACAAGATCAGATTGAAGTCGGCAAGATTCAGTCTAACAGCAGAAGGGCATCTCTACAGAAGATCCTTCACTGGACCCCTTTTGAGGTGCGTACATCCTTTACAAGTTGAAGATTTTTTATATGAAATACATGAAGGAATTTGTGGAAGCCACGCTGGGGGTAGATCACTCATGCTCATGGGCTATTACCCAGGGGTATTGGTGGCCCTACATGCAAAAAGATGCAGAGGCCTATGTCAAAAAGTGCGAAAGTGTCAAAGATTTGCACCTCTGATACACCAACCTGTAGCAGACCTAAACCCAGTATCTAGTCCTTGGCCGTTGCCCTAGGGGCATGGATCTCGTTGGGCAACTGCCCCAAGCAACTGGACAAAGGAAATACCTACTGGTAGCAACAGACTACTTCACCAAGTGGATAGAAGCTGAACCCTTGCCAAGATCCGAGATGTGGATGTGAAGAAATTCATTTGGAAAAATATCATCACCAGGTTTGGGATTCCAAGAGCAATAGTTGCAGACAATGGAACACAATTTGACAGTAAGCTAATTAAGAACTTCTGTGCAAAGTTCAAGATCAAGAACTACTTTTCAACCCCAAGCTGCTTCCCGCAAAGCAATGGACAAGCAGAACCATCCAACAAAGTTATCTTGGATGGGATAAAGAAGAGGTTGCAGTCAGCAAAGGGAAAGAGGGTGGATGAATTGCCCAGTGTGCTCTGGGCATATTGGACTACACCGAGAAGATCAACAGGGGAATCCCCCTTTGCCATGGCTTATGGCACAGAAGCAGTCATTCCACTAGAGGTCGACATCCCAGGGATCAGAACCCAGGGAGTGGAAAACGGGACTAATGATGTACTCTTAGCCCGAGATCTGGATCTACTAGAAGAAAGAAGGGAGAAAGCTGCAATTCAGCTGGTGGCATACCAACAGCAGCTTGCCAGGGCTTATAACAAATGGGTTAACCCAAGGGAGTTCCAAGTCGGCGACCTGGTCTTGAGAAAAGTTTACAAGTTTTAAACCGAGATGATGCTTAACACTTTTGAAACTTGAGAAAAGTTTACAAGTTTAAGTTAAACCGAGATGATGTTTAACACTTGTTGAAACTTGAGAAAAGTTTACAAGTTTAAACCGAGATGATGTTTAACACTTGTTGAAACTTGACAAAAGTTTACGAGTTTAAGTTAAAACCAAGATGATATTTAACACTTGTTGAAACTTGAGAAAAGTTTACAGGTTTAACCGAGATCATGTTTAAACACTTGTGAAACTTGAGAAAAGTTTACAAGTTTAAAACCGAGATGATGTTTAACACTTGTTGAAACTTGAGAAAAGTTTACAAGTTTAAACCGATATGATGTTTAAACATTTGTTGAAACTTGAGAAAGGTTACAAGTTTAAAGACTAAGGTCAAAACTTGTTTTAAAGATATACCAAGAAAGGTACTTGCGTACTCGCCGAGGTAAGTCATCAGGTTGTATGACCGAGGTATGTCACCCCGAAAAAGTTGCACAAAGATTGAAAGTGTACATTAAAGATATGCAAAACATTCTAAGTGTGGAGGCATACAGGCAAACATGCAAGCATTCAGAGAAGGAAAATTGTATTAAACTTCAAAAAAAGGCACATCGGCCAAACTTACAATTGTTCCAGGAAAGAAGACAAAGCAAAAGTAGAAAACACAAAGGAAAAAGACATTAAGGCAAAGATTCCTCGCATCATTAGCAGGCTGGTCTGGATCTCAGAAGACTGTTGGGAGGACACCTTGGCCACCTTCTCGGTCGCAAGCTCAGCATCAAGTCTCTTGAAGAGTCTGATCAAGGCTCTTGTCAGTGAAGGCACGTCCAATGATGCCTGCTCAGGGGTAGCTTCCTTGGGAACCTCCTCAACCTCCTCATCTTGAGTCAAGTCTAGGACTTGCTCATGCAGAGAAGAGGACTTGGTCCTAGCAGCCTCCTTTGGTTTCCTCACCACAGAACAGCAATCAAAGGCCAGGTTTTGGCCGACTTCGTGGCCGAGTTCACGCCAGAATCCGTCGAACATCGGGCTCCGTTGAGCCAAGGTGAACGATGTCCAAACAAGCAAGGAGAAGCCCAACAAAGGCGAAAGAAGAAAGAAAAGAGGAAAAACTCAGACCTGTAGCATTTACATCGGCGACTCCTTCCGACTGTTCGTCGATGGAAGTTCTAACTGACAAGGAGCAGGGACAGGAGTAGTCCTGATATCTCCAGATGGACAGATAGTGGAACAGTCCATTCGTTTGGGGTTCAAGGCCTCAAACAATGAAGCAGAGTATGAAGCATTGATTGCAGGACTGAAGCTGGCAGCAGCAGCAGAGGCAGATGAGGTAATAGTCTTCTGTGACTTCCAGCTCATTGTGAATCAGACAACGGGCGAGTTTGTAGCCCGAGATGAAAGGATGTCAGCCTACGCAAAAGAGGTCATTAGGTTGGTAGCCTTGTTTCAGAGCTGCCGACTACTTCAGGTAAGCCGAGATGATAACAGTCACACCGATGCATTAGCCAACCTAGCTAGCGCAGTACAACCTGAAAAAGCAAGAACAATAATGGTCGAATACTTGTCGGCCCGAACATCGAACACTGGCCACAGAGCGTGAAGCAATGTGTGTGGACTTGGGACCAAGATGGATGGATGCAATTGTTGCATTCCTGAAAGAAGGAAAGCTACCAGATGACCACAAGGAGGCACACAAGATCAGATTGAAGTCGGCAAGATTCAGTCTAACAGCAGAAGGGCATCTCTACAGAAGATCCTTCACTGGACCCCTTTTGAGGTGCGTACATCCTTTACAAGTTGAAGATTTTTTATATGAAATACATGAAGGAATTTGTGGAAGCCACGCTGGGGGTAGATCACTTGCTCATAGGGCTATTACCCAGGGGTATTGGTGGCCCTACATGCAAAAAGATGCAGAGGCCTATGTCAAAAAGTGCGAAAAGTGTCAAAGATTTGCACCTCTGATACACCAACCTGTAGCAGACCTAAACCCAGTATCTAGTCCTTGGCCGTTTGCCTAATGGGGCATGGATCTCGTTGGGCAACTGCCCCAAGCAACTGGACAAAGGAAATACCTACTGGTAGCAACAGACTACTTCACCAAGTGGATAGAAGCTGAACCCCTTGCCAAGATCCGAGATGTGGATGTGAAGAAATTCATTTGGAAAAATATCATCACCAGGTTTGGGATTCCAAGAGCAATAGTTGCAGACAATGGAACACAATTTGACAGTAAGCTAATTAAGAACTTCTGTGCAAAGTTCAAGATCAAGAACTACTTTTCAACCCCAAGCTTCCCGCAAAGCAATGGACAAGCAGAACCATCCAACAAAGTTATCTTGGATGGGATAAAGAAGAGGTTGCAGTCAGCAAAGGGAAAAGGGGTGGATGAATTGCCCAGTGTGCTCTGGGCATATTTGGACTACACCGAGAAGATCAACAGGGGAATCCCCCTTTGCCATGGCTTATGGCACAGAAGCAGTCATTCCACTAGAGGTCGACATCCCAGGGATCAGAACCCAGGGAGTGGAAAACGGGACTAATGATGTACTCTTAGCCCGAGATCTGGATCTACTAGAAGAAAGAAGGGAGAAAGCTGCAATTCAGCTGGTGGCATACCAACAGCAGCTTGCCAGGGCTTATAACAAATGGGTTAACCCAAGGGAGTTCCAAGTCGGCGACCTGGTCTTGAGAAAAGTTTACAAGTTTAAACCGAGATGATGCTTAACACTTGTTGAAACTTGAGAAAAGTTTACAAGTTTAAGTTAAACCGAGATGATGTTTAACACTTGTTGAAACTTGAGAAAAGTTTACAAGTTTAAACCGAGATGATGTTTAACACTTGTTGAAACTTGACAAAAGTTTACGAGTTTAAGTTAAACCAAGATGATATTTAACACTTGTTGAAACTTGAGAAAAGTTTACAGGTTTAAACCGAGATCATGTTTAACACTTGTTGAAACTTGAGAAAAGTTTACAAGTTTAAACCGAGATGATGTTTAACACTTGTTGAAACTTGAGAAAAGTTTACAAGTTTAAACCGATATGATGTTTAAACATTTGTTGAAACTTGAGAAAAGTTTACAAGTTAAAGACTAAGGTCAAACACTTGTTTTAAAGATATACCAAGAAAGGTACTTGCGTACTCGCCGAGGTAAGTCATCAGTTTGTATGACCGAGGTATGTCACCCCGAAAAAGTTGCACAAAGATTGAAAGTGTACATTAAAGATATGCAAAACATTCTAAGTGTGGAGGCATACAAGGCAAACATGCAAGCATTCAGAGAAGGAAAATTGTATTAAACTTCAAAAAAAAGGCACATCGGCCAAAAACTTACAAATTGTTCCAGAAAAGAAGACAAAGCAAAAGTAGAAAACACAAAGGAAAAAGACATTAAGGCAAAGATTCCTCAGCATCATTAGCAGGCTGGGTCTGGATCTCAGAAGACTGTTGGGAGGACACCTTGGCCACCTTCTCGGTCGCAAGCTCAGCATCAATCTCTTGAAGAGTCTGATCAAGGCTCTTGTCAGTGAGAGGCACGTCCAATGATGCCTGCTCAGGGGTAGCTTCCTTGGGAACCTCCTCAACCTCCTCATCTTGAGTCAAGTCTAGGACTTGCTCATGCAGAGAAGAGGACTTGGTCCTAGCAGCCTCCTTTGGTTTCCTCACCAAAGTCTCCTCCTCCGACTCAGATTCGTCATCGGATTGACTTGGAGTTGGAGGGAATGGAAGAGGAATAGTGTCAGCGTCCCTGAGGGGTGAGTCCTCGGGGACATCAAGCTTCTTTAGAAGAGACATCCAACCAAGGGTGAAACCCTTGTTGCATGCCTGCTTCACTTGTTTTTCATATTCCGCCGTGACATCGGCGGCCCCCTCCTTATAGGCCTTCTCATCAGCCGCTTTTATCTCGGTATCTTTGGTGGCCAAAGCGCCCTGAAGTTCTTTTTGAGCTTGGGCCATCTTTTCCTCAGACTCTTTCCTCTGGGCCTCAAGAACCTTGTTAATGGCCTCCGCAGCACCTGCTTTTTCATCGACCTCGTCCTTAGCTTTGATAGCAGCCTCGGCCTGGTCTTCCAACTTCTTCATTTTTTATTGTAAGCTTTTGTTGGCCTTCTGCAGACTGGAGACCTCCCTCTTCTTCTCGGCCAGCTTTTCCCGGTTTTTGAATGATTGTATTGAGAAAGAATGAGCATGCTGGATAGCCTGAAAATGAACAGAAGTTGTTAGAAAATATTATAAGTATGAAAAAAAGAGAAGGAAAGAAAAAATTACCAAGTAAAGACACTTACCTGAACAGAGCACTGGAGCATCAAAGCATAGTTTTCAAATTCGCTCATCTCGGCGTTTCGGTCGAGATCGCCACGAAGAAGCAGAGCGGTACTGAGGGCAACGCCGACATTAATGTCATCAGCGCTGTCGCTCGCCATAACTGACTTATTCTCCAAAGTAATTTGGGGGGGGCCAGGGGGCATCAAGCTTCTTAGACCCCGAGGCGGTTGCAGAAGAGGACCTCGGCCTTTTTGATCTGGTGGATTCAGATGGCTGGGTTTCAGCAGACCTCTTCTCAGGGACAGAGGCAGTCTTCTCATTCTTAGCCAATTTGGAAATTGGTAAAGTATCTTCAGTTTCAACCTGAGTCACCTTTGCCTTCGGTTGAGCCTTCTTTATTCTTTTCGGCTTTGGCTGAGTTGGTGCTGGTTAAACATCAACTGAGTCTGGAATGTTGGCCAAAAAATCCTTGGCGATAGCTTTTTCACAACCCATTTCGGTGGCAAGAACAAGTCGTCGCCGACGTTTTCGTTGGGATATTGGGATGAGGTATGGAGCCGAGGTTGACGGCTGCTCAGCGGGATCAGAGGTTGATCCTTGGTCTGTCCGAGATGTGGACGCGACTTGTGGAGTTGTGGCAGAAAGTGGAGAAAGGCTTTTCTTCTTCTTTTTTGGGACGTCGGGAAGAGTCAACTTATATGTAGGGATGAAGTTGAGAAGCAGAGGGGCCTTCCGCTTGTGGACTGGCAAGTTCAGTAGTTTCTTCAAGTCTTTGCTGGGAAAGAAAGACTGACGAAAGCCCTTTGGTGGCTGAGGAAGAACTGCAAAAAAAGAAAAAGAAAACCATAGACATTAGAACAAATAAAGTATTGAAGACTTTAAAAACAAGTTAGAATGAACACAGGGCTCTTACCATTGCCCTCTACAAAACTGTACGAGGAAGAGGGTAGAGGTAATGGTCCTCGTCTGGAGCAAAATCCCAATTCCCCGAGGTAATAAAATAGTCATCTCCAGCTCCCTTGTTGGAGTCAGGGAGGTCGGCGACAATTTTGTACTCCATGGACCTCGGCTTGAGATAGTAAACGTAGCCTGTATCTCTTTTGAGGCCACACATGGTGTAGCAATATTGGATGTCGGCTAAGGTAATCCTAACATTCTCTTGTTTAGGTAAGGCAATTATACCATTTATGACTCGGTAGGAGTTGATGGCAAGCTGCATTGGGTTCAACTTATAATAGTGGATTATCTCGCGAAAAAGAATATCAAGTGGGAGCCGAAGTCCGCACTCGATGAAGGCTACTACTGGGAAAGGCATGAGGTTTACATCAGGCATGATAGAATCATCCTCTCCAGCCAACCTCAGATGAACATTGGTCGGGATTTCGAACTCCTGCCTAAAGTGCTCTAATTTGACCGGGGTGTCTACCCTATGCTTCCACATACCCATGATATCGGCTAAAATTATGGGAACTAGATTTCAGAAAGAAGGTGTTCAAAGTTTTCTAAAAACTTTTTGGGTTCTATAAACAAATCCTAAAACCAAGATCTAAGGAAACGAAGATTAAATGCACGGATCTGGAAAACAAAAAAATAGGGATGCATTTCAGAATCAAGAATGGTGATGAAGGCATCAAAAAAAAAAAAAAAAAACAAGACAAAAAGTTTGCACAGGTATATCAGGCCAAGAACAGTGGCAGAAATCAACAGGTATGTGAACAACGAATATTCAAAGAGGATAACTTGGGTGAAAACAGAATTATGAAACAAACATGTTCTAATATATGGTGGAGTACAAGATGCAAGGTGAAATATCAAAAATATGGACAAGATTGTAAAGACAGAACAGTAAAGTTCAGAAAAGCAACAAGTAATTGAAACCAAGAGGAACGGTGACTTACCAGAAAAAAGGAAGCCGGAGTTGAGTTCGCCGAGGTCGGACGAACGACAGCAGCGGAGAAGAATGGCAAGCGTCTCGCCGAAAGAGGGGAACAACGGTGGTAGCAGACCTTGAAAGCTTGGAACAATGGAGGAAATGGAAAGCTAGAGAGAGAGAGAGAGAGAGAGAGAGCTTCAGAAACAACGAAAAGTGAAAAAATGAAAGAGGGAGAAAAGTATTGTTAAAACTTGAAACGGCGGCAAAATAAAATCAATGAGCCTAGAAAGACGGATTCATCAGACGGCGCACACATGCATAAGACGGCTTACAGGCGCATCACAAGTACGATCCAATAAAGAGAAAACGCATGGCTTGAACAGTTGAGTGATTGTGTATGACAGCTCATACGCGTAAAAGGGTTCTTGGAATTCTTGTTCTTTAAAGAGACATGTCGGCATGTATGATGATCTCGGCTGAGGAATTTGAAGCCGACGTACTGATATAGGTTCCATCACTTCAGGATGCCGAGGTAATAGAACCTAGGGGGCAGTTGTGGGGATATATTTTCTGAGTACCAACACGTGGCCAAGATGACGCCGACGTGTCAGCCGAGGTGCCACGTGTCCTGGTTGTAACGCCGAGATAATCTCGGCAAGGCCGAGGTTATCTCCGAAGATATCGGAATCCGAGATAAGCGGATAAGGGACAAGAGTCCTAGAATGATAAGGGAACTCAACCTGGATAAGGATAAAACTCTTAGAGAGTTTATCTTTATCTATTAGAGAAGTCCAGGATAAGTAGTAATCCTAAAACCATTAGGAGCCAGGCTTCTAGTAAGATTAGGATTGTATTGGCTATAAAAGGGAGGCACCCCCATGGGTCTAAGGTATGCAATTTATATTCTGAACAGTGAGTTAGCACTATTGATTATCTTTGAGAGATATACTGACTTGATCGTCGGAGTGCCCCCGGGTGGAAGAACCACCGCCGGAATCTTCTCTTTCTGTTGCAGGTCAGCCAGTGTTCTCTAGCTGAATACTGAGTTGGCAGTGTGGTCAGAAAATCACTCACACATATACTGTGTTAGTTTATCTTTGCTAGGCTTTGGCTCACCCTACTTGGGAAATCATTTTCAGGTACTGGTGACATGCACCTCCAAGGACATAGCTTGGGAGGACTGAGGGCTGAAGGCTCTATTTTGATTTTATTTGTGCTGAAGTGTTCATTCAAGCCGAGGGCTTTACATGTATAGAGCTTATGACTCTTTCTTTTGTTGTAACCAAGTGATATCTTGGAAAGATGTAAGCTTGTAGGGCATTTATTGTTATTATTAACTCGTATTACATGCTGTAGATTCAGAATGAATGTTTATGAATGTATAACGCATGTAATATCTTTTTGTAATAGAAACTCTAATGAATGAAGTATATCATTTTATTATGTTTATAGATCTTATGTAATGGATTATTTGTATTTTATTTTGGGGCCGTTACAATGTATTAAAAGGTGTATAGTAAGAATAAAGGAAACAATTTTAAAGTTAAAATATAATAAAAATCTAACTAATTTAATGAAAATGTTCTTATAATCAGGGACAAAATTAGAAGAAGACTATGGGGTGCCATGACCCCTCTGTTTCTGTGAAAATTATTATTTGCTATAGAACTTAAAAATATATATCATTTTATATATAAAATGGCCTCTCAGTATAAATATATATAATATATTATTCTTCTTCCATCTTGAATTCTCTTCTATTTTATACCAAAAAAGCTTCTTAATCTTATTAGAAATTGCTTTTGTGGTATTTAATTTTTTATGTATATATAATTTACTAGTGGTAACCTGTGCTATGCACGGGACTTTACAAATTAAAAAAAAAAATCATTATAATTATCTTATGTAATTTAATATTTTATCTTGCAGTATATATGAAATTTATAAGTTAACTTTTATGTTTATTACTTTTTAAATTATTAGTTTAAAAAATTAATACATATATATATATATATATAATTTAGTGCAATTTTGATAATTTGTATTAAAAAAAAATTAAACCTGATTAAATGAGATTAACTGAGTTATGACATACCTCTTCTTGTTATGAAAATATACAAATTTAAAAGTTATAATTAAAATAAATATATAATTTTATTATTAAATATGAAGTGAAGTGATATTTAACAATAATTAATATGATGTTTCTATTGTTAATCCAATAATTTAAGTTACATTTCTTTTGATTTCAATTTCATAACTAAAAATATAATATAAATATAATACACACACAGATTTCTAGTCTTTATGAATAAGAAGGTTTCAAAATATTTTCAAACTTTTATCATTTTCTTTTAATTTTTTTTATCCAATTTGATTTTAAATTTGAATAAAAAAATTTGATTTGATATGAATTACTTTAACTTTTTAATTAAATTTTTATCAATTTTTAAAAGAACTTTCATTCTTATCCCATTTTTTTTTTCTTTTCACCAATTTTGATGGAAAAAACAATAATTTTCAATGTTTTACCTTTTTAAATTTTTATCAAATTATAATTTGGTAAAAAAATATATTAAGGGTTGAAGATTCTCTTAATTGAAATTATAGTGAAATAAAATCTTGAAGTAGTCAAAGTTTGAGCAAGTGGATGGTTGAAATATATAATTTAATTAATTCTCTTCTCTTATTTGTATAAAAATTGACACTTATGACTATATAATTATAAGTTGGATTATGGAAAAAAATTTGGGGTGTCAAACATTTTCCATTTGTAAATATCCTACATATTAAAAAATGAAAGGAAAAGGAAAAGAAAAAGAAAAAAAAAATGTGTAGCTTTTTGATATGTGTTTATCAGTTTTGTTTTATGGACATAAATAATTAATGTTTAAATTTAAAAAATTTTAAAGTAAAAAAAATAGATTGGGCTTTTTAGAGATAAAAGAAACCATCTAACTCTTCTATACACTATTAAGATAGACTATTTTAATTACATAAAAAAAAATTATATTCAGAGATTATCTCTATATATTATGCTATTATATACAACTATAGTTGTAACAAACTAACTATAATATATATGAAAAGTTATATTAAGCTTTCATTTTTAATTAATTGAATTATAATTAACAAACTAACAAATAGCAGTATTGGTCTAATGGGATAGAAAGAGGATAAAAATAAAGAACACAATGATATTTAAAAGTTTTAAATTTACCTAATTATGCAAAAATCTAATGTTATAGTAAAATCTTGAATTCTCAATAAATTTTCACATTTTTTATAAAATAAAATGACAATAAAAAATAAAAAAAATTGATACCCATTTTTTTACTTCAATTTTATGGTCTTTACTGAAGAAAACAAAATCCGATCAAAATCATTGGCATGGAATGGACATAGATACTTTGATTGCAACCATAATTACTAATAATTCTTCTCTACCATGCACAAACATATAAACCTCACTAAAACTGAAATCAAAACCAAACCAAACCAAACCAACAGTAAAGAAAGAAAATCACGCAGAGAAAAAATAAAATTAAAAAATAAATAAATTTATAGAGTGGGAGAATGTTACCTCCAACAACTTAAACCTCACTTAACCCAATCTGTTAGCTCATCTGCCAGTGCCCGCGAAGTTTAGGAGTTGGGATGACTAATCAGATTATTCTTTAAATAAGACTTGAAAATTGATTAATTTGTCTCATTAAGTGATTTAAAATTTTAATATATGTACATCAAAAAATATATAATTATATTATTAAATCATAATTGAAATTTAGATATTGTCATTTTTTTTTAGATCTATATCTAAATTCTTATCTTTTTTATTTTTGTGTGGTTTCTATTCGGGTTTTTTTTTTTTTTTTTTTCTTCAATTTATTTAAGATGGAGTTGTGGGTTTCTACCTTTTCTTGTTTAAATTCAACTTATCTGTGGTTTCTATTTGTTTTTAATTATTATTATTTAGGTAAGTTATGATGTGAGTTAAATATGTGATAGATATGTGAGTTTTATTAATTTAAAGTATAATGGTGGGATATATTGAAAAATGCTTGAGAGGTCCAAAATAAGAGCTCTAAATCATGCACTAATGACATGGAAGTGTGTGGGGTCCAGCCTGATGTGATGTTTTAGCTTGAAATTTTTTTTGTTTTGGACATGCCAACTCATTAGAGCTCTTTTAGAGCTCTACTTTTAGAGGCCTATAGCATTGTTGGGGATATATTTTCAAAATTAGATTTGTCTAGATAAACTTTAAAGATTTTTAAAATTTAAAATTGGATATTGAGATGCAAAAGAAAGATTTAAACTGAATAAATAAAAATCAAATTTCTTAATTTTATCTGTTCGTATATTTGATTTTTAGTTTCTTTTTTCTTTTTTTTGTTATGTTATGATATAATATATAAGATATAGATAGATATCTACAACTTTTATGAAAAATATTATTTGATTTTTTGGGGAAGAGAGAAGGAAGACAAGTTTTAATATTTTTTTTTTGAAAATCGGTGAGAGAGATTAGGATGGAGAGATTATGAAATATTTTTTCTATTAAATAAATAAATCAGTCAACAGTTTTTTTAATCTATTTTATAAATTAAAAAAACAATAATTTTAGAAAATTGATTAATTTGTCTCATTAAGTGATTCAAAATTTTGATAGATATACATAAAAAAAAATAGATAATCATATTAGCAAATCATAATTCAAATTTAGATGTTGTTATATCTTTTTGAGATCTATAGCTAAATTCTTATCTTCTTTATTTTTTGTGTGTAACCATAGTATATGGGAGAAATTGAAAAGGGTGCTGCAGTAATTATGAGAGAAGTCAAAAATATTTGTGGGTTGAGAGAAGTCAATAAATGATAAGGTTTTTTTTTTTTTTTAAATCAAAAAATTAGAAAATTGGGATTAGGATATTAGAGCTCCACAAAGCTTATAGATTAGAAACTCTCTTTTCCTTATATAATATATAGATATATCATATTATACATACATATGTATTTTGTATATATAGTGGAAATTTTATTTTTTTTTTTTGACCTCTTCAATAATAAAATTCTGATTCCATCCTGCTTATAATAATAAGGTCCGACCATAGTGGTACATTTATTTTACAGGATGGGATCAGGTTATTGTTGTTGTTTTTTATTTTATTATATATATATATATATATATTTTGGTAACGTTTGTATCATTGGATTGGATCAAGGGATGATAGGATTATTACGGTAGGTAGGTGCAAAGTTTTCTAAGGCGAATACGTACCTCGAGACGTTTTACCCCTCATCAGGCGAGACGTAAGCCTCAGGGCGTTGAAGCGTAAGCATTTCAAATTTCAAATTTTAATATTTAGTGAATAAATTAAATATTTTAAAATAGTAAAAAAATAAAACAAAATTAAATATAAAAGTGTAAATATTTTTCGCTTTAATGCGTTGAACATTTTACTGCATAGAAGGAAGTTTTCCTTCACTGAAAGTGAAATTGATATTCTTAACTTCAGTGATAGAGCTTCTCACTTGACCATTAACTGTGTTTTTTCTTGATTGATCATTTACTTAATTTTTCTTGTAAAATATAGTTGCAAAAAGGGATTCTTTTTATTTTTTTATATTTAAACAATCCAATAGACTAAGTTTAACAAAAGCCCAAGGCAACCTCTGCATGTGCATACTCCTCACATGTTTACACGCAAAAAGCGTACAAAGCGCACCTAAGGCGCATGTCTCAAACTATGATGCGCAAGCCTTTGGGGAGTAATGCTTAAAAATTAAAGTCTTGATGCGTTTTACCTTAGCCTCAAGGTGAGGCGAGCATCGAGACGAGCCTAAGGAAAGCCTTTTAAAACTCTGGGTAGGTGTGGATGTGGGCACGATGGCTTGCTAAGCCCGTTTATGATTTATAGGGGTTGGATTATAGTTTAGATCCATAGAGCTGGGCTACGCAATGTTTTTAAATTCAATTATAGCATGGGCCATGCTAGGAAAGAGCGTTTCATGCCCAATTCCGTTCAGTTTAATGAAAATGCTTTTATAACATTAAGGTCCGACTATGGCGAAATGTTTATTTTACGGGGTGGAATCAACTTTCTTTTTTTTTTTTTTTTTTGGAATTGTTATCCAAAGATGATGGAATTACGGTTGGTAAGTATATGAATATGGGCTTGATGGCTCGCTAAGGCTGCTTATAATAATGGAACACTTACGGGCCGGTTCTATTGATCATACTTATTTGCTTACAAGTATTAACTGATAAATTTATCATTGTAAATTTATTCATTAATATCCACTAATATCTTTACTTATATTCACTCACTCGCTTACAAGAATCTACCATTCTCTTCCACATATATAGAGAACAAAAGAGATTGATAAATTTATTACTGAAAAATAAATCTGATTCTAATTTGCAACAGATTTGGTTTTCAAGGGAGAGAGAGAGAGAGAGAGAGAGAGAGAGAGAGAGAGAGAGAGAAGGGAAGGGATCGGTAAAATCACCATCATTTAGAGTCATTTAGTGTCGATTTCACTATCAGAAACAAAGGAGGTGGTGGTGACATGGTAGTTGTGTAGATCAACGAATGTGGTGATATAGTGTATAGATCGGCGATAATGGAGATAGTTGGTGAATAGTGAAGGCATCTGAATAACGATGGTGGTGGTAGAGGGTATATGACGACGATGGTGGTGTTAATGGATAGACAATGGCGGTGATAGGTAGACGGTGACGATAGCAGTAGTGGTAAACAATAGTGGTGTGAAACTTTTAGGAAAATTGTGGAGAGAGAGAGAGAAAGAGAGAGAGAGAGAGAGAGGGGTGTGAAATTCAAGTTTTATTTTTTTAATAATTATAATATTAAAAAATTAGTTATGGGTTGACTTTGTAATTTTGTAACTTAGATGGGTAATATGTTTATAACCCAATACTTGAGTTCAAGTCTTTCAGTAGCCTATAAAAAAAAAAAAAAAAATTTAAATTTTTAAAAAGTGGTTAAAGAAAAGAAATCTTGCAGAGTGATAGGGCTAAGGAGTTGTTCTATTACATCATGTTTGTTTAGATCCATCGGATTATTAATTCTGAAATATATAATCTCTGAATTATTTAGTTGGAAATGATGTGTATCCCATGTTTTTTTATCATGAGATTAGATGTCTGAAAATAACTATTCTATTGAATCTAATGTTTGATTGGAATATTATGAAAAATAGTAAATACTTAATAGATTATTTTATCCTTTTCTATTAGGGATGGCAATTTGAACCCGGCCCGATGGGGACCCAACCCCCGTCCCCGATTAGAGTGGTTTTTCTCCGAAAAATATTCTCGACGGGCCAGGGATGGTATTTGAAATTGAATCATCGATCAGTTTCGGGCTAGGGACGGGGATCACTTTCACAGCCCCAGACCTGGCCTGTCCCCGTCCCCGTCTCCGTCCCCGTCTTCGGCCTCGTTTCTCCCCGAAATAAAATTACCATAATACCCCTCAATCCATTTATATATATAACCCCCTCTATTATACAATCTAATCTGTCTCTCTCTTTCTCACTCTCTGATCTGTCTCTCTCACTTTCTTTCTTCTCTCCGCAATTGGCTCCTCTTCCTCCGTTCGTCGCCTCCTCCTCCTCTTCCGTCACCTCTCGCGGCCTCCTTTTCCATCACCTCTCGCGGCCTCTCCTCCGTCGGCTCCTCCTCCGCTAGGCCACCACCAAACCTTCATACTCCGTTGCCTCCCACCTCATCCTTCCTCTGCCACGGCAGATCTGAGAAGATCCTGCCACCGCACCGTCGATTTCCTCTCTCCTCCGCTAGATTTGTCTCTACTTTTTTTTTTTTGATGATGTTGTTGCCGTTGATAATGTTGTTGTTGATGAATTTTTTTTTTTTTTTGATGATGTTGCTCAATGATGTTGTTGTTGATGTGAGAGAGAGAGAGAGTTACGGGGATTTTTCGGGGTCGGGGAAACCTGATCCTTGTTAGGAGGCGGGGATGGGATGGGTGATGGGTTCCCCGCCGGGGATCGGGGCAGGGGACGGGGAATTTTGTAGTTTCGGGGATCGAGGACGGGGAGTGTAATCCCTGGCCCCGTCCCCGCCCGTTGTCATTCCTATTTTCTATCCAACATTCCCTCTAAGACACAATAGTCCAACATATATGATATTCATAGTCCAACTAATCCAACTTACAAATTCTCAACCAGACAATGGATTCTATGGTAGATTAGACATGGAGTCTAATCCCCTTCTCCAATCCTTCTAAACACCCCCTTAGGGTTTTGAAGAGGAATGCTATTGAAGAGAGTCACATCAGTATGTATTTTCTTAATTACATATAGAGTAGTATACAAACCAAACCTAATTTAAATTATACTAACTTTATCTATTTTATATGGACTCTATTTGATAAATATTTCTTTTTCATATATTTTTCATGGTAAATTGAGATAATCTACAAACTCAATACCAATTTTGCGTATTACGTTTTTCTTCTTAATTCTTTCAAGGGTATTATGATTTTTTTTTTTTTTAATGTTAAATTGCCTTTTTTTTTTTCCTTCTTATTTTCCATGCTTTATTCTATACCTAATACCAAATCTATGTTATAGTGATTGTATATATGAAATCATACTTCATTTCCTACATTATTTTATATAATCACAACTCATAGGAGGAAAAACCTGCACAACAATGATACTCTTGAGGAACCTCTAAAGTTTAAATTTATTGCTTGAATTACTTTTTTAGTTGTTAAACAGTAAGTTCTTTTATATTTTGACATCATATTATAGATGATTAATCACTTCACATACTGAGATGTGTCTATCTTTTAGATGTTTTCATTATTTTTTTCTTTTTGGGTTTAGATGTTGTTATGTGATTATTTTTTGGTTAGTTGTTATTAAATTTCTTTTATATAGTTGATATTTTAATACAATTAAGAGTGTTTATTTTACAATTTTATAATTTAATATATATATATATATCATATAAAATCGTTATATGATAATCCAACTATAACATATTTATATTTAATTTTTTTTAATAAATTTTATATAATTTCTATTTTTACATATTTTTATTTTCCAAATGAATATAAAAGAAAATTAAATAGTTAGAATTACTTTTAATTTTATGTTACTAATTCCTCTTCTAATTTAACTATTATTTTTAATATCAAAATGAGTATTTATTTTATTATTTTATAATTTAATATATATCATACAAAATTATTATATGATAATTACACTTTTATAATACAATAGAATTCAAATAATCAACATACACAAATAATTTAACTACAATTAATATATAAGTATTCAAGTAACAATTTTATAAAACGATAGTGTCAATATTATCAAAATAAATAACTAAAATCATACTTTAATTTTAATTTTAATTTTAATTTTTCTTTTATAACACACATTATACCATCAAATATATATATATGTATTTTTAAAATAGCACGTACATTGCACGGGTCAACTACTAGTTAACAAATTATGACAATGATAATATTATATGTAAAAAATTGAGAGTATAGAAAGATATCACTAGGGTGATAAATGAACAAAGCTTGAACACATTTTGGAGTTCATTAATGTTTTCAAACCAAGCTTAAACAGTCAATTGCTTGTTCATTCAGCTTAGTTTGATAAGCCTAAAACTATATAAAAATATCAAACTACTCAAGTTCGGCTTGATAAAAGTTCGTTTGAGATCGGTTTGAAAGTTTAATGAATCAAGCTTGAACAAATTTTGAAACTTGCTAAACTTATCAAACCATGCTTGAACAGTTAACTGTTTGGCTCGTTCGACTCATTTATCACCCATAGATATCATTATAGTTACTGTCAAATTGAATTTTAACAAATTGTGTTTTGTGTATTTTTAAAAAAAAATACAATTTACAAGGATAATATAGATTGTCAAATTTTTTTTTTTTTTTTAAATGGAACAATATTGATTTTAATGAATTAAAATTGAATTTAACATATTTATTTTTCTAGATTTACCCATGAGGGCTTGTACAAGCCGGGTTTATGAACGGGCTCGGGTTTCAAACCTTTGTCCAAAATCCTAAATCATCTTATATGGGATGGGACAGGCTGGACAATCAAGCGGGTTGGGACAAGCCATGGGACGAGTTGGGAAATATCGGATTTTTTGGTCGCAAGCCATTTGATGACCCCTAATTGATGTATTCAAAAAATCAATTAGTGTGTTGGGTTTTAGTTTTCTGAATTTAGTTTTCTAGAAATTGAGTTTTTTGTTTTTCGTATTTTTTTATTTTTAGCGAATATTTTTAAAATTTTAAGCAATTTTTTTACTTTTTTAGATGTACCTTACCTGGATATCTAAACAATAAAATATTTGTGAAAAAATATTTTTAAAACTAATAAATACACAAAAATATGAAAAATGTACTGAATTTTTGTTTTTTTTTTTTTTTGTATTTTTGATATTTAATGAATTTTTTTTAGGATATTTTTCACAAATATTATACTTTTTAAGTGTATTTATGTTAAGTATGTCTAAAAATTAAAAAAATTGCTTAAAATATTAAAAAAAATCAATGAAAATGAAAAACTAAAATTTTGTGAAAAATAAATTTTAAGAATTGAAACCAAACAAAGTGAATTAGAACTTAACGGACATGTTGGTAATTACCCCTAAAAACATGTATAGGGGTTGGCTTATGTATCAGACCCATTGGTAGAGCTGTGGGAAAGTGATTATAACTTATAGCCTAACAGCTTATAGCTTATAACTGTGAACATAATCTGATTTTTGACTTATAAATTAAGCTTCTCCTCCCCCACTCAAAAAATAAGTTGATTTTTGACTTACAAAAAATTATAAGCTGTATTATTAAGCTGAACCAAACACATCAAAATAACTTAAATTAAGCTAAAAGGTTAAATAAGCTGGAAATAAGCCCTACCAAATAGGCCCATAGAGCGGGGTTAGGAAAAATTTTTAAGCTCAATTATAGCATGGGCCATGCTAGAAAAGACTGCTTCAAGCCCAATTCGGCTTAGCCTGCCCACAATTATACAATATATATATTTTAACAAAAATGCTTCGGACTCCCAGTGAGGTGTAGCTCCGTGATTGGGCAAAAAAAAAATTGTTTTTTTTTTTTTTTTTTTGGTTTTCAGCCAGTGGGGGCGCGCCACGTCACTGGGGGTCTGCAGCACTTCTCATATTTTAAATTGTTTTAACTTTTTTATTTGCATAAACTGTGTATGGTTACCAATTATCTAAAGAATTAGGAAAAATTCTCTAGTGTGCAATGTACACTGTATGTAATTTTAACACAAAATTAAGAGTAAGTTTTCACAAATTTATACAATTGATTTCATAAAAATGGTGAGTTGAATATAAATTCGCATAAATTCACAAAATCAAGTAAACTTTTTTCCATTTTTTTTTTTTATATATTTTCTCAAAATAAAATCAATTCAAATGATTTATTTTTATTTTTAAAACAATAACCAAAACGCTACCATGTAATAGTGCTGTTGTATAATAACGCAGTAGTGTAACGTACAGCAGCATCTCCATCCCCTTATACACAATTAAAGAAGCTCCTAGACAAATTTAATAAGTTCCACAAAATGAGATATGTATTGAAACCATAAAGTACCTACTTCCATGACATGAGCAGTGGCAGGGCTAACATAATATATTGTTGACTTAAATATATGATTTGTTGACATTTGGAGGCTGTAGATTGATTTTGATAATTCAATGCTCAAGCTTCATATGATTCTAATATAATTCACATGACGACATATTTTTGATTAAGTGGTGTTTTGAGAAGTTAGTAAAAAATTAATCTTTTAATTTTTTTTGGCTTTTTGGTGACTTTTTTAGCTTAAAAAGTTAGTTTTTTTGCGGCTTTTTTTGCGTAGAAAAGTTAAAAAGTCAAAAAATTAACTTTTTACCAAGTTTCTAAATTGCCACTAATTCTTAATGTTTTGAATGGACATTATTTACAATGTGTCAGGCCGGCCTTATGTATTCAGAGTCCAGTGTTAATATTTTTATGCATTACTTAAAAAGATAAAATTAATTAGAGCAAATTACAATAATAATAATAATAATAATAATAATAATAATAAATAATCTTAGGATTCAAACTGATACAATTAAAATTTTGGGATTTAATTTGAAAAATACGTGAAATCCTGGAGAAAAAAAATTTAATAATTTTCCCAATTAATTAAAATAAATTTATTATAAAAATTTAACAATATAAATCTAGTATTATTATTTTATGTTTTAACCATTTATAAACATCTAGAGAGAATATCAAGACCTAAGAAAGTTCAATTTTAAATGGTGAATTGGATTGAAGAAAAGTTTGATAAAGTAAAATCAATTACTTTGGGCCCTCATTAATAAAAACAATTTTAGTTTTCAGCTTAATATTAATTTTATTAAGCATTGGACTTATTTAAAGTAATTGGGGTCTTCTACTAATGAAAACAGTTTTGTTTTTGAGTTTGCTGCTGCAGCTCTCTATTTAATTGAGGTCTAATTAAAAAAAAAAAAAAATTGTGTTAAATTTTATAAGAATTTTTTTTCTAAATGGAGTCTGATTTTTTAGTCCAAATCTAGCGGGTCAAAGTGGGCGTTTTGCCGGCTTGCTCATGAGCCAGCCATGCAATATACTTGGCATAAAAATGCAATTCACCAAAAACACAGCAAATACATTTTCTTTGCTCAATGGGGCTTCGAAGCTTAAGCTTGAGCATGTCATGGCTAGTTCACAATTTGCATATTTATCTACTACTCTTATGTTGTTTGAGCATTCTCAATCTGGCTTTACTGCTACCATGTCCAGCTCCAGGCTAATGGGGAACGACACAGACCGACTTTCATTGCTGGCAATCAAGGCCAAAATAGTTGAGGATCCACTACATGTTTTGAGCTCCTGGAATGATTCTATCCACTTCTGCCAATGGCAGGGCGTTACGTGCAGTCATAGGCATCAGAGGGTCACTGCCTTGGTCTTACAGTCCCGGGAGCTGGTGGGATCGATATCACCACACATCGGGAATTTAAGCTTTCTGAGGGAATTACGGCTTCAGAACAATAGCTTTGGCAATGAAATTCCCTCGGAAATTGGCCGTTTGCCAAGGCTGCAGATTTTGCTGCTGAACCACAATTTAATTGGTGGCCGAATTCCTGTAAATATATCTCGTTGTGCTCGTTAGGGAAAATCGATGATTCCCAACAAGTAAATCAATCAATGGGAATAAAACTAATGTGGAAAAATTAAATCAAAGGCAACACAAGAATTTTTACGTGGTTCCCTCAATGTGAGGTACGTCCACGGGATCGAAATCCGATTCCACTATCAACCAAATAAGTTCCAAACGATTACAAACGAGACACGAATGGTCTCACAAAACCACCCTTAGGTGAATTCCAAATAATCACAAATAAACAAGAGGAAAGACCTCACCAAATAGATGAACCAAAATCTTCAGAACCAGAATTGTAGAAGACCCAAAATAACGAACCCGAATCAAAACCGAATCACCCGCTTCAAAGTAGAGCAACACAAGACACCAATTTTTTGGTTGACCAAGTCAAGACTCAAAGCAACAATTAATCCCAAAAACCAAAGGCACTGTTGCCGAACCAAATTGTTGCTGTGTAGCCGCCGTCCTTTTTTCTTGGGAAAAATAACATCAATAATTATGTATTGTAAATCTAGGGTTTTGTAATCAAACCCTAATTGTTACCAACTTGGATTGGGCCTCCACATAATATAATAAAAATAATTATACCTAAACCAAGTCAAATTAAACTCTTTTTCCAAAACCAATTGGGTCCCACACTCCAATAAGGAGGTATACCCAACAATTCTCCCCCTACCGACTTAGGTGGAGACATCAACCATACCCGCCAAAGTTCGACACTTTAAATGTTTGTCCCTCAACAAAGTCTTAGTCAACATATCCGAAATATTATCATCTGTGTGAACCTTTTCGAGTTGCAACAACATTTCGAATCTAACACATCACGAATCCAATGGTATCTCACATCAATGTGTTTCGATCTCGAATGAAAAGTAGAATTTTTACTCAAGTGAATAGCACTTTGACTATCACAATAAAGCACATACTTTTCTTGCTTCAAACCCAACTCTTGCAAAAATTTCTTCAACCATAACTCTTCTTTGCAAGCTTCTGTAATGGCAATAAATTCAGCTTCGGTAGTTGAGAGAGCAACACATTTTTATAATTTAGATTGCCATGCCACAGCTCCCCCTGCAAAAGTCATCAAATACCCCGAAGTAGATTTCCTTGAATCAACATCGCCAGCCATGTCAGAATCTGTGAACCCATCAAGCATCGGCTTACCATCCCCAAAACACAAACACACCTTCGAAGTCCCTCGAAGATACTTTAGAATCCATTTTACCGCTGCCCAATGTTCTTTACCCGGATTAGAGAGAAACCGACTCACCACACCAACGGCGTGAGCAATATCCGGCCTTGTACAAACCATGGCGTACATCAAAGAACCAATTGCTGAAGCATAAGGAACTTTCAACATCTCTTCTTTGTCTTTCTCACTTGTAGGACATTGATTCGAACTAAGTTTGAAGTGACCCGCAAGTGGATAACCAACCGGCTTTGCTTTATCCATGTTGAACCTCTCAAAAATTTTCTCAATGTAGCTCTCTTGAGACAACCAAATCAGCCCCTTTTTGCGATCAACGAACAATTTTCATACCAAGTATTTGCTTTGCCGGTCCCAAATCTTTCATAGCAAAAGACTTGCTCAACTTCAATTTCAACCTGTTAATCATGGTAGAATCTTGACCCACAATTAACATGTCATCAACATAAAGCAAAAGAATAATAAATTTTCCATCCGAGAAATTTTTCACAAACACACAATGGTTCGAAGTGGTTTTAGAAAAACCATTATTCATCATGAAAGAGTCAAATTTTTTATACCATTGCCGTGGAGCTTGCTTGAGGCCATACAAACTTTTCTTCAATTTGCAAACAAATTTCTCTTTCCCTTTTTCCACAAAACCTTCCGGTTGCTCCATGTAAATTTCTTCTTCAAGATCACCATGAAGAAATGCGGTCTTCACATCAAGTTGCTCAACTTCAAGGTTCATACTTGCAGCCATGCCAAGTACAACCCGAATAGAAGACATCTTTACAACCGGCGAGAAAATCTCATTAAAGTCAATACCTTTCTTTTGCCCAAAGCCTTTCACAACAAGACGTGTTTTGTACCTCAGATTCTTCCTATCATTCTTCAATTTGAAAACCCACTTATTTTTCAGAATTTTCCTCCCCTTAGGCAACTTCACTAAGTCATAGGTGTGATTTTCAAGTAAGGAGTTCATCTCCTCTTCCATGGCCTTTTTCCAATCACCTTTCTTTGCATGCTCAATTGCTTCTTGGTAGCTCTCCGGCTCACCTTGATCGGAAATCAACACAAATTCATTGGGAGGATACTTTCTTGAAGGTTGTCGGTCCCTTGTAGATTTCCTCAACTCAAGTTGTGGTGGCGGTTCTTGAGTTGGATGCTCTTCCTCAATTTCTGGCTCAACTTCATTAGGATTAGCATCATCATCCACATCTTCAATAGGTGGCTGCACATCTCCCCCATTTTCATCATCAACTGAAGATGAAGGAGATGGATCCATGTCAATGAGATCACTAGTTTTTGGCTCCGGTTGATCACCTTTGCCAAAGTCTTCGATTGTTTGGTCTTCAAGAAACACAACATCACGGCTTCGAATGACTTTCTTGTCGACCGGATCCCACAATCTATACCCGAATTCATCACGCCTATAGCCAAGAAAAATACATTGTCTTGACTTACTATCAAGCTTGGACCTCTCATCCTTTGGAATGTGAACAAAAGCTCGGCAACCAAACACTCTCAAGTGCTCATAAGACACATCTTTGCCAGTCCAAACTCTTTCAGGAACATCACCATTCAAAGAATAGCAAGGAGATAAATTGATCACGTCAACTGCTGTACTCATTGCCTCACCCCAAAAGGATCTTGGCAATTTAGCTTGTGAAAGCAAACACCTTGTTCTTTCCACAATGGTACGGTTCATCCTCTCGGCAACGCCATTTTGTTGAGGAGTCTTCTTAACTGTCTTTTGGTGCCGAATACCTTGGCTGCGACAATACTCATCAAATGGCCCAATGTATTCACCACCATTGTCTGTTCGGATGCACTTCAATTTCTGCCCTGTTTCTCTTTCAACCATGGCCTGAAAATGCTTAAATACTTCTAGAACTTGATCTTTAGTTTTTAGTAGATAAGCCCAAACTTTCCTTGAATAATCATCAATGAAAGTAACAAAATAAATGGCACCACCATGTGTTCTAACTTTTAAAGGACCACAAACATCCGAATGAATCAACTCCAAAACCTTTTCTTTTCTAGAAGCAACATTTTTATGAAAAGAAACTCTATGTTGTTTACCCGCCAAACAATGAACACAAGTTTTAAGATGTGTACCTTTCAAACCGGGTAGAAGCTCTTTCTTGAACAAAACTTGCAGTCCCTTTTCACTCATGTGGCCAAGCCGCTTGTGCCACAATTCGGTAGAAATATCATCTTCAAGTGCATTGACAACACCTTTACAAATTTTTCCTTGCATCGAATAAAGTGTATGAGTCTTCTTGCACTTAGCCACCACCAAAGAACCCTTTGTGAGCTTCCATATTCCATCACCAAATTTGTTGTTGAAGCCTTCATCATCTAGCTTCCCAGTAGAGATCAAATTGAGGCGAATGTCGGGAACATGCCTCACATCTTTAAGCAACAACTTGCAGCCCAAATTTGTTTCCAAGCAAACACCCATGCCGATAATCTTGGACAAACCTTCATTACCCATTCGAACAGAACCATAATCTCCTTCGGTGTAGGTAGTGAAGAAATCAACTCGAGAAGTCACATGAAAAGAAGCACCAGAATCAATCACCCAACTGCTCTCTTGGCCCACAAAATTGATACAATCATCTTCACAAACGACCATGAGATCATCGGTAGTAACTGCCGTTGTGTCTTCTTGCTTCTTATCCACACTTTTGTCACGCCTTTTCTCCTTGTTCTTGAGCTTTCGGCATTCTCGCTTCATGTGCCCTTTCTCATGACAATAGTAACACTCAACGTCTTTCTTTGAAAAAGAACCATCTCTTGACTTGTCACGGCTTTGATCACGACCATGAGGAGTCTTACTCCTCCCCCTTGTTTTGCTTCGGCCTCTAACAACAAATGCTTCTGAATGAGAGGAACCCGCTGATTTTCTTCTGGTTTCTTCATTCAACAGGCTACTAGTGACTTGGCCCATTGTGACAACTCCATCGGGCGCCGAATTACTAACTGTCACAACCAAAGTCTCCCAACTTTCGGGCAAAGAACTAAGTAGCATCAAAGCCTGCAACTCATCATCAAAAATAATTTTTATAGAAGCAAGTTGGTTAACAATACTCTTTATTTCATTCAGATGTTCCGGAATAGGGCTACCCTCTTTATATTTTAAATTAACCAACTTACGAAACAGAAAGGCTTTATTTGTGGCTGATTTTCTATCATAAAGACTCTCTAATTTTTTCCATAAATCATGTGCTGAAGTTTCAGTAGCAACATGATGAAACACACTGTCATCAATCCATTGACGGATAACACCAACGGCTTTTCGATTAAGCCTTTCCACTCATCATCTTTCATATCAGCAGGTTTGCCACTATCACCCTCAATGGGTCCATACAAGTCTTTACAAAATAATAGGTCCTCCATTTTAGTTTTCCAAGTTACCCAATTACTTCCATTGAAGCTAGACATACGACCCACATTCCCCTCCATTGATTTACACAAATAAATAAATCCCAATAAACCGTAAGCTCTGATACCAGTTGTTAGGGAAAATCGATGATTCCCAACAAGTAAATCAATCAATGGGAATAAAAACTAATGCGAAAAAATTAAATCAAAGGCAACACAAGAATTTTTACGTGGTTCCCTCAATGTGAGGTACGTCCACGGGATCGAAATCCGATTCCACTATCAACCAAATAAGTTCCAAACGATTACAAACGAGACACGAATGGTCTCACAAAACCACCCTTAGGTGAATTCCAAATAATCACAAATAAACAAGAGGAAAGACCTCACCAAATAGATGAACCAAAATCTTCAGAACCAGAATTGTAGAAGACCCAAAATAACGAACCCGAATCAAAACCGAATCACCCGCTTCAAAGTAGAGCAACACAAGACACCAATTTTTTGGTTGACCAAGTCAAGACTCAAAGCAACAATTAATCCCAAAAACCAAAGGCACTGTTGCCGAACCAAATTGTTGCTGTGTAGCCGCCGTCCCTTTTTTCTTGGGAAAAATAACATCAATAATTATGTATTGTAAATCTAGGGTTTTGTAATCAAACCCTAATTGTTACCAACTTGGATTGGGCCTCCACAAATATAATATATAAAAATATATTATACCTAAACCAAGTCAAATTAAACTCTTTTTCCAAAACCAATTGGGTCCCACACTCCAATAAGGAGGTATACCCAACAGTGCTAACCTCGTTTACATCAATTTTTCTTACAACAGGTTGGTAGGAGAAGTTCCTGTGGAGCTGGGATCCTTGTCGAAGCTCGCAATCGTGATTATATCCATCAACAATCTTACAGGGAGTATCTCTCCTTTCACGAATTTGTCATCTCTTCACGAGTTGTTTTTAGATACAAACTACTTTGACGGCAGCATTCCTGATGGTTTTGATCGATTGAAGAATCTTCAGAAATTCGCACTCGGCACAAACTGGTTGTCTGGCATCATCCCTGCGTCGCTCTTCAACCACTCTTCTCTCACAACTTTTGATGTCACTATTAACCAAATCCAGGGAAGTCTTCCCTGGGACTTGGGAATCACTCTTCCCAATCTTGAATTCTTCAGCATTAGTGCAAACCAATTTACAGGATCAATTCCGGTTTCAATATCGAATGCATCTAAACTCCATCAACTGCAATTGGGTCCAAACAAACTTACTGGAAAGGTTCCTAATTTAGCAAGGCTGCAAAACCTCAAGGGGCTAAGCATTGGGGACAATCAGCTTGGTTCCAGGGAAGCTGATGACTTGAACTTTATCCACTCTTTGATCAATGCTACAAATTTACAGCATTTGGACGTGGGCCTGAACAATTTTGGCTGCAAGTTTCCAGAATCCATCGGTAATCTCTCGAGCAATCTTCAAGTTTTGTATCTAGACAACAATCAGATATTCGGAAGCATTCCACCCGGGATTGTAAATCTTGTTGGCTTGCAGAGTTTGAATATGCAGCTTAACCAATTCACTGGTACTATTCCAAGTGGGATTGGAAAGCTTCAAAATCTACACCAATTGAATCTCTTCAACAATTCATTGTCTGGTAACATCCCATCTTCCCTAGGAAATCTGAGTTTGTTAAGTAAACTTGTTTTAGGACTAAATAACTTTCAGGGAGACATTCCTCCGAGCCTAGGGAATTTTAGTAATTTGCAAAAGTTGTCTCTTTCTCAAAACAACCTTAATGGCACCATACCAAAACAAGTTGTTTCTATCTCATCCTTATCTGTATATCTAGACCTATCCCAAAACCAATTGAGTGGTTCTCTTCCCATGGAAGTTGCAAAGTTGACAAACCTTGGTTACTTGGATGTCTCTAAGAACCTATTATGGGGTGAAATTCCGAGCACTCTAGGTAGCTGCACAAGCCTGGAAACGCTACGTTTGGGGAACAACTTTTTCAGCAGAACCATTCCTTCTTCTTTGAGTTTCTTGAGAGGCCTTAGTGAGTTGGATCTCACAAATAATAGCTTGTCTGGTGAAATTCCAGTGTACTTGGAGAGCTGTATTTTGTTGCAAAATTTGAATCTATCTTTTAATAATTTTGAAGGTGTAGTACCAACACAAGGTGTATTTAGGGCTGGTTTGGGGTGTCCTAAAAAAGTGTACTTTTTGTCTTTTTGGACTAAAAAAGTTGAGAAAAAAATATGGAGGTTTGGGTTAACTTTTTGGATTTTTATAGAAAAATGTGTATTAAAAATTGTATAAAATAAGTGTGTAAGAGATGAATAGTTATAGGTGGGCCACAGCCGTACAAACCGGAAGGAGTGAATGGAGTTGGAAATTATTGGCTATTTTTTGTACAAAGCACTGCACGGTTTTGTTTGGTCCGTGGGGGTCATCACGGGTCCCATTTTAATAATCTGAACCGTCAATATGTATAACTCGTCGAACACTATGTGCCTATAAAAAATCGCATTAATTGGATATCGATAGCTATCTGATCATATTTATTTATTTTTTAATCATTAATTGTAACACCATCCATTTGTTGTATATAACTGATTTGATCATATAGCTATTGATATCCGATCAATGTGATTTTTTACAGACATATAGTACTCGACGAGTGCTACATATTTAACGGTTCAGATTATCAAAACGGGACCCGTGATAGCTTCACAGGCCGAACAACGGCGTGTGTGTGCAAATCACACCCAATCATTAAGCCCCTGCCACAGCCGCACACAGCCACTGCACTTCACTCAATTCGGTGTGTACTTTGTGTAAGAGAAAATTGATTTTTTTTTTTTTTTTTGGGTGAATAGTGATATCTTTTTGGATTTTGGAGTAACTTTTTGACTTTTTGGCTTATTTAGGTTTACCCAAACCAGCCCTTAGTAATGCAAGTAAAATATCAGTAATGGGAAACAGTAAGCTCTGTGGGGGGGTAGCTGAATTGAAGCTATCTATATGCAACTTCAAAGTGGATGAAAATAGGAGATCAAACAATGCCTTAACTTTAGCACTCTCTATACCCTTTGGGCTTGTAGGACTAGCTCTCGTGGGGTGTGTTCTCTATCTTTGCCGATTCAGAAATAGAAGAAAAGATACTCCTTCAGATTCATCAAAAAATTCACTCTTGAGGGTGTCTTACCAAACTCTTGTTAAAGTCACTGATGGCTTCTCATCTTTCAATTTAATTGGTGTTGGTAGTTTCGGGTCTGTGTACAAAGGAGTTATTGATGGAAGAATTGTCGCTGTGAAGGTACTCAACCTTTTGCGACATGGAGCTTCAAAGAGTTTTGTATCCGAATGTGAGGCCTTGAGAAACATCAGACATCGAAATCTTGTCAAAGTGCTAACAACATGTTCGACAATAGATTATCAGGGTCATGACTTCAAGGCCCTGATTTATGAGTTTGAAAAATCTAGAAACCCTAGATGTTGATTTGTGATTATGTACCAATTTTAAGCAGAATAAAACAATCCCAATCAAACAATCAAGAGAAAGAGACACAAAGATTTTACGTAGAAAAACCACAATTGGACACCTTCCAATTGTGATCAAAAAAACCACGGGCAACTGCCACAAGAACAATCCACTAAGAAGATTCAAAGGAATTACACAGGTATACTCTCAATTATCTAGCGAATTCACAACGCCTAATTGAACCAACCTCTATGTGCCTTTTCCAACCCTATCTTCAGCACGGAATTGTCTTTCTGATGAGCCACTCCGGATTCCACCAAAGCTTCAGGCTCGAATTCTTCAGAATTCACAACTGAAGAACAACTCTCTCTTTTGTGTATAACAAGCAAATCTTTGATGTACTCTCTTTAAACCATGAGTTGAATACTCAATAAAACATCAAAGAAAAAATCAAAATATCCCCAGATATAAACCTTTAAGAACCAAAAAAAAAAAGATCTAGAGGACTTCAATGAATTACTTAGTTTTGGGAGAAAACCAAGTATTTATAGAGAACCAAAAGTAATCCAAGATTGGGAAGAAAACAAACTCCTTGAGAAATCCGGATTCTGAGGCTCGCTCGAGCGAAGCTTTCCTGGCTCGAGCGAGGAGAGTAATTTTCATGATTTCTACTATTGCCCTGGCTCGAGCGACGGATCCTTGGCTCGAGCGAGGAATACACTTCTTCAGGTTTTTGTATGGACGCAATCCTTGGCTCGAGCGAGAACTCCTTGGATCGAGCGAGCAAACCGTCGCTCGAGCGAGCTCTTCTTGGCTCGAGCGACCAATGGCAGACATGCAATTTTGAATGCAATTTTGCATTTTGCTTCGGCCGCGAGCTCGACCCCCGTAATAATCAGCGAAGTGGCAATCTTGAAAGCATTAACATCACAAACTTCTCTGCATGGCTTGATTCGGGTTTGGATTTGCATCTAATAAACTCATAGCCTCACTGAAATAAAAAGTGCGAAAAAAAATACATCTGAAAGGAGTTTTGTCAAACGGGGTTGCCAAAAATAAAAACCTAACAGAGTTCATGGTCAATGGGAGCCTTGAGGAGTGGTTACATCCAAATCCCAATGAAGATTTGTCAAATGAAGAGTTTAAGAAGCTAAACCTTCTTCAGAGACTAAATATTCTCATTGATGTTGCTTGTGCCCTGAATTATCTTCACAACCAGGACCAAACCCCAATAGTCCACTGCGATCTTAAGCCAAGCAACATTCTTCTGAACAAAGATATGACAGGGCATGTTGGTGATTTTGGGTTAGCAAAATTCCTTGCAGACCATGCCACCCATGACTTGTCTGCAAATGAAACAAGCTCTGTTGGCATAAGGGGAACAATAGGTTATACTGCTCCAGGTGAATATGCTTTCAATTATTCTTAATTGTTTCATGCACCAAAAGGTGTAAAGAAAATTGCACAGGTGATTTGAGCCATACAATTTTTTTTTTTTTTTGTGTGTGTGCATAGTTCTCTGACTTTTTCTGTTTATGGAGCATTTCTGTCTTTTATATCCAATATTTTTTTTCCCTTACAAATACATTTCGTTTGCAGAATATGGTATGGGAAGTGAGGTCTCGGCATACGGTGATATCTACAGTTTTGGCATCCTCATGTTAGAAATGTTTACTGGGAAGAGACCCACTGATGAGATGTTTAAAGATGGTTTAAGCCTCCACAGCTTTGTGAAAGAGGCTTTGACTGGCAGTGTATCAGAGATTTTAGACCCAATACTTTTTCAGACCGAAGGAGAAGAAGAACAAATCTTCATAAGGAGTGAAAAAATTGTGGAGTGCTTGAGTTTGATACTTGAAATTGGAGTTGATTGTTCTTCAGAACTGCCTAGAGAAAGAACAAACATTAATGATGTTGTAGCTAAATTGCATTTCATCAAAGACACTCTTCTAGGATCTGAAATACATTGAAAGAGATGAATTTATGAGGGAATCAATTGGAATGTAATGCTTTTGTCTTAATAATCTCCTTCCTAGAAGAGATTACATGTTTAATAACAGCCTTACTTCCACATTGGTTGAGCCAACTCTATGTTTGGTACATTTAGTGAAAAGTAATGTTACTTATTCAAAGAAAGTGTTAGAATTGGAAATGTGTTGATTGGATTTATTTAGTGT
The DNA here is from genome assembly GCA_030407325.1 of Camellia japonica. NCBI lineage: Eukaryota > Viridiplantae > Streptophyta > Magnoliopsida > Ericales > Theaceae > Camellia > Camellia japonica. The sequence goes on along the minus strand of JAPPVO010000002.1, from coordinate 179,290,072 downwards.
GATTCTCATTACATGTACATCACAAATTCAAATTTTATATATCTTATTTGCAAGTGATTTTTTTTTTCCCCACTCAAAATGTTAATAATATATGACGAAGGGATCATATTGTAACAAAATTCAAAATGTAGAGATCAAATTATTTAAATTAAAATTAGTAGGACCAAAAATAAAATTTAGCTCAAAATAGAGGGATCAATGGTATAAATTTCCCCCTTTTTTTTTTTAACTACAATTCTATTTTGATTTACCATTGAACACAAATCCCTAACCATGTATTAGTCCAACGAAATCAATCTGTGAGTTCTTCTTCCTCACTCTCTTTATTTGTTTGTCAAATTTTAATAATGAAAGACTATAGTTGTTTTCACTAATTTCTTTTCCATAATTTGTGATCCTTGATTTATTTGAGGATACAATTGTTTGGCCGTAATTATCAGTTAGGGCTATAATTGTTTAAATTACTTAGCACTGTTAATCTGTGATCCTCAATTGGCCCTAATTATGGTTGTCCATGTGCATATATGAGTATGCAATAAATCAATTCTAATTCTATACTTGTTGCTATTTTTCCATTGGTTTGGTGCTGCAATAGAAATCTCTAATCTTTGTTGTGCTCCAATTTATGAAAACATATTATTTGCCGATATCAATCATTGTGAATTTGTGTGGATTTTTTATTATATAGTCATGCCTCCTAAGAAGTATATTTTCAGATTTGAAAAAAAAAAAAAAGAAGCAAAATGTAAAAAAAATTATTCAATCTCAATCAAGAGTGCTTGCTAAATTTATTGATAGGAAGAAACAAATAGAAGGGCCCCTCTTAAGAGTTCACTTAGGACCCCTTAAAACTCAAGGGCGGGGCTTGACTCCTTGACACCAGTTTGAATACACCTGCATTTCATTTTCATGGATTTAATAGTAGTTTTCTCTTTTCAAATACATATACTCTTTGTGAAACAAACAAACTCATATTATTGGCTAACAATTAAAAAGGTAAATAAACTTGAATCACACAAGTACATTACATTATCATTCTCACGTGGACTAAATAGGAAATAACCTGATAATCAAATTATGTATACACTTTGTGACATATAGGTTCTCAGTTTGAAGTTAAAAGTATAGGCATAATCCTCTTCCTTTTTGACTGAGTGTTTGCCATTTCTCACAGCTCTGGCAAACATAAAGCTTCATATTGTCCTGTAATTAGTTACCAAAGAGCAAAAATGAGATGTCAAGGGCATAAATATAAACTCATTCTAGATTGGTTCAAGGGGTTAACATAATTCATGCAGTTCAAACACATAAAAGCATTATTAGTTATTTAAATCACTATTAATCAAATTGAATCTATTAGAATACCCACAAAGGGCATGGAAGACAATATTTTTAGACTAAAACTATACAAAGAAAAAAATGTAATCAATTTACTACAAAATGACATGACAAGTGTAGATTTTGAAAAATGTCACTGTCATACTATTCTGGTCAATAGTCATGAATTCTATTTGACTGGGAAAGGGCAAACTAATTTGAAAGCTCATAATAGAAAACATGCCATGCTTGCTACCACCGTTGTCCAATTATCTTTGTGGCTTCCTGTTAACAAGGGCAAATCATGGAGGATCAATGCCAATGCAACAGGAACAATAGGTGCAATTCTATTGAAGAAAGAAGTTAAAAATATTGAGCAAGAACTGATCAATTCTGTACATTGTTGAAAGTTCATCTTGAAGGAGTTTCTTCTTGATCAAATGAAGTTCATGAAGGATATTACTTAAGCTCATTCGACCTTGTGGTGACTCTATCAAGCATGCCACTCCAATCTTGACTATGGAAATTAGACATTCCCCCATTCTATCACCATTGTTCTCTTGAATTGATTCCCAAGTACTGGCACCAACAGTAGTAGTTGCTGCTGCTATTGCTCCTGCCTCTTCTTTGTCATTGTCTAGGAGCACCAGGTCAACAATCTCCATCACATGGTCAGGAAAGGCCATCCTAGCAAAGCTATGAAGATTAAGGCCCTCCTCAAACATGCTATCAGTGGGTCTCTTCCCTGTTATTATCTCCAATAATAGGATCTCATAACTGTAGACATCTTCATAAGTTGACATCTCACTTCCAAGACCATACTCTGCCATTAAAACAATTCACATTGAAAACCCCTAACAATTTGTTTTGCCTAAAAACAAAAATATTATAAAAGAAAAAACGGAACAATCAAATCTGGTATATGAGAATTTCAAAATAATAATATGAAAGCAGTACATTATACATATTCCCAGTTTTAGCAATGGAAAGCATAGCCATATATTAATTCTATGACTAACAGTTGACTAGCTACAGACTAGGTCTTAAGGCAACCATGCAAAATTCCCCATCTTGAGAAATGGATAGATCAGTACCCATTTAACATTCCTTCAATGATAGGTAACTTATATTTTGTTTGAAACTTTAAATTTTCATCCTAGAATAGGCATATGTCAAAGTAAAAGAAGGGTAAAGAGAATTTGTTACCTGGAGGTACATATCCAATGGATCCCCTTATTCCAATTGAACTACTTTGATTATGAATGGTAAGCTCTGGGCAAAATCTAGCTAGGCCAAAATCTCCAACATGGGCAACCATGTCATGATCAAGAAGGATATTACTCGGCTTCAAATCACAATGAATGATCGGTGTATGGCATTGGTGATGAAGATAATCAAGTGCACAAGCCACATCTATGGCAATGTTTATTCTTTCTAGAAGGTTGAGTCTCCGGTGCTCATTTTGCCCATTATTAGTTTCTGGACTTGAATCTAGCCATCCCTCTAGACTCCCATTAGGCATGAACTCGTAAACTAGAGCTTTAAACTCATTTCCTTGAAAATCAACACTAGAACAAGAAGTTATGATCCTGACCAGGTTTTGGTGTCGAATATTTCTCAAAGTTTCGCACTCTTCCATGAAACTCTTTGCAGCTCCATGGTTTTGAAGGTTAAGTACTTTGACAATAACGACAAACTCCCCATCTTGATCAAGAATCCCTTTATATACAGAGCCAAAACTACCAAAACCAATCAGATTTGCGGAAGAGAAACCATCTGTTGCTTTGAAGAGTTTTTCATAAGAAATTTTGAAGAACGATTCTTTCAACAATGGAATTGTATTATGAGTTGTCCTTTTCTTCTTGAAGCAATAAATTATACAGAGAGACACTAGGGTTCCTCCTACAAGTACAGAAGCTACTGTAATTGGTAATATATGTGAAAGAGGCATCTTATGCTTTGATTTTTGGGTAGTTGTAATTCAGAAATACCACCACAAAGTCTATAATTTCCAATAATTGATATTGCACTCGCATTTGTGAAAACTCCTTTCATTGGTACCTCACCCTCAAAATCATTGAATGACAAATTGAGTTTTTGTAGGGCGAATTTTTCTAAGAATGCTGGAATTTTGTCAGACAAGTTGTTATGAGAAAGATCAAAGTTTGCAATCCCTCTCAAAGTTTCCAAAGAAAGTGGAACAGATCCTTGGAAGAAATTTTCCTGCAAGTACAGGTTTTCAAGGCTAGTACAACTACCAAGACTACTAGTAATTTCACCAGACAACCCATTCTCAGAAATATGCCTGCCAAGTACAGTCAACAATGACAAGTTTCCAATGGAATTTTTCCCGAAAGCTTGTTATTATCAAAACTCAACCATTCCAACTTCTGAAGACTACCAATGCTAGGGGGAATTTCGCTGATGAATTGGTTGTTGTACATACCTAAAACAAAGCCAAGTTGACAAGATTACCTATTGTTGAAGGAATTGTTCCATATATTTGGTTTTCGTCAAGCCTTAAAAAAAAGAGATGGTTTGATAAATTACCCACAGAATCTGGTAATACCCCTCTGAATTGATTTTTCTCCATACTCAACTTTTCCAAATTGCTACAATTGACCAAAGAACCAAGAAAGGCTAGTTCATTAGGTTCCCCGCTTCCGAAATGGTTATCTGATATAGTTATGTCCCTGAGATTCTGTAGGCTTCCAAAATCATTTGTTATTTTCCCATTGAAGTTGTTTCTCCCACATCAAAACTTACTAGTTCTAAAGAATTGGATATTGAAAGTGGAAGAGGTCCAGTAAATTGGTTACCATATAGCTAGAGGATTTGAAGATGGGGGAACATGGAACCAAAGCCTAGTGGTACACTACCTTGAAGTTGGTTATAAGGGATAGAAAAAACAGTCAGTAAGGAGAGGTTATAAATGGAAGAATGGATCATACCAGAGTTGAGTGACACCCAATCCAAGGAAACTTAGATTTTTCAATTGTCCCAAGGTATCTGGAATACTTCCACCAAAAGGATTATAAGCCGCAGTAATTCTTACAAGAGAAGTAAGATTCCCAAAGAACGGAGAAATACGTCCTGTCAAATTGTTCGAGTGAATTCCAAGGTATATGAGCTTTGACAATGAAGTAAGCTCTTTGGGGAATTTTCCGACTAGATTGTTGGAACCTACACCAAGGTATGTGAGGTTTGAGCAGCGAGAAAGGTTGGCTGGAATTTCTCCTTCAAAATTGTTTTTGATCAGGTTCAGTTTTTGCAGCCTGAACAGATTTCCAATTTCAGCAGGGATTTCACCCCGAAAAGTGTTGTTGTTGAGCCTCAACTCGTGAAGGAAGCTGAGATTCCCAATGTGAGGAGACAAGGAACCAACTAGATCTCTGAATTGTAAGTCTATAATGGTGACTCTCTTGTGCCGGTGACTGCATCTAACACCTTTCCACTCACAGAAATGGTAAGAATTGTTCCATGAGTTCACAACCCCATGAGGGTCTTGTGTTATCTTTGTCTTGAAGGCAAGCAATGCAAGGCGATCAATCTCATTCCCAACAAAGGTATTCGCGGAGCTGGTGGTGACTATGAGATATATGCCACTCCACATTTCATCTAATTTTTGTGTTGTTGGATTCACCTCATGACCTAGTTTTCATTCCACTCCTCATAAACCTTGTTCCATCTCTTTTTGGATACCGTTGGAGCTCCGAAAGTTGGCCAAAAATAAGATTTTTCTCTCTGTTTTTTTTTTTTTTTTAAGATTCAAATCTACATGTTCAAGACCTTATATCTCCCTCATCGTAACTCCATTTCGCCTCATTTTTACATTGTTAGACTCACCTCGTGGCCTAGTTTTCATTCCACCCCTCATACGCCTTGTTCCACCTCATTTTGCATGCCATTGGAGCTCCAAAAGTTGGCCAACGGTATGTAAAAAGAGATGGAACAAGGCAGATGGGGACTTGAATGAAAACTAGGCCATGAGATGGATCTAATGACACAAAAATAAGGTGAAACAAACTACGACGATGGAGATATAAGGGTTTGAACATGTGGGTTTGAATTTGAAAAAAAAAAAAAAAGAAAAAAAAAATCCTATTGGTGCTTGGTGTTGGGTTCCTTCCTATGTATTGGGTTAAATCTGACCAGCAATCGACTATCCCAAGGCCAAGCCTTACAGATACAGTGATGATACCACAGAGCATCTTTTTTTCTATTCCAAAAAAAAAAAAAACCTATCCCATTCAATGCCGCCATGTTAGAATATGTAGGTTATTTAAATTGCAACAAAACAAATTAAAAGCTAACTTTGCATACCCACAAAGAAGAAAAAACGAAAGAAAAAATGGCATTTCCACCTTCAACTTCAAGGATTGGTTTTGGGCTGTTCCAATTATGTTAGTTACAACGACGGAAATACAACGGTTTGAACATGTGAGTTTGAATTTTAAAAATTTAAAAAAAAAAGGAAAAAATCTTATTTTTTGGCCAACTTTTGGTGCTCCGATTGTAACGCCCCAATTTTCATGCCCAAATGATGATACATTTTCTTCAAATCAAAATAACATAAAACAATTAAATACCCTCATGGGTTTACAAGTTCCAAGGCCTTAGCCTGGTTTCACAAAACGGTTATTCAAACCCACACATATAAAACCCTTGGCTTACAATCAGAGTCACAGCAAACGAGCACACCATGCTCTCTTCACATACTTCCACACCCTCAATTAGGCGAGATCACTACATCATTTCCTGCACAAAAATCCCATAGGGTGAGCATAAAGCCCAGTAGAAAATTCTTAACAAAGTATATACATTTTATACAAGTCTCCAAAAAAAATGGATGCACATGCCATGCCATGCTCTTTTGAAAAAAAATAAGAACACTTCTTCATTTATTCCAAAAACCATCATGCTCAATGATGCCATGCAATTTCAATTGTTCCACATTTATCAATTTTGTTCAAGGGGCGGTAAATACAACTCTGGTAACCCCTAGGTCAGTGTCTGCAAGTAGACTATACAAGTACTACCAATTTGTCATTTTTACCAGTATCATCTGGAGGGCTCGACACCCATTCTTTGTCACTTTTACCAGTCACAAGCTGGAAGGCTCGACACCTATTCCGTCATTTTTACCAGTCACAAGCTGGAAGGCTCGACACCCATTCCGTCATTTTTACCAGTCACAAGCTAGAAGGCTCGACACCTATTCCGTCATTTTTACCAGTCACAAGCTGGAAGGCTCGACACCCATTCCGTCATTTTTACCAGTCACAAGCTGGAAGACTCGACACCTATTCCGTCATTTTTACCAGTCACAAGCTGGAAGGCTCGACACCTATTCCGTCATTTTTACCAGTCACAAGTTGAAAGGCTCGACACCCATAATCCACACTACCTGTCAAGACTTACCACCGTATTTACCCAAAAACCATTTCATGAAAACTCATTTCTCAACATTCTTTCTCAATGCAAGTTTTCAAATCAACTTTCAAAGTTCAATGTAATCAAATGAAATGATATGCCAATACCATGTTAAAAATGCAATGCAATATTTCTTTTACTTTCAATACTTCCACACAATATTCCCATTGTGATCAAAATTCTCATTTCAATGCAATTTCACCAGATGAATAAATACTTTTATTTCAATTCATCAAAGGAATAACATAATTCCCACATTTCAAATAATCTTAACAATTTAGTCATCTCAAGACTATATTAATACTTTTAAACAGCAATGCCCAAAATTTCAACAATTCTCATATTCCATGAAAATATCATTTATATGTAAATAAATAAACAATTTTCAAATATCATTTATTTTGGCACCCAAAATAAATATAACAACATATTCTACAAATCTTCAACATCTTTGTTAAAAATTCCCAACTTCTAGATTTTCTCATCAAAAGCCATTCATTTTCAAATATTTGAGAAGATCTCACCAAAAACATCTTTCTTTCATCAACATAGTTCAAAAGCCCTAAATTTCTATTTTTAGAAATAAGAAAGTAAACCCACTTTCGAAAATCAATCATCTTCTTGAATCAAAAATTCATTTTTATCAAAACAAGTCAAACGATGATTTCTAAAATCATTTAGATCTTGCAAAAACATATATATAACTCAAAGAAAATCCCTATCTCAAGTTTGACGAGGAGGCATGCAAAACTCCAAAGCACTTCAAGATGAATCACCCCTGTCCTTTGTGTAAGGTGTGGTTTTTCAAGGTAAATAGTCCCTTTGGTCCTTCACCATCATGACCTCTTATACAAATCTGTGTTTCCTGCCTCAGCTTCAGTTAACTCTTGTTTTAGCTGGAGATACTGTATTTTCTCCTTGCCAAGTGAAGATTCTATTTCCTCTTTCTCTGCCTTGAGAGTTGCTAAAAGATGTTCATTGCTTTCTTCACTTCTTGTTCTCATGGACTCTGAATCAACATTGTCCATGACGATTTCCCTTATTTTTCCTTCTTGGCCTGTTTCAAACTCAGACTCCACATCCCTCATTGTTGTACCGTCCATTGTAACCTCCAAAAGATATTAAAACGACTTCACCATTGTAGGAGCTCAAGACCAAACTCAATCCCTCACTAGCAAGAGGAACACGCCCTTGAACAGTGGTTACAACAGACCAAACCAGTGTAGACATGTCAATGACTACAGTTTCTGAGACCCCACTTCTATTGTCACCACCACCAACAATAAACCAGTTCTCCCCAACCGTCACTCCTGCATGACCAGCTCGGGGACTGGGTATCTCACTCTGTTGTGTAGGTCTCGACCATTCCATCACCTTTACATCAATCCAGAAGGTAAGGAGGATTTCCCCTGGAAGAAAAACTTGCAATAGCATGTCCAGCTTACAACAATTTCGGACCTCCCCTTAGATGAAGAAACAGCATTCGATGAAGGAAAACAGTGCCTATATTTATCATGACTGGTAGGTGTAGGTACATTTAGGTCCCTTGTTTTGACAATCCAATCGAGAAGAAGAGGGACATGAGTAATAGTCTTGTTTTGGACACCAACGGATAACTCATTTAAATTAAACGTTGAATATGTAAAGTTATTGTAGAAGAACCCAGAGGATAACTCATCAAATTGAAACATTGAATATGTAATGTTATTGTATAATAAGAACCCATATGTGCATGATGTTTGCACAACACCTCCACCTCCACCTCCACCTCCACCTCCACCTCCACTCTGATTGTTGTTTCCTCTGCTTGCCAAATTTACCTTGTAGCCCTGCAGGGACTGCTCAGAGATTAATGGGGAAGTGCAGGAGCTAATATTATTAGCAGAAGATTTGCAAGTAAGTGTGCAACTGGTAATCGGCATATTCTTCTTGTTGTCGAGCAGATCGGTCAACATCATGGTCTCCTGGTTGTCGCAGCCTGCACCCACGGCGACAAATAAATTGTAGTGTGCTGAGAATTGAAAAGGGCTATCTGTCAAGTCCACGCCGCTACTACCATTGTTAATTACGGCACAATGGGGAGATATCACTGGATGGTTGACTAGAACATAGCCGCCCCTCAATGTAATATTCAGCACCTCAAGACCGAAGCTTGTTAAGTAAGGTGTGCCTTCTTTCTTTCTTGATTACTTCTCGTAGAGCTTATCCGAGAGGTGACAACAAAGCTACTGAGCGGAGTGTAGTGGACTGGACTGCTCAAGGTTAGAACCAACAACCAAAATGGAAGCAGCCTGACCATACGTATCAGAAGGAGCATTAGCTGTTGCCACATTGGAACCAGATGAGGTGATTTCAGGGGCCGGTGCTTGTACAGGAGCTTCAGGTGCAGGAGTAGGATTAGAAATTGGTTGAGTTGTAGATCCAGGCTGGGTGGAAAGTAAAGGTGCTCCACTCTACCACTCACTTCACTCTTTTATTTATTTTATTAACTACCTTCCACCGAAAGCAAGATACATCTTATATAAAAAAAAATATAATCCTTTTCACTCAAATTTTGTCCCAGCTTTTCCCTCAAAAGAACAGATTCCACTGCCCCACGTTTGATCTTGATAAAGAATTTTTTTTTTTTTTTTTTTTTTTTTTTTACATACAGGTCATCACACCGATGGCACGTAAAAAGAGGCGAAACAAGGTGTATAGGGGTGGAATGAAAAATAGGCCATGAGGTGAATCCAACAACATGAAAATGAGATGAAATGGAGTTATAACGAGGGAAATATATGGGTTTGAATATGTGAGTTTGAATTTGAAAAACAAAAAAAACAAAAAAATTGGGGAAAATTTTTATTTTTGACCAAATTTTGGAACTCTGACGGCACATAAAAAGAGGTGGAACAAGGCGTATGAGAGGTGGAATAAAAATTAAGCCGTGAGATGAATCCAACGACACAAAAATGAAGTGAAACAGAGTTACGACGAGGGAGATATAAGGGTTTGAATATGTGGGTTTGAACCTGAAAATTTTATCCAGATTTCCATTAGGTGAGATGGAGATGGACAGAGGGATTAAATTGTGACATGGAAGTAACATTAGGGTTTTAATTGTTACAATTGAAACCATGGGATTTTTTATTTTTTTTTTAATTTATCCAAAAATTAATTTGTGCAGACATCACTAAAATATAGATAAATTATATTTTATTTTTAATGAATGATAATTATGAGTTTAAATTTAAACAATATATTTTATAAACAAAATGTGATATATTAATTTTATTTTATTGATATCCAATAAAATTAATTTTTACAAACAATTTTCAGTACAAAATTTACGAAATGAACGGTTTAAATCATCGTGAGTTTAAAATAAAACCTACAAATTGAAATATGAAGAGATTTACGTTGTGTTTGGTTGAAATATTTGAAAAAGAATTTAAAAATCAAAAGGAAAAAGGTAGATGAAATGTGAATAAAATATATTTACATTTTACCTAATTTCACACATTTTTTTTTTCTTTCTAAATTCATTCCCAAATTCTTCAACCAAATATAGCGTTAAGATAAGGGCACGAAGATGATCCATTCGATGATGGCTCATTTTTCAAGGTGACTTTGAGAAAACCTCTCTACCTTATTGGTCTCGTTTGGAAATTTGGTTAATTATTGTTGGTTTTTTTTTTTTTGTATTTGAGATGATTTGTGGATTATTATTATTATATTATTATTATTATTATTATTATTATTATTATTATTATTATTATTGTAATTGAATAGATAGTTATGAGAAAAAAAATTGATTAATTGTTGTGTGCGATGTGATATTTATTTTATTAATTATTTATATTTTTTTGTTTTTATTGGCTATTTTAGCAGCAAAAAAAAATTGTGTTTGGAAAAATAAATTTTTTTGTTAAAATAGCTAATAAAGACAAAATAAGTTAATAATTAATAAGACAAAATATCATATCTAAACCATAATTATTTACTTCTATTCTCACAATCATCAAATTAACTATCAAAAAAAGTCAACTAATTATCATAAATACAACTTTTTTAACCAAGTTAAAATAGTCAAAAAAAATTAACTAAAATAACCAAATTTTCAAAAGAGTTTCTTTTAGGGAGAAAATATTATTTTGTCTCTCAAACTATACCTCAATGATTGAGGGGAAATGCAGGACTACCTGATGTAATTTACCCTTTTTTATTTAATTGGAAAATGTAGGACTACCCGTAATTTATTCTTTTTAAGGTGACAATTGACAAAACCTCACTTCTACCTTATCAAATGGGTAGTATACACTTTGGAAATTTGGCAGTGAATTACGTCCAATCAAAGAATGTCTAGTATAGATATTTTTCAACGTATTTATTAATGCCTTCATATAATATTATTGATATTGTATTGTGAAGTCTAAAAGCAAACAAATAAAATAGCATAGCCGTCAATGTTTTACTATCAATTAAAAAGAACCAAATAAATTGGCAAACCTACCAATACCCTGCTGTCAATTAAAAGCATATACAAATTAATTGACACATCTGTCAGTGTTCTGCTTTTAATTAAAAATAAGTAAATACATTAGAACATCCGCCAGTGCCACTACTTGGGGGAGGGAGTTATACCTTTACTTGAAGTAAGTTAATATGATGAAATTGAGGACTTGCAGCAAAAGAAAACAAGACATGAACATGAGAATTAGTAAATAAGACAATACTCAAAGAAATTTAAGATTACGAAGAGAAAGGGAAGGGTATATGGGCTACATGTTGCGTTCTCATCTTAAATATTACATTGAGATGGCCCTTATTTTGTATGCTAATTGTGGGGGCATATTTTTGTGAATGATAACATGTGGCCAAGGTGGCACCGGAGTGCCAGCCGAGATGCCACGTGTCCTGATCATGGCGCCGAAGTGATCTCGGCTATTCTAAGATTATTTGCAGAGATACCGGAATCCAAGCTGAACGGATAAGGGTCAAGAGTCCTAGAATGGGGGAGAATCTCAGTCTGCATAAGGACAAAGTTCTTAGGGAGTTTATTTTTATCTATTTGAGAGTTCAGGATGAGCATTGAACCAGAGTCCAAGAGAAGCTAGGCTTCTATAAAGATCAAGTTAGTGCTGGCTATAAAAGTAAGGCACCATCGTGGGTTTAAGGTACACTTTTTGTATCCTGGCTAGTGAGTTAAGCACTGTTTGCTATCTTTGAGAGATAATTGAGTACTGACTTGATCGTCGGAGTGCCCCCGGGTGGACGAACCACCGTCGGAGTCTTATCTTTCTGTGACAGGTTGTTCGAGTGCAATCTATTATGCCGGTGTTCTCCAACTAAGTACTTGTTTGGCAATGTGAGTTAGAAATCAACACACACAATTTGGCGCTGTCTATGGGAAAGAAAGAAGAATAGATAGCCAACGATAGACAGAAAGAGAAGATTGGGAACGACATCCCTACTGGAAGTGGTAAACACATTGACCCTAACATAGAGGAAGACAACTGCAACGAAGAACCTCGGGATGAGAATCCCGGAGAGAAAGACGTTGGCCAGGAGGGAGACGTGCCAAAGAAGGTAGACCGAGGTGAGTATTATAACGAGAATGACCTCCAGGTATGGAAAGATAGATGCTTGCGGATGGACGGCGAGATGAAGGGAATGGCGAACAAATTGGCAGACCTACAATCGGTTGTCAATTTCATGATGCAGAACAACGTCATGCAACCATCGTTTCCCTTGCAAGACACGCCGATTCCAGCGGCCAAGAACGATGCCTAGAAAGGGGGGCAGAAAACAGTTCCTGCAGTCCCTTAGTATGACAGGACAAAGGAACATTCTCACTGGCCTTCACGAGAGATCAAGCAAGAAGAATCGATGAAAGGAGAGTCTCAGAAGACATATCGTGCCAAAGAAGCCTACACCAAAGAACATCGGCATGTTCAAGGGAAGGAGCTTTGCTTCGACACGACTAATTGAGGGAGGTCCAAGAGGACTCATAACGACACCGGGAATAGCGCACCAAAAAGGCTGAAATCCGTTGACAGCCGAGCTCCTGGACGGACCAAGGAGGATTTGAGGGATTACCTCTAGAGGAAGTGACAAGATGCCGACGTAACCTCTTCGGTCAATCCGAGAACGCCGTTTTCGGTAGAATTGGACAAGTTTAAGGCCCCGAAAAGATTTCACATGCCGAGATTCCAGATATACGATGGCAAGTCTGATCCTAACTTTCACGTTGGCTTGTACCTAAACTCAATGGCATTGTACACCGGGAACGAGCCGCTGCTGTGTACAGTATTCCTCTCGTCCTTTGGGGAAATCGCATTAGACTGGTTTCACAAATTACTGAAAAGAACTGTGAAGAGTTGGGAAAGCTTGGCTAACATATTCGTGGCCAGGTTTGTGACAGACAAACTACAGCCGTTGAGGGTGGACTCCCTGATGGCTCTGAGAATTGGGAAGGATGAAAGCCTCAGGGCTTATGCCCCAAGGTACTATGAGGTGTTTAACCGAATACCAGGGTGTAACCAAGAAGTGGCGGTCGTGTCTTTTAAGAACGACCTGAGCGATGACAGTCTGCTTCGAAAATCACTGGCAAAGACATAGCCAGAAAGTATGGAGGAACTCATGGGCAGGATCGAGAAGTATGCGAAAATCGAGGAAGACACGCCAGGGACAAAGGCGTCGAAGTAAGAGAAGAGAAACGGCTCGCCGAAGCGAGGCTGAGGTAATATTGGATATAACAAGCAAGGGACAGGACTGAGGGCTGCGCAGGCAGTCACTACCGTATTCCGAATTCCGGTTTACAAAGTGCTAGAGAGGATCAAGAACCAACCGTATTACAGAGCACCAGAAAGGGTTCCTAGCGAATTTATGGGAAGAAGCCTTGGCAAGCACTGTGCTTACCACAATGAAGATGAGCATCTAACTCAAGGGTGCAAAGCCCTAAAGGCATATTTGGAAGATATGGTAAGACAAGGTCATTTAAGGAACCTGGTGGATGAAGCCAGAACAAGGGAAGAGCAAGCAAGGCTGCCTTAGGCACCAGTAGCACCACCTCCACCAGCACCACAACCGCAAGCAGGCGGACCTCGAGTGATCAATGTGATTCATTTGAAGGTCAATGAGAACAAGATGCATGGGGAAACTCAGAAGGTGAAACACTTACAGCATGTGTATCAGGTCCGGCATAAAAGACATAGGGTAGACGAGTGCCAGGGACCAATGGTGTCCTTTACTGAAGACGACCTAGCCATAGTGCAACATCCACACAACGATGCCCTGGTAATATCCCTCAAGGTTGGAGAGTGCCAAGTAAAGCGCATTCTAATTGACCTGGGCAGCTCTTGTGACATCATGTATGTCAGATGTTACAAGGAGCTTGGCCTTCACCAAGATGATCTGGAGCAGTCCAATGGTCCAATGGTTGGGTTCAACGGAACGCCGACGTGGCCCCTGGGAGCAATAAGTTTGGAGGTGCAGGCAGGCACCAAGAAAGTAAACACAGAGTTCACAATAATTGACACTCCCTCCCCTTACAATGTTATCCTGGAAAGGCCATGGCTGCATGTAATGGGGGTTGTTCCCTCAACACTGCACCAGCTGTTGCAGTTCCCAACAGAGCATGGAATTAAGGAGGTCAGAGGAGATCAGGTACAGGAAAAAAATTGCTCCATGGCAGCAATGAAATCCATCTACAACATACGAGAAGCAGAAACAGTAGAGATTGAGGACGAGGACATGGAGGTCTTGGAGGACGTCAACAAAGAACCAGCCGAGAAGAGTAAGGAAGCCCTGAAGAAGATCCTAGTCCAGCAAGGGGACGAAGAGTGTTTCTTCCTACTCGGCTCAAGATTGGCCGAGGAGGAGGAAAGGGAGTTAGAAGCCTTCTTACGAGCAAACATTGAGGTGTTTGCTTGGACGCCATACAAGATGCCTGGCATTGACCCCGAGGTCACTTGCCATAGACTGAATGTAGACAAGTCGGCTAAACCTGTCATCCAACGAGCTAGAAGGCTGACCTTGATGCATGTTGAGGCAGTAGAAGAGGAGGTAGATAAATTGCTGGAGGCCAGAGCCATTCGAGAAATAAACTATCTAACTTGGTTGTCAAACACAGTTGTTGTGAAAAAGAAAAATGGGAAGTGGAGGGTCTGCATGGACTTCACTAGCCTCAATAAGGCTTGTCCCAAAGACAGTTTCCCGCTCTCCAAAATCGATCAATTAGTAGATGACACTTCAGGGCATGGAAGGATGAGCTTCTTGGACGCATACAGAGGATACCATCAGATAGCAATGTACCCCCCTGATGAGGAGAAGACTGCATTTATCACCCCAAAAGGGCTGTATTGCTATAAAGTGATGCCCTTCGGGTTGAAAAATGCAGTAGGAACCTACCAGAGGTTGGTGACTAAGATGTTCAGACATCTAATAGGAAAAACAGTGGAGGTATACATTGATGATATGGTCGTGAAGACCAAAGAGCCTGAAGATCATCTGGCCGACCTGAAAAGACTCTAACTTTTGCATAATTTTATTATTATAATTTTTTTTTGTGAAAGTTTTAAAAGTTTATATTTGTATATTTGACATTTATTCAAAAGTTTATATCCGAATCAGGGTTGATTTTGACATTTTCAAGACCCAAAGCAAACCCTCGATAGGAGACCTTTCATACATTTAAAAAATAAAAATTATGATCGAAATAATATGTGTCCATATTATTATTAGGGTTTTATTATGGATTTGGCGTGTCTCCAGTTAAAAGTTGAATTTGACCAAACAGTTGAGGTCTCTGACTGGTAAGAGTCATTAAATGAAAGACTCTAACCAGTAAGAGTTTATGAAAAGAAAAATGTTAGGGATCTGAATAGGTTCATAAGCAGAAGTTTTGACAAGTGCAAACCATTTTTCAATTTGGCAAAGAAGGCCACAGATTTTTTGTGGACAGAGGAGTGCGAAGTCACCTTAGCCGACTTGAAAACATAGCTGACCACAGCTCCAGTGCTCTCAAATCCGGTACCTAGAAAGGAACTGTTCTCGTACTTGGCGGTTTCAGAGCATGCAGTAAGTGCAGTAGTAATCAGAGAAGAGAAGGGAGAACATAGGACAATTTACTATGTGAGTAAAACCCTAGCAGGCATAGAGACCAGGTATTTACCCCTGGAGAAATTGATACTGGCCTTGATAATGGCCTCAAAGAAGTTGAACCACTATTTTTAAGCCAATAAGATTGTGGTATTGACTGAACATCTCTTGAAGTCTCTACTACAGCAAGGAGATCTGACAGGCAAGGTGGCCAAATGGGCACTGGTATTGGGCCAATACGATTTAGAGTTCAGATCCAGAACAACAATCAAAGGCCAAGTTTTGGTCGATTTTGTGGCTGAATTCACACCAGGCACAGTACCACGTCGCGCTCCGAGGAGCCGAAGTTTAGGGTGTCCAGGTGAACAAGAAGAAACCCAGTTGGGGATGAGAAGCCCCACAGCAGAACAGAAGAAAGAAGAGAAACTCAGTCCCTATGATATTTACATCGGCGACTCCTTCCGCTTGTTTGTTGATGAGAGTTCAAATCGTCATGAAGCTGGGACAGGAGTAGTGCTAATATCGCCAGATGGGCGGATGTTGGAACAATCTATTTGTTTGGGGTTCAAGGCCTCAAACAACGAAGCAAAATATGAAGCACTGATCGTAGGATTGAAGTTGGCAGCAACAATGGAAACCGACGAGGTAGTGGTCTTTTGTAACTCCTAGCTTATCGTTAACCAGGTAACAGGCGAATACGTAACCCAAGATGAAAGAATGATGGCCTATGTGAAAGAGATTGTCAGACTGGTAGCCATATTTCAAGATTACCGACTACAGTAAGTTAGCCGAGATGACAACAGCCATGCTGATGCCTTGGCTAACCTGGCTAGTGCAATGAAATTAGGAGAGGCAAGGACAATAATAGTTGACTATTTGTCAGGCCTGAGTGTGGAACCACTAAGCACAGAGTATGAAGCGATGTGTGTGGAGTTGGGACCAAGTTGGATGGATGCAATAGTAGTGTTCCTTAAAGATGGGAAGTTGCCAGATGATCACAAAGAAGCACACAAGACTAGACTGAAGTCGGCGAGGTTCAGTCTGACAGCAGAAGGACATCTCTACAGAAGGTCTTTTACTGGTCCCCTTTTGAGATGTGTGCATCTTTCACAAGTTGAAGACTTCCTGTATGAAATACACGAAAGAGTATGCGGAAGCCACGCAGGGGCAGGTCACTTGCTCATAGGGCCATTACTCAGGGCTACTGGTGGCCCTATATGCGAAAAGATGCTGAAGCTTATGTCATAAAGTGTGAGAAGTGTTAGAGGTTTGCACCTTTGATACATCAACCAGCAGCAGATTTAAACCCAGTATCCAGCCCTTGGCCATTTGCCCAATGGGGCATGGATCTTGTTGGACAACTGCCTCAAGTGACTGAACAAAGGAAGTTCCTACTAGCAGTAACAGATTACTTCACCAAGTGGGTAGAAGTTGAACCCCTTGCAAAGATTCGGGACATTGATGTAAAGAACTTCATATGGAAGAACATTATCACTACGTTCGGGATTCCAAGGACAATAATAGCAGATAATGGCACACAGTTTGACAGTAAACTAATCAAGAGCTTCTGTGCCAAGTACAAAATCAAGAACTACTACTCCACTCCAAGCTTCCCTCAAAGTAATGGTTAGGCAGAAGCGTCCAACAAAACTATCTTGGATAGGATCAAGAAGAGGCTAAAAGCAGCAAAGGGAAAGTGGGTGGAAGAGTTGCCCAATGTACTTTGGGCATATCGGACTACGCCGAGGAGATCAACTAGGGAATCTCCATTTGATATGGCCTATGGCACTGAAGCAGTTATCCCACTGGAAGTCGGCATCCCAGGGATCAGAACCCAGGGAGTAGAGAATGGGACCAATGAGGCATTCCTGGCCCGAGATCTGGACCTGTTGGAAGAAAGAAGTGAGAGAGCAGCAATTCGGCTAGGGGCATACTAGCAACAACTTGCTAGGGTTTACAACAAGAAGGTTAACCCAAGAGAATTCAAAGTTGGGGACCTCATGCTGAGGAAAGTGGTCGGTAACAAGAAGGATCCTAGAGAGGATAAGCTTGGCCCAAATTGGGAGGGACCTTATAGAATTATCTTAGTTGCCGATAATGGTGCATATTGGCTTGAGGATAGAGATGGCAAAGAGTTGCCAAAACCCTGGAATACTTGCAACTTGAAGTTTTTCTATTATTAGATTTTTTTTTTTTAAGTTTTTTGTTATTCGCCAAAGTAATAATAAAATTTTAGCTCGATTTTTAATTTCAAACTTGTGTAGTACGACTGACCAGTCCTTTGGCGATGTTTCTAAGTGAAACATGACGAATAACTTAGACTTATTATATCAAAGAGTTGAATTATACTTGCATATAATAGAGTTGAAATAAGTTGGCGATGTTTCTAAGTGAAACATGACGAATAACTTAGACTTATTATATGGCAGAGTTGAATTATACTTGCATATAATAGAGTTGAACTAAGTTGGCGGTATTTCTGAGTGAAACATGACGAATAACTTAGAATTATTATATGACAAAGTTAAATTATACTTACATATAATAGAGTTGAACTAAGTTGGCAAAAGTTTCTGAATGAAATATAACGAATAACTTAGACTCATTATATAGCAGAGTTGAAATTATACTTGCATATAATGGTAAGTTGGATTAACCTAGATTTGCCATATCGGCAGAATCAAACTCAGATTGGAACTAAGTGCATTTGAGTAAGATTAACAGAAGAACCAAGGTTGAGAACCTCGGCTAGTCTCTGTTTGAATCTAACTTCGGCACCAAGATCGTAGCCACATGCTTAATGAGAACCTAAGTGAAACTTAAGTTCACATTAGGGGGCAGAGAGCTAGAGAATGATGAATAAAGTTTAAAGTGCTTAGGACTTGTTGAAATTTTATAGAAAAATTTACTAGTTAAAGTTATTCCGAGGTAAATTTGAAAGAAGTACATACGTACTCGCCGAGACTACCAGGTTGCCAAACTTGGGAAGTATGGAAGATTGAAGTCTTGATAGAAAACAATAAGTAAAAGTGAAGTGGTAAGTTTAAAACAACACTTGTGAAAATATTTTTACAATGTTTTCAATTGTTAAGCTAATGCCGAGATGAACAAATTGGAAGTTATGTCCGAGGTATTTCACTACGAGGGGACTATACAGCTAAAGGAATAAATTGAAGGCATGCCAAATTATTCTAAGTATGAAAGTTATAGAACACACATAAAAGAAAAGAAGACATTCAAACATTCAGATGAAAGGAGACAACTTGGATTCACAGAAGGTTACTTGTTCAGATTACAAAAGTGACACATCGACCAAATATGAAAACTAAAGCATTGTTCATACAAAAAAAAAGTACAAAGGAAAGGAAAAAATGAAATATCCTAAATGCTAGGGTTGGCTTGATCGGATGGTAGTGTTGCAATCTTGTCGGCTTCTATTTCAGCATTTATTTCTTGTAAAGTCTTATCCAGACTCTTTTCAGTGCACTGGACCTCGGCTTCCGATATGGTTAGTTTGGAGGAGACGCCCTTGGAAGCTGAGTCATCTTCCTCATCCTGAGTTAGATCAATTTGCTCATTGAGGGTGGGAGACTTGGCATCAGTGGAAGCCTCCTCCTCCACTTCGTTGGCTTCATCGTCCGCGGCGTCATCCTCAGGCTCTGGTGAGAAGGGCACCTCGAGCTGGTTGATGTCTCGAAGGTCGGAGTCCATAGAAACAGCTAATTTGTTGAGGGCCGCCGTCCAACCGAGGTAGTAACCTCGGTTACAAGCCAAGTTGACTTGTTACTTGTATTGGTCACGAACGGCGGCCTGTCCCTCTTCAAAGGCTTTTTTGTTGGCCGCCTTTACCTCGGCCTCTTTATTGGTAAGAGCTTCCTGAAGCTTGGCCTCCATATCAGCCACTTTGGCATTAGCAGCTTCGAGGTCGGCTCTTGCTGCCTCGACTTTATCTTTTGCCGCCTTGGCCTTTTCCTCAGCAAGACTTTGAGCAATTTTGGCATCCTTGGCTTGGTCCATGAGAGCGCGATTGCTGGCCTCGGCTTTGTTAAGGGAGGATAGGAGTTTGGCTGCTTCTTTTGTCTTCTCCGCCAAATCCTTCCCTATCATCTCGGTCTTCATGGCATAGGAGTGAGCATGCTGGATGGTCTGCAAGAAGTAACACAGATTAGTGGAATCTCACTAAGTGTGGAAAGACTACCAAAAAGAGTAGGAAAAAGGTTTACCAAGACCGAATACTGCATCATAAAAGTGAAATCTTCATACTCGTGTAACTCAGCCAGACAGTTCATGTCTTCGGGCAGAAGAACTGCTGTGGACAGGGCTGCGCCGACCTCAAGGTTCGCAGCACTGTCACCAGTGACAAGAGGTCTGTCGTCGAGCATGATCTCAGGCATCCAGACCATGCCTCGGGAGTAGCTGCTGCCCTCTTGGTGGTCGGACCTCGGCTTTTTGGCCAGTGGGGCCTCGAATGCTAGGTCCTCGGTAGGACGCTTTTCAGCGGAATGGGCGCTCTTCTCGGCCTCGGCTAGCTTTGAGATGGGCACAGTGTTCTCAGAATCGAGCTGAGTCACTATGGCCTTTGCCTTGGCCTTCTTCATTCGTTTTGGCTTTGGGGTTAGTTGAGGAGGAGAATATGAGGATTGGACTGTGACGACACCAGGGATGTTAGCAAGCAGGTCTTCAACAACTGCAGGTTTGCGCCCCATCTCATCGGTGGTGGCGGCAACAGTGACTTTGGTGCCAAAGTGAATTGCCGGTAGTGTAGTGGGTGGGTTGGTTGGATCATAAGCCGATGCCTCAGCACTTTGGCATTTTCGGCTACGAGTTCTACTAGCAGAAGTGTTGGCAGGAACTCAGCGACGGCGTCGACGCTGCGCTGGAGGAATCAGTTGGGGAGTAGATGTTGACGGCTGCTCTGCTGGGTCAGAGGTTGAGGCTTGGTCAGGCCGTGGTGATGAAGTGGTAGGAGGAGTCGTTGCTGAAGGTGGAGACTTGCTTTTCTTAGGAATGCCGGGCAAGGTGGATTTGTAGATTGGGATGTAGTTGAGCAGCAGAGGGGCCTTGCGCTGATTAATAGGCAAGCCCAGCAGCTTCTTGAAATCTTTGCTGCGGTAGAAGGATTTGCGGAAGTCTTTTGGTGGCTGAGGAAGAGCTACAAGTAAAAAAACAGACAAAGAAAACATAAAATAAATGTGATTCAAAACCCAAAAAACAAAATCAAGAACATTGTACAAAGTGTGTGCAGATGTGCAAAGCCAAGAACAGTGGCAAGATAGCAAGTGTGTGAGCAAAATGTATATAAGTATACCTAGAAACAGATTGGACAGAGGCAAAATCACAAGCAAAATGAAATTTAAAACACATATGAAGATTTAAGAACATGAGTAGATTCACAATGGCAGCATACAAGCGTAAACAAAGTTTGAAGTAAGACAAAAACTGAAAGGAGGGGAAACAATGACTTACCAAAGAGAATAACGCCAGTGTGAGGTACGCCGAAGCCAGACGATGGTGGTGCGTGGAGTAGAACGGTGAATGCCTTGCCAGAGGGGAAGAACGGAAGCTGTTGCAGAAGGCTTTGAGAAAGCAACAATGGTGGTTTCTTGTTTAGAGAGAGAGAAAGCTTGAACTCAGAGGGAAAACGAGGATGCAAAAGTGAAGAGATGGAAAGAGAGAGTGTTTTTGTTAAAACACGAAAAGGCGGAAAAATTACATTGAATATGCCTTAGATGACGTGCTTGTCAGGCGGCGTGCGCAGAAGCGACACGACCTGATGGCGCGTGTCAGGTACAGATTAATGAGGAAAAAACGCATGGATAAAACGGTTGAGAAACCGTGCGTGACAGCTCATGCGCAGATAAAACTCTTGGAGTTCTTGATTTAACGAAGCAAAGACCTCGGCTAGGAGGATGATCTCGGTTAAAGAACTTTAAAAACTTGGTTCTTGGTTTTTGGGCATTGGTAAAGCAGACTGCAGTCTTGGACAGATGGAGCCGACGTGCGATGACCTCGGTAATAAAAGGATGGAGTGAGTCTTAGCCGATGTGCTATGTGGATAAACGATATAGGTTCCATCACCTCAGGATGCCGAGGTAATAGAACCTAGTGGACAGTTGTGGGGGCATATTTTTGTGAATGACAAAACGTGGCCAAGGTGGCACCGAAGTGCCAGCCGAGGTGCCACGTGTCCTGGTCATGGCATCGAGGTGATCTTGGCTATTCCGAGGTTATTTACGGAGATACCAGAATCCGAGATGAACGGATAAGGGTCAAGAGTCTTAGAATGAGGGAGGATCTCAGTCTGGATAAGGACAAAGTTCTGAGGGATTTTATCTTTATCTATTTGAGAGTCCAGGATGAGCATTGAGCTAGAGTCGAAGAGAAGCTAGGCTTCTACAGAGATCAGGTTAGTGCTGGCTATAAAACAAATGCACCCTTGTGGGTCTAAGGTACGCTTTTTGTATCCTGGCTAGTGAGTTAAGCACTGTTTGCTATCTTTGAGATAATTGAGTACTGACTTGATCGTCGGAGTGTCCCCGAGTGGACGAACCACCATCGGAGTCTTATCTTTCTGTGACAGGTTGTTCGAGCGCAATCTATTCTACCAGTGTTCTCCAGCTAAATGCTTGTTTGGCAGTGTGGGTCAGAAATCAACACACACACTAATATATTAGATATTTCTGAAAATGCATCTGAAACATTTCAAGTGTGCATTATAATAGAACAAATTTGAGAGAAACATATTAAAGAAGCATTACCTACTCAATCATTTAAGGTAGTCTTCGATTCACTGGAATGAAAGATAATGAAATAATCATTCTATCAAAATATTTCATCCTCATATTTTGTTAGACTAAAAATATAATGATAAATATATTACAAATGAAATAATCTTTCATCATTGTAAGAGCACGCTTATTCTATGATAAAGTTTAAAGAATCACCATTTCATTCCATTTCATCTTATTTTAATGAATCAAATGGACTATAAGTACTTTTTCTTTCAGTAGAAAAATTGGCGAAACTATATATCTTATTGCCTCGGTGGTGGTATATTTCAATCATAATGAAATGATGAGTACCTAAATCGTTTCAGTTTGAAATGGCACTATTAAGCATCTCAACCAAAAGCTTCTTAGCTTAATATAATAATAATAATAATAACAATAATAATAATAATAGGATCAAGACAACTCGGACACAAAAGATAACCTGAATATTGTGAATAAAAATTTGCTGGAGATAACTATAAAGATGGAAAAATCATTTTAAAAGGGGGGTAAATTAAACATAACAGTTTATAAGGACAATGATTTCATTCAAAAAAAATTTAGAAGGTACAATTTACAATAATTTGTTCTTGAATTTATAGAGGAAATA
Source organism: Camellia japonica (assembly GCA_030407325.1). Classification (NCBI taxonomy): domain Eukaryota; kingdom Viridiplantae; phylum Streptophyta; class Magnoliopsida; order Ericales; family Theaceae; genus Camellia; species Camellia japonica. The sequence continues at coordinate 179,266,858 of JAPPVO010000002.1, read as the reverse complement.
TGTGAAGAAAAAATTGAATGAAATATGAGTTGAATTTTTTACCACGCTACCACACCATAAATATGGAAACAAATGCATATATTGACAGAACAAATACAGACAAAGAAGTTAACAAAAATATAATGTTGCTGGATTCTTACCCACATCTGTCCTATTTAAGAGTGTTCCGATCTGTCCAAACCGACCAAACCAAATTAATCTGCCGTATTTTGAACGGATACATGATGACGAACGGACAGTTGCGGATTGATTTTTTCCAATCTGCCTATTTTGGACGGATGGCAGATTTGAGATTCCTTTGGCTATAACCGAACCGTCAAACTGCGAGCACCCCTAGTAATTTATAAGATTTTGTATTTTCTATTTGTTTAGATATTCTGTTTATATTTTCAATTGAAAAAGAATTCAGATATTCTGTTGTGTTTTCAATTTGTTTTCAATTTGAAAATCCTTTTATCAAATAACAAGTGTTGATATTTGGTATTCTTGTGTAGAAAATATATGGCTTAATTTTGTCATTTTTTCTAAAAATTAAATTAAATAGTTTTTGATTAAAAAAAGTAATGAGATAGTTTTAATAATGCATGGTTTTTTTTATACGTATTTATTATTAGTATTTGACAATTTACTTGATAATCTTTTGATTATGTTGAGTTGGATTGTTATAAAAAAAAAATGTTGACAAGTTGTTGTCTTATGTTCAAAATTTATAAAAATTTAAACTGCCAAACCGATTCGCATCCATCTGCCAATCTGTCAATCCGCTTAATTCGCATCCGTCAATTCGGCAGACGGATGCGGATTGATTTTTTCTAATCCGCCAATCTGGCAGATGAATGGTAGATTGGAGATTTTTCAGCCGCAACCGAACCGCAAATACTCATTCTATTATGCAGACAATTTGTGGGAAAATATGCTTGTTTAAAATAATAAATAAAATTATTAATTATGTTCACCATTGGATACCAACATATTCAATTTTGTGATTCCATATTAAATTGTGATGCATGTAGGGAGACGACACAAAACATTTTGCTTGATTAGTGTATAAAAAATGGAAATCTCAGCGGAATATTGGACGTCCTTATTCTTTATGGTGAAAATAACAATTCCACAAGGTGTGTGCTATGCCGCTTTGAATTCCAAACTATGAATTTATAGTATGCAATTAGAATTACAAATTATGCCCTATGATACATGTTACATTTCCTTGTGGTCAGCAAAAAAAAAATACTATACTTTTGTAGTAGAGAACTTACAGATAGCATGTTGGAATGTAGGATCATATAGAGAGCTTTTTGGAATGTTAACTGCCTACATATGTACGAAAACTTCCTTTATTCATTGCCACTGTGCTGAAGACTTTCACTACACTATGGTGCCCGCACTTGCTAAGACACCAGCGGCATATTTAAAAATCACTACAGGAATTATAGGTTTTGACGACGTTTATTTAACGGCGTTTTATGAAACGCCACATTTTATACTATTTAACGGCGTTTTTTAACCGTCGTTTTTGTTCAATATTAAAACGGCGTTTAACTATTTGAAGGCGTTGAAAAACGTCTTCGAATGTCCTCTCTCTGGCGAGCTGGTAAATACACTCGTTCACTCATCAGGAGGATGCTCTAATCTTTTACTCACTCATCAGTCTATCGTTCACTCTCTCTCTCTAAACAGATGCCCTAATCTCTTCCAGCGGAAATCAACGGATTGGTTTCGATTTTGATTTCGAAGTTCTCTTATTTTGAATCCTTACGCCTTCTCTGATTTCGATTTCATCTGAATCTCTGATTTCGATTTCGATTTCGATTTCGAAGCTCCACCGCCACCACCATCTGCACCGACGAGGTAGGTGAGTTCTCTCTCTCTCTCGCAACCCTCTCTAAACGCTTATCATTCGCAGAGATTCAGATCGGTCTCAGTGATTTCATCTCAGAGCGATTTCGATTTCGAAGATCCAAAACACCATCTGCACCATCGTCTACTAAGGTGAGCTCCATCGTCTCTTTGTCTCTCTCTGAAACTCTTCATTTCGAAGCCTATTTCAGTGCTGTAATGAAAACATCTCTCTCAATTCATCTCTAAACGCTTATCATTCGCAGAGATTCAGATCGGTCTCAGTGATTTCATCTCAGAGCGATTTCGATTTCGAAGATCCAAAACACCATCTGCACCATTGTCTACTAAGGTGAGCTCCATCGTCTCTCTGTCACTCTCTGAAACTCTTCATTTCGAAGCCTATTTCAGTGCTGTAATGGAAACATCTCTCTCAATTCATTATTATGATCTTCAATAAAGCCTTATAAAGACTTTGGATGTGGAAGAACTTGTATTGAAAAGAGAAAACAGTGATTCAAAAACACTTGAGCTACATACCAACAACAATAATAAAGAACATACAATCCAATAAAACACTTGAGCTAGATAGAGTCATTTTCATGGTTTCGAAAGAACAGATCAATCTGTTTCAGCCAAAAAATAAAAATAAAAATAAAAATAAATTGACAGTTTCCCCACGTTTTGTCCTTCACTTTTTGTGCAGTTCTTTTTTTTCTTTTGTTGATGATTTTGCTTTATTTTGTATTTGTTTCAGGTCCTGTTGCTGAAGACATGTTTCACTGGCAGGCAACAATTATGGGTCCACCTGACAGTCCTTATGCTGGTGGGGTTTTTCTAGTTACCATCCATTTTCCTCCAGATTACCCTTTCAAGCCACCTAAGGTGTCTCCTCCACTCTAATCGTTTCTTGTGTTGTTGCTCGAGTACTGTGTCATATTGAACTTTATTAATTGCTTTGTTTTTTGTTTTACTTATTTTCAACTCGGTCTTGAATGTGCAAATTTGCTGAGTTTAAAGTTTATGTGGTCTTATGCTTTGTGAATTTTTTATGGGCTGTACACCTCTAATATCTAGTCTACTTTCTGGAAATTTGGGGCTTTTCTTGGCAAGTCTAGCTTTTGTGATTTTTTTCTCAGTCGTCTCGAATTTTTAGGTAATATTTGTAAAAATACAAGTTATCATGATATTTTGTTTACATTCTCTTATTTCTCCAGTTTGAAATACAAAATACTAATGACAAATTCACTGCTAAGATTTTTCACTAGAAAAGTGAAGATAAATGCATAGTTATCATGGTATATCCATTTAATTTTTACATCAAAGGTAATTGGAATATAGTTTGTGCTGGAAATTGGCCAAGTCTAGATTGCTGCCCACGAGCATAATCTGCTATGGAGTTTATATTGTTACGTGTAAGCATGGAGCACTTGTTTGTGGAGTGGATATATTGCTATGCATAATTCATGTTGTTTTTGTCTTTGTTGACTTAGAAAGCATATATTGGGTTTATTGAATATAAAATAGTAGCCCTTAGAAAAGGAAGAAGTACTAGATGAATATACAATATTCAATATTGACATGATTAAAGATGTATAATGAAATTGTGACTGTCATAAGGAAAATTATGATGAAATGAATTTCTAGTTAGAGCAGTTTTCTTAGCTCTATGCTCCTATACCCATCCCTTCCATGATGCACAATTATAATGTGGATGAAGCTTATTTGCATAAACTCACACAAGGTTATGGTGGTGCATCATGCATGGTTCTTTTCTTTACTTGAGATACAGGTGGCAGGACTATCTTCCATAAGCTCACATGTGATGTGACGTAGGATGAATAAAGAGAAATAGTTAGCCAAATGTAGTGTGGGACAACTATAAAGTAGGTTTTTGGGGCGATAATACTTAGTTTTGTGGTTGAAAGCTTGGTGAGAGAAAGGTTTTTAGGGTTTTTATGGCTAACAAAAGGTGGAGCTGCAAGGCTATCATTAAAAGTGCTTAAACTGCAGAAAATTAAGAAAAAGAAGATGAAAGGCATCCCACCTAGAGTCCCATAGGCATCACGCCTAGCATTAGGAATGCATCACACAATCCCAAAGAAGCTCCAAAAAGCTCTAAAGCATGTTCTTCATTGAATTATAAGTATTATATTACTTTTTTTAAAAAAGAATTCCTAATTCCGAAAGGGCACTTGACTTCAAAATTTGAAAATTATACTTTCGCTTCTAAAACTAACTAAAAAACATGTTTGGAGATCCAACAACATGGGCTGACTCATATTACAACCCATGACAACTCTAACAGCCCATGGCCAGAAAATTTTTAAGTCAGTAAAATTAGCCTATCATATGAAAACAAGAATATATAAAATGATTATGATAGGAGAATCTGATGTAACTACTAGTTTACCTTTCAAAAGAGACCAATTATTATTTTGTTGGTGGTTGTTCCCAATCATCTTATAAACTGATTGTTATTTACATTCTAGTCTCATTTAAAGCATATAAAATTATCTAAGTAAAAGAGCAACTAATAGTGCTGTAATTACTGCTAATTTTAATTTTTCTGAAGAAAGTTTGTACTGCGCGGAAGCAGAGCACAGTGCTCTGTTGTATGATAAATTTTGTAAAGAATAGGAATTTTTACTTTTAAGTAGACTAACTGATAAACCTATGCATTGCCACTTTCTTTGTATGGTGAGCATTTTGCATATTCTCCATGAAGTGCATTAGTCTTTTGTTTTGTCATTAAATAGAGCCTCCCAGTACAGGAAGCTCCCTTGCCCTTCTCTCTGACTACTAAAATGGTAAAAAAATTCTCCACATTGGCTCCAGATTCATTAAAGAAGTCAATGCAGGACAAAATAATAGATCAATCTTCTTGGTAGTTTTGTGGTAAATTGGTAAAACATTTAGGATGATGAATTTTTAACTGATCTGATTTCTATGCCAAATCATCATCTAGGGCAATGGGCATCGTGTTATGACAGTTTCCCCACGTTACGACCCGTACAAAGATGCATGGGATACTCATGTTCTTCTTCAGGTAAATTCTATTTTGTGCTTGTTTTGCCAAATTCCAACCATTTCAATGCAAGGTTAGGTTTTACTATATACTAGTCTAGTGAATGATTCTTGGGATTAGTTTCTTCAAAGATAAGTTTCTATATTGCAGATAAAAATTGGAGACCGAATAGAGACAGTTCGCTTCTTCCACTGCTACAAACGTGGAGTTGATCGTGTTTTTGTGGATCACCCAATGTTCCTGGAAAAGGTTTATTTCTGTCCTCAATCAACTGTTCTCGTATTTAGGGGTGAACTATATATACTTTAGCTGTAATAGTCAGCTTGATCTTAGTTCTGATGCTTGAATTTCTGAACTTTCAAAGGTTTGGGGTAAAACTGGATCTAAGATTTATGGGCCTAAGAGGGAGGATTACCAGGACAACCAAATTCGATTCAGTATATTGTGCCAAGTAAGTTATTTGATGCAACCTGTAGTTTCAAGTCCGTAATTCCATGAATGATTTTCATTCTTTGAACACTTGATTCAAAATAAAAAAGTGCAGTTGTTTTGTCGTAACTTCCTACTATATTATATATGGAAAATGATTGTCAAGCAGAAATTTTATACTGAAAACTCACTAAAAATGCTGTGGCAGTGAAATTTTTTGAAATTATAAACCACAGTGCTTGGTAGGAAAATATATATATATATATATTTGTATATCATTGCTCATTATATATTAGAGAAGTAATCGGTCGATGGGCTGTCAAGGCAAAAGGTTGGCATTGTGCTCCAAATTTACATGGTTTTGCATTCAACACGAGTCAATCATCCATGTTCTTGTTTGTTTTACATAATGACCACCTGTGGTATATCATTGTTTTATTTCCTCTTACTGCCTACTCAAGATTTTTGTTAGCCTACGCCTGATCATGTATGCAGTTCTACACTATTGCTTATATAGTATATAGCTGGCATTCATTTATTATGTTGAACTCAGGCTGCTTTGGAGGCACCAAGGATTTTTAATCTATACAACAATAAATATTTCTCTGGATCTTATGGTATGTTCCATTCTCAAAGTTTGTACCTTTATTTATCTATTTATTTTGCATTCTATTATAAATAGTGTAACATATCTGTCTCGTACAAATGCAGGGGAGGATGTTGTCTTCATTGCCAATGATTGGCACACTGCTCTTCTTCCATGTTATCTGAAGACCAAGTACAACTCTTCGCATGTTGCAGGTATGACAAGCCTGCCAAGGGAAGGAAAATTAACTGGATGAAGGGTGGAATATTAGAATCAGACAGGGTCGTAACAGTGAGCCCATACTATGCCCAGGAACTTGTTTCTGGCATAGATAAGGGTGTGGAATTGGATAACATCATTCGTAAGACCGGTATAACTGGTATTGTCAATGGCATGGATGTCCAGGAGTGGAATCCATCTACAGATAAATACATTGATGTCAAATATAATGCCACAATCGTAAGATTCTTCTAATTCTTTTTCTACTGTCTTAATTTTCCATTAATCTCTCAATATTTTTGTGCCTTTAAAAAGCCTTAGCGTATTACAATTGTGATTTTTTTAGGTCATGGCTGCAAAGCGTCTTTTGAAGGAAGCACTTCAAGCAGAAGTTGGGTTGCCTGTGGACGAAAACATCCCCTTGATCGGATTCATTGGTAGACTAGAAGAGCAGAAAGGCTCGGATATCCTAGCGGCTGCCATTCCTAAATTCATTAGAGAGAATGTTCAGATTGTAGTTCTTGTAAGTTTGGTGTTTTTTTTTTTTTCTTAGGTAACTTTTTTTTTTTAAAAGAGAACTTTTATTTGTCGCTTTTTTCTGGTTTGAATTGTGAAATGGATTTGCTCTTTCTATTAGGGTATTGGCAAGAAATACATGGAGAAGCAGCTAGAACAGCTCGAGATAATATATCCCGACAAGGCCAGAAGAGTGGCAAAATTCAACGTACCCTTGGCCCACATGATTATTGCTGGGTCTGATTTTATGTTGCTCCCTAGTAGATTTGAACCTTGTGGTCTCATTCAGTTGCATGCCATGCGATATGGATCGGTAAACCCTGTTTTCCCCCCTGTTTGGCTGCTGCTTTTAAAACTCAATGAATCATGCACAATTACTTGCTTAAATTGATCATTCTTTCATGATTTGATTTTATTTTTTAAGAAAACACTGTGCTGGGTCACGAACGAGGAGCCTTGCTTTCATTAGACAAGTACACAACCAAGTGATCTTATTGTGTTAATCCAGAGCCTTGCTTTCAAACAATTTGAGAAAAGTTAGTTATTATTGTGTTAATCCTATGTTTGTGTCTCTAAGCCATCTTTAGGGTCTTTTCACTCCAAATATCATTCGACTGGTGGTTAATGGTTTAATTTACCTATTCATTTTTTAGTACGCATTGTCTATTTTGTAGCTCAAGATCCTCATCTGCTATCATTCTTTCTTGATATTGCAGCTAACTATGACGGAAATCGATTCATAACCATTCAGGATGGTATGTGGAAAGTAAGTCCTTGATGGGTTTATCTTAGCGCAATATTTTTGCAACTTTACTGCATCATCTATTCAGCATACTTAATAAGAGATAATTTTTAATTGCATGGAAGGACTTCAAAATTCTCTCTGGATCAGCAGATGACTTCTTTTAATTGTGTTAAATTATAGTTTAAATTGACTTTTAATGGGCATCAAACATTTTTGGCAGGCCACATCTTTACTTCTGACAGTGGCAGTTATTGAGCTCAGTGATATTGCATTCGCAGTGGGTTCCCTTTGTCCCTGTCCATGTTAGGTGTATACATTCAAAAGAGCTTGAGGATTTTGTAGTTAGTATTTTAGTGATAATTTGATGCCCATTTTCAGGTTGACTCTATACCAGCAGTTTTTGGTGTTACTCGAGACCCGTAGTTTTCACATCTAATTTCTTTGCCATCTTAGGTAACTCTTGGTCTTCATTCTTCTGATTTCTCTCAAAAGTAATTATAATTCAAGCTAAATTCCATCCGTTAAATTTCTCCCCTATTTATGTGATCACTTATGCATAAAATCTTCTTGTTAGTGCTTCTTGGTATGTGATAAAATCTTCTTGTTAGTGCTTCTTCAAGTACTGTTTATAAGTATTGGGTACAAATTCTTTAATTTGTATTTATTTTGGTAAATCTGATTGCAGTTTATGTTTTGATGCAGGCATGTAGACCAGTGAAGACTACAAATTTAATGCTAAGACATGATTTTTGGATATATGGTAGTTTGTGGTTAATGTTAAGACATGATTTTTTAATATATGTTAGTTTGTGGTTAATGTTAAAACATGATTTTTGGATTTTGGATATGTTAATTTTGTGGGTAATGGTGATTGGATATTAATTGAATGAGAAAGTGAATTAATGCTTCATTACAGGTATTTTTTTAGTTCAATCAAATAAAATTAGCACAATTTCAAAAAAAAAAAAAAAAGGGTATATGACGGCGTTTCTATAAACGCCTCTTAAACCCTACTTATTAACGGTCATATTTTCAAAAAAAGATATGACGGCGTTTTTCTAAAACGTCGCGAAATATAGTCAGTGACGTCAGCATGCGTTTAGTAGGACATTTGGCGGCGTTTTTAAAAACGCCGCCTATACTAATATCACGACCTTTTTAAAACGCCACAAAACTATAGCGACGGCCGCATCCTCGGCGTTTGGTGCAAAGCGTCGCAAAAGGAATTGGCGGCGTTTTTGACACTTATAGCGGCGTTTTTAAACGCCACTAAAAGTCTATTTTCCAGCAGTGAATGTGCCAGTTACTTATTTAAATGATAATTGGAAAATATGTCCATCACACCTTTTCTCAGGACACATATACATAGGGATGGATTTAGAATTGTAACTTTGGGAGGATTACTCTGTAGTTTAAAAAAATTGGAAGGCTACTCTATATAATTTTGAAACTATCTAAAAAAAAATTGACGGTGCGAACTCTTACAATTTTAAATTATTTTAAAATTTCTAGTATAATATATAATATTTTTCAAATTTTTGGAGTGCGGCCGCCCCCCACCCGATCCATCATTGCATATACAAGTAAGTATATGGATGATGAAGAAGCACCATATCAGGATACTTGTCCAAATTAAAAGTTGATAAGACTCAATAATATTTGATCCTTGTTTTTGATATCATGAATGTTGACAATGATTAAACACTACATTTGTACATATTTTTGGGCATTTGGTTGATAAATTTAAATTTAAATTTTTCTTAGCCGAAGGTTTAAACGCTCAAATACTTTGTCTAAAAAGACAAACTCAACCAAAATATCCCACTACCTCCCTCACGCACTATTCCTCTCGCTCTCTTTACATATCAGAATATCGTCTCTCTTTCTGTCCTCTCTCTCTTCAAAACTCTCTCTCTCTCTCTCTCTCTCTCTCTTCTCCACCACTACCGAATCCAGAAGGACAAACCCATTCTTTCCACCGATTTAGACGGCGGCGATGGCGATCGGTTGGTCACATACGAATAGCTCCGGCAATGCCTCCACCGCCGCATCAAAGATCTCCAATCGAACCGCACCTCTCTCTTTCTCTCCGCAAATCGGGCGTCTTTCACCATCGCCATCCAGCCACCACCAGCGTCCCTCACCGCCGCCATCGCCGTTTCCATCATCACCTCAAATCTGTCGTTGTGCACATAGATCCGTCACCGTGCACTCAGATCTGCAGCTCATTTCCCGATCTCTTTCATATTGATCTCGCCACCGCCATCTCGGTATCGCTGATGCTCCGCTGCTTCTCTGCCGACCATTGACACGAGATCCAGATCTAGATTGAGAACCACGATATTGTCAAAATCATGGTCATAAATCTGGTCTCGATTTTGATCAAGAAACACGACTCAAACGTCAAAGTTGTAACGCTTCTTCTCTCAATTTCCATATTTCTAGGGTTTCGATTTTGATTTCAAATTCTTAGGGTTTCTAATTGGCTTCCAAGTTATAGCGGGCGATACTATGGATAACTCTGCAAAGTCATTTGAGGATTTGAATTTGTCTCCGAACTTGTTGAAGGGTTTATATGTGGAAAAAAAATTTGAGAGGCTGAGTAAGATTCAAGCGATCAGTTTGCCGATGATTTTGACTCCGTACCGTAGTTGTCAAATCGGGATTCGTATCGTGAATCGACATGACCTCATACCGAATCACGAATCGAATCGAATCGTGAATCATAAAGATTCGGTCATTTTTTCTAAATTATTTAAAAAAATATATCTACACATTTAGATGTTAAATATATCTTATGAATATAAAATATTTAGACTTAAATCTATGAAAATGTTATTTTAAATGATAATCACGTAGTTTAATAAGTAAGAAGTTAACAAAGATTCTTATGTAAGATTATCATCTTACCTTTTTTTCTTTTTTAGATATTTCTTATCAACCATTCTTAATAAAGATAATAACCAAATAGATAAATTATCAATTTCTAAAGTAACAATAATTAACAATGATATTGATATTTGGACAATAAGTATACATAGTTTTCTAAGTAACAGTAAGCAAATAATACGACAGAATTATTTAAATTCTTTTATTTTAAAACTTAAAACATTTTAAAAGGTATAACTGATCTCACACATATAATATTCAATTTAATAAAGTAGCAATAGATAATTTATAGTGTAACTTTAATTTTAAACATCTTTAGAAGATATATTATGATTTTTTAAAGGGAAAAAAATGAAAAGAAATGTTAAAAATATGTTGGGTCTGACTGAATCTTATTGGATCCTATTAAAAACTCCATAATTACTAAAATAACAACAAATCATATATATACATTAGTTATTTTGGTATTAAACGCTACTAGAAGTTGTATTATGTAATTTTCACCAAAAAGATAGACAAAAAAAGAGTCGAAAATATGTCGGACACAATAATTTTAAAAATTGCATGAATCGTAAAAAGTGAATCGAATCGTGAATCGATTGTGAATCGTACGATTCACTAGAGATTCGCTTCCAAAATAGATTCATCCATAGATTCGTATCGATTTTACAAAAATTGTGAATCGAATAGCGAATCGAATCGCGAATCGTAAGATTCTGATAACAGAGCTCCGTACAAGCACTTGAATTAGTCGCCAAATTTTTTATTTTTATTTTTTGTAGTTGTTGTTGTTGTTGTTGTTGATGAACAGATAGAACAAACAAAGATATGCTCCAAATTTATCTCTGAATTTTTTTCTTCTTTATTATCTGTTGTTGTTGTTGATGATGATGATGATGATGATGATGATGAAGAAGAAGAAATAGATTGCAATAGATAGGGACGGGAGAGGGGCAGAGACAATAAAAGATTTGAACAGATAGAAAAAATCTAACATATAAGATTTAGTATTCCAACAAATAGAAAAAATTTAAAAATTTGAACAGATAATAAATTTGGATAGATAGAATTTTATTTGGACAAATATTTAAATAGATGAGGGAAATTTTAATTAAAAAGATTAAAAATTAAATATATAGGGTAAAAAATTTGAACAGATAGGAAAAAAATTGAACAGATAGGGTGAAATTTTTGAACAGATAGGAAATTTTTTGAACAGATAGGAAATTTTTGAACAGATAGTCAACAAAAGTCGAAAAAACAAAAAAAAAAACAAAACAAAAATGGGTCAACAAATAATTTAAGGGGTAAAATTAGAAACAAAATATCTTTCAAAACAAACAAAAAGATTTTTCACCAAACTATTTTACAAATGATGGAAGTCTCTCACCAACAAAAAAAATATCTATTGAACCTAATGTCTTATACCGTCCTTAACTTGGATTTTTCAACAACTTTCTTTATATTTTTTTGATAAATATGATTAGAAAGTATATAACTATGCAGGTTGGTCAATTTTTTTCTAATTTTTAATTACGTGCTATTAAATGTGGTTATACCTCTTTCAAGAGATGGGGGATATTTTTGTTCATTGGACTTGAAATTTGTGGAGGAGGACTATTCAAAATCTATTTTCCCACAATTAGTCAAGGCAACTGTAGCTGCTTTTGGGCCAAATCTTCTGATATGTAAAAATAAAAAATAAACAAGAGTTTTCAAGGAATCCGTCTTCGTTGTTCGCTATAATCCTGCATATTAATTTTTTATGTGCAGGACTCACAAATTCAATGCAGAAACAAACCCATAGAGACCAAGAGAAGACGAGTTGAAACATATATCACATACATATACATAAATAGATATAGATACACAAATACATACATACATATGCATTGGTATATATACATTACATATACAGTTATACATTACCAATGTAAATACTTATACAGCTAAATGAAATAGAATCAAAACAACAAATTTTAAAATCGAATTAGCTTCATGGCTTTTAATGACAGTATTGGTAAATTCTATACAATCATGGTCATAGAATTGGGACCAAGTTAGTTCTAATAATATGAATGGTATGAATCAACACAAGTATTGGTGTGTTCATGATAGCTATTGGCTGTTTGATGTACTCAACATTATAGACGCATTCAAATATAAGATCATTTGTTATCTAAAACTCACAAAGTTTCAAACTTCCTAATTTGCATAACTATCATTAGTGTGTATAGATAAAATACTACATAATTGTCATTAGTTTCTCTTCGAGCTTGCTTAGAACCTGATTGTAGAGTTCTGATTTCCTCACATCTTAATATTTTTGTGATCTTTCGGCCAACTTTTGGCATGGTGTTTTATCCATATGCTTAGCATTAGCATATATAGATATGTGGAATTTCAAACTCATGGCCATGCTTAAACTACTGTTCTAACAACCTGCTTTTGTTGTTGATACAAGTACATTGGGCCTATTCAAAACCCAGGAAATATATTACCCAACCTAGGGTTTAATCGAATTGTTGATAAGAAAAAAGAAAATCCCATAAGAAGAAGAGTTTCAACTATTCCAACAGAAATCCAACCATCCTAAAATTCAAACAAACACCCCAAATATATTCCATACCATATACATTTTTTTTTTGAGAGGGGGGGGCATAAATTACCATACGATGCACAATCTCACTTGTGCACACCCAAGAATCACACTTTTTCTTCAAATAAAACATATCTTTCACTTTCCACACATTCCATTGTCACATATAACAATGGTTCATGAGCTGAATTAAATATTCTACCAAATCATCATAACATGTAAAATCTCTGAACATTTAAAATACATCTATTTTTGAAAGAATATATTTAAACCCATTATGGAAGAACATATATAAACCTACTTTTAGAATTAACACCAAATAGAGGAAAATAGAACAAATTATACCTATTAAGGAAGAATTGACAAACAATCAGACATCGCCTTCCTACAGTTATTTTGTTCATTCAACTTTTAACCGGTTTCCATTTTTTACAATTAAACAATTCAATGGTCTTGATTAGTGGTGGGGGTGGGGTTAGGGCAGGTTGAGATGTTGTCCTATCTCAGTTCAAGTTGTGCTGAAAGCTGCTCGGGTAGCCCATGTTCGAATTGTAACTCAAGATTGTCTGTTTAAGTCCGACCTGAGTTAAACTTGAATTGCTTATTTTCTCATCATTCATTTGTTTCATAAAAAATTGGTCCGAACACATGGTTGCTATTATCCGATCAACTTGATTTTTTACAAGAATGATGCATTCGATGAATAGTTCAAATGACAACACCTCTTTGGCCCCGTTTGTTTTGGGAGATAGAGGGAGGATTGGGATTGAGATGGATGTGGGACCCACTAATGTTGTGTTTGTTTTGGGAGATGGAGAGGGGATTCATAATCCCCTCCGGATTAGGATGGGCCTTGGGGAGGAGATTAGGATGGAGGCTTGGGACTTGGTATTAGAAAATAGTTCGCGCAGACTATTTTTTTTTTTTAATTTTTTACATGTTGGGCATTTTTTTTGGAACATTAATGTTTAATTTTTTTTGTATCTTTTGTTAAGTAAAAATCATAATTTTATTTTTTTTATTTATTTTATTTTTTATTTTTTAAATGTTGGGCATTTTATTTTTTTTTTGAACATTAATGTTTAATGTTTTTGTATTTTTTATTTATTTTATTATTTTATATAAAAATAATTTAACAATCCCTTCACTAACAACTATTATCAAAACAAACACAATTTTACTTAATCTCCTCACTATCAATCCCCTCACTAACAATTTCTTCACTATTAATCTCTTCACTACGAATCCCCTCCATTCTATCTCAAAAAACAAATGGGCCATTTAGTCTTTAATTGGACTAGAGAAAAGCTCATTCCTTTTCCTAATAGGTACATTTTAAAAACAAAGGGACGTTTTTCAGAAAAATAGAAAGCAAATAAATCACTACGCCAGAATTTGCCTTTAACGGTGGTTTGTAACCGCCGTTAATAACCATACAACCGTCACAAAAACTTTTAACGGTGGTAAGACGACAAAAAGTGTAACCGTCGTCTATACAAGTGTCGAAAATAATTTAACGGCAGTTATTTTACCGCCATTATTAATAATGGCGGTATTCACGGCAGTTATAAACTGCCACATAAAAAATCGACGATCTTGAAAATTGGAGGCGGTTTGTAGAACCGTCGTAAATGTCATGCCTTTAACGACGGTATTTTAGAGTAAAAAATGGCAGTTATTTACTGCCGCAAAAGACTACAAAAATTAACAGCATTTAGTTACCGCAGTTAAATAAATTTCAAAATTAAATATAATTTTCTTTTAGCAACAAAATTAAACCGCCATTAATTATGATTTTGAAAGAAATGCTGAAAATCTTTTGAGTACATGCAAATCTTTTGGGGCTACAAACAGAATTTTTCCAAAAGCTAAGTCTTTGTTTAAGGAATTGTGTTATGATATCCACTACTTATTTGAGTACATGCAAAAACTACATGAATTGATTTTGAAAGAGTTTGGGTTAGTACAAATTGGCAAGAAATGCTGAAAATCTTTTCATTTTCTCTTTGTTTTTATTTTAGAAAATATCCAAGCATTGCAGCTAGGACAAGAGCCATATTCTCCATATGGATCTAGCAGTCAAAGATGTCACATGTGTTTACGATTTGATCCACTACATAAAGTGATGGAGCGATAAAAAAGAAAAAGAAAAAGAAGTGCCATATGTTTCTATGAAGGCCAGTCAGTTTAGGATATAAAGTCTATCCATAGCTACTATTTCAGTGAATTTTGCATGTCAAAGTCTATTTCAAGCTGAAGTAAAGCATTAAGATAAGTGCTAAGGAATGAAGAATTTATGTTATTTTCCTACCAAAGCTTCAAATAATTTATGGCAATCACAAAAACATGGAAAATTTAAAAATTGAAATATCTATGCATTAAAAATAGTTCATCAAAACATAAGTATGTATATATATATTTATGAAACAAAGGCACAACAAGAAGGTTCAAAATCCAATAAATAGTTAATATATATATCCAGTTGAAGTAGAGCAAGGCCATAGTCACAACAGAGCAGCGAAGGCCACAACAGCCACAGTTCAGCTGCAACCAAGATCACAGTCCAGCAACCAAGGCCACATCCAAGGCTGTAGCTCAAAGCAAACAGTCCAGCTAATGTTATCAAGTCTTTCATCAATATATAAATCTAATGTCTCAGGTTGGTAGATAAAGTTAAAGTATGCTTCTTTGTAATTTTCTTCGTCCTCTCTTCTACCACATTCCTAGCTCTCCAAGCACGCCATGTGTCATGACCCGCTTCTCGTACCCAAGGGTTAAGCATCGTGATGGTCAGTAACTGAAGTTACCTCCGGCCAATACATAAACAAATCAATAAACGCGAGCGGAAGTAATATTTAATTAAGGATACCAAAATAATCATTGGAGTTTCTATTTTTATTACAAAATTATACTGACCAAAAAGGCCGATATTTACATAGAAAAATATCAATAAAAGTGTTGTGTGTGTCTATTCCGCAGCCTTGCATCTAAGACTTTCCAAAAGCTATTTCTGAATTGCATGTTTCTTGAAAATTGGTAAACAGCTATAAACACATGGCAGAGTGAGAAATATTATACCAAGAGTATAAGGGACACGAAATAACCATGGATAGTTCTGTAGCCAAAACATTTGTATAACTCAGTTTGGTACATAAATCATTAGTAACCAAGTCATTTAAGTAGCAGAAATTGAAATACAGATATTATGTAAATATATAACCATAACCACGGTACATAACCATAACCGCGGTACAGAACAGAACAGAACAAAACAGTTAGAACAGAGGTACGGATTCAAGAGATGGCTCGTACGGATTCTAGAGGTGGCTCCCACAATAGTGTAGCACTTAGCTCCGCACAAAACAGAGGTCAATGGATCCATGACAGACAGAGGGCCACAAAGTGGTCAAACAGAGGTCAATGGTTATTTAAGTTCCCCAAGGCGTGGGACTCCTGTGGTGGTACTTACAAAACAAAATTGTTTATAAGGTCATAGCCAAATATTCTTTAAAATATAAACAAATATATCCATGGGTTTCATTTTCACAAATAGGGTTCAGAAATTAAACCACATAACTTAAATATTAATATAGTTTATAACAATTTATAAAACATAACTTGTATAAAATAAATATAATAAGTCAAAACATAAGTAAAATACATTTTGGTAACTCAAGGTATAATATAACTCACCTTAACATTTATACCTTACTCTTTCTTTCCACTATCAAAGACCCTTTTAGCTTCCACCATTTTTTTCCTTCTTCCTCTCTTTTCTTTCTCCTCTTTCTTTCTTCTTTCTTTTCTTTCACCTAGCCGAATCACCTCCCTATTTATAAGGAGGTGAGGCCATTGGTTGGCCAACACGTGGCCAGGCCATCCCTCTCTCCTAGATTCGATATTAATTTCATTCGTTTTTATCCTTAATAGATATTTAGGATAATTACCTTTTGACCCAATATTTTAATATAATTATATAAATAAATTAATTTCTAATTAAATTACAGTCTATCGTATACCAACATAAAATAAATTATTTATTTTACTACCACACCCATTATTATTATTATTATCTATATTATTATTATTTATATTTTGACCCCTAAACTTTTAATAATTATATTATTTTACAAAATTACACATAATATATAATAAATTATATATTTTCCTAACTGTGATTAAATAATATTAGTATAAATTCTACAGAATAATTAAAAATCTGGGTTGTTACACCATGGCTTCTAAGCTCCAGAGATTGGTAGATAAAGTTAAAGTATGCTTCTTCGTAATTTTCTTTTCACTATCTCTTCCTTTTACTCGACTGTATTATTGAAAGAAATGATAGGTTCTGATATGACTCATTTTTAGTCTTTTGGTCAAATTTGGAGTTTCTAGCATCAACTATTGTAGCTAGGACTGTTATGAAGGTTTTTTGTGGCAATGCCTCTTGATAGTCATGTGAAATGTTTGTGATAGTAGTCAGTGGCAATTTTGAATTGCTACAGGAGTTTTAAATTTTAAATCTTTCGATTGGTTTCTTATCAAAGTCTATTTAGATTTGAGATAAAGATGTTTATGGTGCTTTTCTAGGTTGGGACTGTCGTAAGCAAAAAGAACTGGAAAGTAAGATGGGTAGTCATTAGGAAGGTTTGAAATTCAAATTGTTGTGGGTGTGTGCAGGCAAAGCTTTTTTTTTTTTTTTTTTTGTGTGTAGAACATCCATTATGATTTGTCTCTAATTATTACTTGCCAATACCTAATAGTTGGGTTTAGTGGAAACAAACTTATGGGCCTACTTATTTATTTATTTATTATGGGAATCTATCCAAAAAGATTTAAGTGAAGATCATTGCCAGTACATCTCTACATGGCAATAGTTACAAGTTGAAATATATGCAAGTCTACATATTACAATAGTTACAAGTTGAAATATATGCAAGTGTATATATTACAGGCCTTAATAAATAAGCCATTACCCTTCATATTACAGGTTTAACAAATACAAGACATAATAGACATTTCATCAAACAGGTGGTGAGTGCCACTAAAATTCAAAATTTGAAAATACAAAAGCATAATAATTCTGAATTTCAATAACTAATAAAATGAGTTCAAGCATTTTTTTGATTAGCAAAAAGAACATTTAGTGAAATGGAGGTCTTTCTCAACTTGGGTTTTGCTCTAAACTCTCTAAAATTTCTTCAATGAAAGAGAGATCCAAACTGATGAGTGAGAGGGAAGGCTCTCTTGAAGGAGAGAGAGCCTGCATGTATATGCAAAAATCCCCAATTTCAGTGTCTCTAATCTGTGAACCTACAAAAATCTCTCTAAAAAACTGTGTTTTGATTTATGGGTTTGTTTATTTTGGCTTCTTTAATCTTTGTTAACCTATATATATCTATATATATATATGTATATATATGTATATGTATGTATATCAAAACTAATAATAAGAGGGAGATTTAAGAAATATATAGTTGATACTTGATTCCATTGAAACAAACCCTAAAATGAAATTACCTTTTCTCTAATCATTGATAGCTTAATAGAAACACTATCAGCAAAGGTAGAATGACAATAGAAAGAGAAGGAAAAGCATGGAAAAAGAAACCAATGGAGGCAACATGAAGCCAATAGGGGAATCAGAAGGTAGGCAAAGGTCTCTTACCTCTGACGATGGTGCTATAGTGCGACAATGGTGCTTCGAACGACCTCCGATGCTGGTACTTCGTATGACCTTCAAACGACAATGGTGACTTTTTGTTTCACTTTGCAACGCCTCTCTTCCAGAAGTTAGAGATGTAAGGAAAAAAAACTAATCAATTAGAAGAAATAGGTAAAAAACGATGCCGTTTAACAATTAATCGAAGGGAATCCAATTTTTTTTGAGAGGGAATTAAAAAAATGTGGACTACATTTACGGCAGTCTTCAAACAACTGCCATAAAAGACTGACCCTTCAGCTTCACACAGTTTTTTCATCATTAACACTCACATTTTATCGGCTGTTTTTCGTAAACGCCGTGAATACTAAATTTTTAGAGGCGGTATCTTTACCGCCATTTTAAGTATATTTTTAACGGCAATCTTTTTACCGCCATGAATGAAACCGCCGTCAAAGATCAACTTTGGCGTAGTGAATGTAGCCAAAAATAAAAGGAAAACTTATAAAATAAAATAAAAAAATAAAAAACTGTAGGATCTGAGTCTAACAAAATAAATCCTAAATTCTCAATTTAAATCATCTACCTATTTTTGTTAAATAAAACCAGCAAAAAATGAGTATTTTTGTTATTAAAATCAATATAGATATACCTAAAATATTTAAAATACCCTTTTTAATTGAGTTTAATGACTAAAATACCCATTTTTCTATCAATTTCACTTAAAAGAAATGTGCAATTGGTTTAAGTTGAAAAAACAAAATAGAATGTAAATTGACGAAATTAAAAAATCAGAATTTATTTTGTTAGAAAGATCAAACTCTTAATTTTTTTTAAAAAAAATTCAAAAATAAAATCAATTGAAATGGAAGGAAATATCATTTTACCCCTCAAACTATTACGCAAAAAATCAATTTAACATTGACACTTATCATTATTTTAATGTGATCCCTAAACCTTTTTAAATTTGATTAATTTACTCCCGCCGTCTATTTTCGCCTACAATCAAATGGAACTTGCTGACATGGCACCAAATTTTATTTGGAACTTCATTTTACCCCCAAACTATACCTTAAAAATCAATTAGCCCCCAAATATAAAAAAATAATATTTAAATATTTAAAAATAATTTGTTTATCTCAATAATGAAAAAGTAAATTTTAAATAATATTTCGCAGAAAAAGAAAATATAAAAATTATTAAAATCCTCATTTAGAATTTTTCTATTTAAGTCTCAAATTATTTTGAGTCAATCATGGAGAAATTAATTGAGCCAATAAATTCTTGGCTACTATATGTGTGTGCGTGCGTGTAATTGTATTTAGTTTATTTCCCCAAATAAATTTCAATAGAACTGATCAACTAATAGTAATTTTAAAATTGAGTGGGTAAGAAAAAAAAAATTCAATTCAGTTACTATCTAAAGAATACTCAACACGACTAATACTCAATTTTTATTTAAAATTTATTTATTTTTTATTTTGAGATGAAAATTAATTAAATATTTAAATTTATTTTTTAAAATATTTGTGGGGTTAATTAATTTTTAAGGTATAGTTTGGGATAAAATGAAATTCTAAATAAAATTTAGTGTCATGTTAGTAAGTTCTGTTTGATTGTAAACAGAAATAGACGACAGAGGGTAAATTAATCAAATTAAAATAATATGAAATCTATATGCCAAATTAATTTTCACATAATAATTTAGAGACAATAATATTTCCCTTCCAAATAATTTGTTTTTAAAGTAACAACTAAAACGATTGGAGTGCTGTTGTATAATAACCCAGTACTACAACGTACAGCAGCATCCATCCCCTTGTATACACAATTAAAGAAGCTCCTGTACTAAATTCCAATAAATTCCAATAAATGAGATATGCATTGAACCACAAAGTACCTACTTTCCTTTTCCATGAGTAGTGGCAGGCCTAATATAATATGAATTGTTGACTTAAATGTATGATTTCTTGACATTTGGAGGCTATTGATTGATTTTGATAATTTAATGCTCAAGTCTTTATTAATTCATATGATTCTAATATAATTTAGGTGATGACATATCTTTGATTAATTCTCAATTCTTTGACTGGTCATCATAGTCTTGCGTATTCAGAGTTCATAGAGTTCCTATTGAGTGTTAATATTTTTATACATTACTTAAAAAAATAAAATTAATTAAAATAAGTAATATATTGTTGTTTTATGTTTTAATCATTTATACATGCACAAAGAAAATACTACAGTTATAACATCAAAGAAAAATTGAACCAATTGTGCCACAATAAACATTATTATTCTTACATTTTTTGTTTCAAAATTAAACTAAGAGCTCTCATACATATTTTTTTCATATATAGATAAATAATTTCTAAGTAGTATAATTAAATATACAATCCAATATATCCACAAGTCAACAAGCAGTAATCTATTCAAATTCTAGAGATTTTAATTTGAGGAAATATCATTTTACCTCCCAAACTTTCATGCATTTTTTAATTTGACCCCCAAACTTCGATTAATATCAATTTTACATAAACTTTCGAAATTTTGATCAATTTGGTCCATGCCGTCACATTCTGTCTACAATTGGACAGAATGTGCTGACGTGGCGCCAAAGTTCATTTGAAATTTCATTTTACCCCTCAAACTACACTTTAAAAATCAATTTGCCCCCCAAATATAAAAAAAATTAAATTTAAATGTTTAAGAAATAACTTTTTATCTCAATAATGAAAAAATTAAATTTTAAATAATATATACTTTGCAAAAAATATATATATAAAAATATAAAAATCCTCATTTAGAATTATCTTGAGACTATGAAGAATGGGTACTTCGACAAACATGTCGTATCCGTATTGGGTACTTGCCGAATTTTGAAATTACTATTAGTCGATCAATTCTATTGAAATTAATTTGGATAATAAACTAGTTACAATTATGCGCGCACACACATAGAGTAGCCAAGAAATTTTCGGTTCAATAAGTTTCTCTAGGATTGACTCAAGATAATTTGAGACCTATGAAGCACAGGTACGGGTATGAGTACTAGTATTGGAACGATACGGGTACATCAATTCCGTAAAATCCAAAAAAAAGTGTAACAACCCTCGTCACTGTTTACCGATAAACTACTGATTACTGCTAAACTGAGTCTGATTAAGAGTGATAATTGAATTGATTGAAATACTGAACTGACTGACTGAAATCTGAAACTGATTGATTGACTATATCTGTTTAAATGCATTTCTATCTGTTTGACTATCTGTTCATATTTTTATGTTTGAACTGCAAATTGAAGGCCTTATCGGCGGTCGAATCTGAAATTGATTGATATTCTGTGCTAATTAGATTTTATGTGAATTTATGGTGTCATTATCTAAAAAGTGATTTGGTATGATTAAATTAGATTAAAATAGGCTAATTGTAAACAAGTTGCCTTATTTACGGAATTGCCATGTTAGTGGGCCCTTTATCATAACATATTTGAGCCTTATTATTCATTCAACAAAGCATTTCTTCAGCCATTCCCTTGTTATTGCCGACTAGAGAGAGAGAGAGTGAGAGGAAAAGAGTGATTTCATTTTGCTTCATCTTGTGTTGCTTGAAAATTGAGAGGATTGGAGGAGTTTGTGATCAATTGAGCTTCTAGACTTGTATTTGAAGACTTAGGTAAGGAATTCAACCTCTTAATTGTGTCTTTAAGTTGACTCTTGCATGGTTATTGTCATTTTGGAGAGTTAAGTCATGAATTGGTCCTAAAATGTTGAATTGAAGCTCATTCCATGCATGTATGTTTATATTGTTGAAGTTTTGAGGTTGTAGTTCATAATTCCTCACATGCATGTCCATGTTT
Organism: Camellia japonica; assembly: GCA_030407325.1. Lineage (NCBI taxonomy): Eukaryota > Viridiplantae > Streptophyta > Magnoliopsida > Ericales > Theaceae > Camellia > Camellia japonica. Next base: position 179,244,487 of record JAPPVO010000002.1, on the reverse strand, counting down.
TGAGAATAGATCATGAATTCATCTTGATTTTGTAAGATTTGGCTCATTTGAGCAAGCATTGAAGCTTTGAAATGGTTTAAATCCATGCATATCATGTTTGTAACATGTTCATGAAAAATTGGTTTGAAATTGGATTTAATTGAAACACCCTTGGGCTTTGATTTGCCAAATTGATCTTTGAAACATGTAATATTATGGGTTTTGAAGTATTTTCCAGAAAATTAGCCCAAGAGGATCAAAATTTATGCATTTTAACTTGATTTGAGCTTGGAAGTTCAAATCTGGAAATTTCAGATTTTGGACTCCCGCTCGAGCGGGGAAAGTGGCGCTCGAGCGGGAAATTCGTGCTCCCAGTACTTTGCACTATTTTGAAGTCCGCTCGAGCGGAAGGATTTATGCTCGAGCGGGACCTTGTGTCTTGCGCTCGAGCGGCTATCGAGCGCCTATCAAGCGTGAATTTCGAGCATCCAGTACTTTTGCCATGTTTTGCATTACGCTCGAGCGTGGGAAGTGACGCTCGAGCGGAAACCTTTTTTGCATGTCCGCTCGAGCGGGGAAACCTACGCTCGAGCGGGACCTCTGTTTTCTGAAAATTCTGAGAATGCTTTTAAAGTGCATCTTTGCATCCTCATTTCATCGTAGGCATTCTTAGGCCTAGTTTAAAGCATCTTAATGAGGATATAGATGTAGAACACACCGAGGCAATTAGGGATCTAGTTGTTATCTTCCCCAACTGTGTAGCTTAGTGTGTGTTCAATCTGTAAACTGTGTAGGGTTGGCGACTGGGGACGCGCTCTAGCTTTACTGTGGCCCAGAACTCTGTGAGTAACAACTATGTAAAGATATGTTCAAAAATGATTATCTTTTGAACAATTAAACTGTACTGTTTCTGAACTGATACTGTTAACTGAATGAATGTATGTCCTATATTCTGAACTGTATTGTGGCATCCTTAGCAACTACTGCTACTGACTGTTACTGTTACAGAGATCTCTGTCGGTTCCCTTGTTGGAACCACTACTGTTTACTGATTGATGGCCATCAATGACTGTTCGGTCTTTTAGACCTACTGTTTACTGTACTGCTATGTTAATGGATGTACCACATATGACTGTTTACTGTACTGAACAATTGATATACTGATTGAAACAACTGTTTTCAATACTGAAGGACATTCATTCTAAACCCCTTTAAGCTTTATGTTATTCACTAGGCTTTAACTCACTGCTCATATATATATGTAGGTGTACAGGCACCAGACCGCGGCTAGGAGCGTCGGGGTAAACTCCAGTTTTGTCAAGCCAACTACTGTGCCTCACTGCGAGGTTTCGAACCTGTCTAGCTATGGCTTAGGGGTGTTTTAATTTGCCCCATCTGTCTCCGTATCTGTTTTGTAATCTGTATAGACTGTTACTGTACTGTTTAATAGGGATTAAGTCCCTGTTCTGAACGGTTGTATATATTGTATATACTGTTTTGCACTGACTGCATATATGTATAAAAAATCTTTTTGCATACAGACTGTCACAGTTCATTGGACATTGTTTATTTACTGTATTGGCTTCCGCCATGCCCCTGTACTCTGTATTATTGTCTTACTGTTAAGCAGGCCTTCGGTAATCTCGGATTACTGGGCGGTTACGGTGCTAAACCCATAGGGGCGGGTTTGGGTTGTGACAAAAAGTAAGGTAGAGGTAAGGCTTAATATGTTTGTAAAACAATATTTGTTTTTAATTTGGAATAATACAAAAATTGATTAAACGGTTTAATTTGTGAAATTCAACATATAATTGACATTTAATACCAAAAGTACAGGTATAAGATAAACCAAAATTAAATATCATTATATTAAATAACTTATAAACCATAACTTCATTTTAAAACCATAATAAGCATAAAACTAAAAATGAAAAAGAAGTCTAGTAAAAAGAATTTTATCTTTGTAGTAGAAAAAAGTATTGTTTCGATTGAGGTACAACCTGACTTAAGTGTATACTAGATATGTGTAGATACGCCAAAAATTAGAAATGAAAATTTTGAGTACGTGTTTTGTATACTCAGTACGTATGCGGAAATATCATATGTTGTTAAGTATTCGGTACGGTTACGACATGTTTGTCGAATTATCTATACTTCATAGTCTCAAGATAATTTTAAATGAGAATTTTTATATTTTTTATTATTTTTCTACAAAGTATATATTATTTAAAATTTAATTTATCATTATTGAGATAAAAATTATTTATCAAATATTTAAATTTAAATTTTTTTTTAATATTTGGGGGCAAATTGATTTTTAAGGTATAGTTTGGGGGGTAAAATGAAATTCCAAATGAATTTTGATGCCACGTCAACACATTCCGTCCAATTGTAGGCAGAATATGACGGTAAGAGCCAAATTGATCAAAATTTCGAAAGTTTGGCTGTAAAATTGATATTAATTAAAGTTTGGGGGTCAAATTGAAAAACACGTGAAAATTTGAGGCAAAATGATATTTCTTCTTTTAATTTTTAAGTAAAGTTAACAAACAATTGAAGTAAAATTTAGGACAAATTACAAATACACCCCCTGAGGTTTGATTAAAATACGAATTACCTCCTATGACTTTGGAAATTACATTCTACCCCTTGAGGTTTATAATTTCATAATAAATTGTCCATTTTATTAATAAATCATTAAGTCAATTAACAGTTTTTAATGATATTAAAAATATGTTTCAATTAATCATTTAGATAATTTTATTATTGTATAGGAGAGCAATTATGAATTTTATTTTGGGTAAATTACACTGACCTCCCCTGAGATTTGCCTTAATTACAAGTACCTCCCTTGTGATTTCAAAAATAACATAGATCTCCCTCAATTTTGAAAATAATAGTCAGATTTTCCCTTCCCGTCAAAAGAGCCTTAATGATGTTAACTTAATAGTAGAATTGACCATAATACCCTTCAATCCGTTGTCTTTCACAAAGACTTAACCCACTCTGTATCATCATTATCTTCCTCACTCTACTACCCATTTCCACCATTGTCTTCCTCACACTCTCTTCCCAAACCTCCCTCGTCAAAAGCCCAAAACCCAAACCAACAATAACCCCTCTTATACACACCCAAATCACTAACTCAACTTGCGATGGAACTCTCTATCTAGACCTCTCCACGTTCCCAGATCTCTACAAAGTTAAACCAAATTAATCACATTCTGACTCTTAAATCAAAGAAAACACACGATATACGAATATATATATAGTATAGATATATAACACCATTTAGAGCCATCATAGATCCTTAATAAGCACGAAAGTGAGAGAGAGTGGAGGAAGGTGACGATGAGAGATATCACGGAAGGAGAGAGGGAAACGGTTTTGAGGTTGTCGATTCAGATCTCTTGACCATTTCTAGATTTGAACCCAACCTCTCCGATCGTACAAAACTAGATCAACGTTGGAGTCTTTATCTTCGACTTCACCGCCAGACCATGATACTGGTCTAGATTTAGGGTTACGGTATGCAGATCTACAGATCTGCAGATGTTGACATTGGATTGGCGATGGCGAAGAGGCGATGTGAAGGTCTTTGGCGGCAGCGGATGACAGAGGAGGTGCTATAGCGAAAGAATAGATGTTGCGGTTGTGGTTCTTTCGTCATCACCGTTCGCAGAAAAGATCATTTTGCAACAACGATCGCAGGAAATAAAGAGAGAGAGATAGAGATAGAGAGATAGTGGATCGCAAGAGAGATGAGAGAGGTGGCGGCCTGCGGGGGGAAGAGAGCGACAGAGTACAGAGAGAGTCAGGGGGAAGAGAGATGGAATGGTTGGATTTTGACTGTACAGTGATATATACATACATATATATATATATATATAAGATATGTATGTGTTTATATATATATGTAGGGGGAGGTAAGGGTAGTATTTGGAATTTGCAGAATAATTATGGATGACGTCAAGATAATTTATTTGAATTTGGACGGATGAGTAACAGAAAGGAGTCTTTGTATATTAGTTTCAAAAGTAAGGGAGGTCTGTGTCATTTTTGAAACCACATGGGAGGTATGTGTAATTAAGGCAAACCTTAGGGGAGCTCAGTGTAATTTACCCTTTCATTTCTTTTAGATAATTCTGTTAAATAAAAAAATTCTAACAATGGGGTATTTGTAAATTTTCAAATCACAGAAGGTAATCTATACTTTAAGCAAATCTTAGGATTGTATTTACAATTTATCCTAGAATGTAAAATGATACAAAAGAATATCAAAACCTAAGAAAGTTCAATTTCCAAAATGGTGAATTGAATTGAAGAGAAGTTTGGTAAAGTAAAATCAATTACTTTGAGTCAATACTAATATTTTTTTTTTTTTTGGGGGGGGGGGGGGGCTTAATATTAATTTTATTTTTGAGTTTGGTATTAAACGTTGGACTTATTTTGATAAGTAACTGGGTACCACTACTAATAAAAACAGTTTTTCTTTTGATTTGGTGTTTGGGCTCTCTATTTAATTGATGTCTAACAAAAATAAAATAAAACGAGGGCTTATATATAGATCTTAATAAATAAATTTATTATTCAATAGGTCATATGATAATCAATTGCGTTTTTTATCAAATACTATTAAAAAACGTCACTAATTGTTAATTTTTAGCAACAGTTTAAAAATTGTCACAAAAAACTAACTAATTATAAGTTTTAACGACAGTTTAAAAACATTATCATAAAAAAAGTCACTAATTTTTAACATTCAACAACAGTTTAAAAAATTCATCACAGAAAAAGTCACTAATTATAAGTTTTCGCGACAATTTATAAAAATCGTGGCAAAATAAAGTCACTAATTATTAATTTTTAGGGACATGAAAAAATCGTCACAAAAAAAAAAATTTAACGACAATATTACTATGACTTATTTTCAATAGGACTTGATGGAAATTAAATCCAAGTATTAGAACTATTGGTAATTTACCCTAAAAAAAATTTGTGTCAAATTTTATAAGAATTTTTTCTAAATAGGGTCTTTGTTTTTGGTCCAAATCTAGCGGGTCAAAGTGGCCTTTTTGCCGGCTTGCTCATGAGCCGGCCATGCAATATACTTAGCATAAAAAAGCAATTCACCAAAACACAGTCATACATTTTCTTTGCACAATGGGGCTTCCAACCTTAAGCTTGAGCATGTCATGGCTAGTTCACAATTTGCATATTCATCTAATACTCTTATCTTGTTTGAGCATGCTCAACTCTGGCTTTACTACTACCATATCCAGCTCCAGGCTAATGGGGAACGAGACCGACCGGCTTTCATTGCTGGCAATCAAGGCCAAAATAATTGAGGATCCACTGTATGTTTTGAGCTCCTGGAATGACTCTATCCACTTCTGTCAATGGCAGGGCGTTACATGTAGCCGCAGGCATCAGAGGGTCACTACCTTGGACTTACAGTCCCGGGAACTGGTGGGATCGATATCACCACACCTCGGGAATTTAAGCTTTCTGAGGGAATTACTGATTCAGAACAATAGCTTTGGCGATGAAATTCCCCCAGAAATTGGCCGTTTGCCACGGCTGCAGATTTTGCAGCTGAGCAACAATTTAATTGGTGGTCAAATTCCTATAAATATATCTCGTTGTGCTAACCTCATTTCCATCGATTTTTCTCACAATGGGTTGGTAGGAGAAGTTCCTGTGGAGCTGGGATCCTTGTCGAAGCTCGAAATAGTAATTACAGAGGCCAACAATCTTACAGGGAGTATCTCTCCTTTCGCGAATTTGTCATCTCTTCGCAACCTGTATTTATATAACAACTACTTCGACGGCAGCTTTCCTGATGGTTTTGATCGATTGAAGAATCTTCAGATACTCGCACTCGGCATGAACAGGTTGTCCGGCGTCATCCCTGCGTCGCTCTTCAACCACTCTTCTCTCACAAGTTTTGATGTCAGTGTTAACCAAATTCAGGGAAGTCTTCCCTGGGACTTGGGAATCACTCTGCCCAATCTCGAATTTTTCAGCATTGCTGAAAACCAATTTACAGGATCAATTCCGGTTTCAATATCGAATGCATCTAAACTGCATCAACTACAATTGGATCGAAACAATCTTACTGGAAAGGTTCCTAATTTAGCAAGGCTGCAAAACCTCAAGTGGCTAACCATTGGGGACAATCAGCTTGGTTGCGGGGAAGCTGATGACTTGAACTTTATCTACTCTTTGATCAATGCTACAAATTTACAGTATTTGAACGTGGGCCTAAACAATTTTGGCTGCATGTTTCCAGAATCCATCGGTAATCTCTCGAGAAATCTTAAAGTTTTGTTTAGACAACAATTGGATATTCGGAAGCATTCCACTCGGGATTGTAAATCTTGTTGGCTTGCAGAGTTTGTATATGCAGGTTAATCTACTCACTGGTACTATTCCAAGTGGGATTGGAAAGCTTCAAAATCTGCACGAATTGAATCTCATCAACAATTCGTTGTCTGGTAACATTCCATCTTCCCTAGGAAATCTGAGTTTGTTAAGTAAACTTGTTTTAGGACTAAATAATTTTCAGGGTAACATTCCTCCGAGCCTAGGGAATTGTAGTAATTTGCAAAAGTTGCTTCTTTCTCAAAACAACCTTAATGGTACCATACCAAAACAAGTTGTTTCTATCTCATCCTTATATGTATATCTTGACCTATCCCAAAACCAATTGAGTGGTTCTCTTCCCATGGAAGTTGCAAAGTTGATAAACCTTGGTTACTTGGATGTCTCTAAGAACCTGTTATCAGGTGAAATTCCGAGCACTCTGGGTAGCTGCACAAGCCTGGAAACGCTACGTTTGGGGAACAACTTTTTCAACGGAACCATTCCTTCTTCTTTGAGTTTCTTGAGAGGCCTTAGTGAGTTGGATCTCGCGAATAATAGCTTGTCTGGTGAAATTCCAGTGTACTTGGAGAGCTTCATTTTGTTGCAAAATTTGAATCTGTCTTTTAATAATTTTGAAGGTGTAGTACCAACACAAGGTGTATTTAGTAATGCAAGTAAAATATCACTAGTGGGAAACAGTAAGCTCTGTGGGGGGGTAGCTGAATTGAAGCTACCTAAATGCAACTTCAAAGTGGATGAAAATAGGAGATCAAACAGTGCCTTAACTTTAACACTGTCTATACCCTTTGGGCTTGTAGGACTAGCTCTGGTGGGGTGTGTTCTCTATCTTTGCCGGTTCAGAAATAGAAGAAAAAATATTCCTTCAGATTCATCAAAAAATTCACTCTTGAGGGTGTCTTACCAAACTCTTGTTAAAGCCACTGATGGCTTCTCATCTTTCAATTTAAATGGTGTTGGTAGTTTCGGGTCTGTGTACAAAGGAGTTATTGATGGAAGAATTGTTGCTGTGAAGGTAATTAACCTTTTGCAACATGGAGCTTTGAAGAGTTTTGTATCCGAATGTGAGGCATTAAGAAACATTAGACATCGGAATGTTGTCAAGTTGCTAACGGCATGTTCAACGATAGATTATCAGGGTCATGACTTCAAGGCCCTGGTTTATGAGTTCATGGTCAATGGGAGCCTTGAAGAGTGGTTACATCCAAATTGCAATGAAGATTTGTCAAATGAAGAGTTTAAGAAGCTAAACCTTCTTCAGAGACTAAATATTATCATTGATGTTGCTTGTGCCCTGAATTATCTTCACAACCAGGGCCAAACCGCAATAGTCCACTGCGATCTTAAGCCAAGCAACATTCTTCTGGACAAAGATATGACAGGGCATGTTGGTGATTTTGGGTTAGCAAAATTCCTTGCAGACCATGCCACCCATGACTTGTCTGCAAATGAAGCAAGCTCTGTTGACATAAGGGGAACAATAGGTTATACTGCTCCAGGTGAATATGCTTTCATTTATTCTTAATTGTTTCATGCACCAAAAGGTGTAAAGAAAATTGCACGACTGATTTGGGCCACACATTTTTTTTTTGGGTGCACAGTTCTCTGACTTTTTCTATTTATGGAGCATTTTTGTCTTTTATATCCAATATTTTTTGCCATTACAAATACATTTCGCTTGCAGAATATGGTATGGGAAGTGAGGTCTCAGCATACGGTGATATCTACAGTTTTGGCATCCTCCTGTTAGAAATGTTTACTGGGAAGAGACCCACCGATGAAATGTTTGAAGATGGTTTAAGCCTCCATAGCTTTGTGAAAGAAGCTTTGCCTGGCAGTGTATGGGAGATTTTAGACCCAATACTTTTTCAGACCGAAGGAGAAGGAGAAGAAGAAGAAAGCTTCATAAGGAGTGAAAAGATTGTGGAGTGGTTGAGTTTGATACTTGAAATTGGAGTCATTTGTTCTTCAGAACTGCCTAGAGAAAGAACAAACATTAATGATGTTGCAGCTAAATTGCATTTCATTAAAGACACTTTTCTAGGTTCTGAAATACATTGAAAGAGATGAATTTATGAGGGAATCAATTGGAATGTAAAGCTTTTGTCTTAATAATCTCCTTCCTGGAAGAGATTACATGTTTAATAACAGCCTTACTTCCACAGTGGTTGAGCAAACTCTACGTTGTACATTTAGTGAAAAGGAATGTTACTTATTCAAAGAAAGTGTCAGAATTTGAAATTTGTTGATCGGATTTATTTTGGGTGTGATTCTCATTACATCAAATTTAAATGTACATCTCAAATTCAAAATTTATATATGTTCTTTGCACGTGATTTTTTTTTTTTTTGTTCAAAATGTTAATAATATGGATGGACCACATTGTAACAAAATTCAAAGTGTAGAGATCAAATTATTTAAATTAAAATTAGTAGGACGAAAAATTTCGCTCAAAATAGAGGGATTAATCGTATAAATTACCCTTTTTTTAAACTACAATTCTATTTTGATTTACCCATCAACACAAACCCCTAACCATGTATTGGTCCGGTGAAATCAATCTGTGAGTTCTTCGTCTTCATTCTCTTTATTTGTTTATCAAATTTTAATAATGAAAGACTATAGTTGTTTTCTCTAATTTCTATGCCATAATTTGTGATCCTTAATTTATTCGAGGATATAATTGTCCGGCCCTAATTGTCAGTTAGGGCTATAATTGTTTAAGTTACTTGGCACTGTTAATAATGGCTTTTCAGTGTTGTAGTTGTTGCCCTCAATTAGCCCTAATTTGTGTTGTTTTGTCCATGTGCTTATATGGGCATGCAATAAATCAATTCTAATTCTGTACTTGTTGCTATTTTTCCATTGGTTTGGTGCTTCAGTGGAAATCTCTAATCTTTGTTGTACTCTAATTTATGAAAACATATTATTTGCAGATATCAGTCATTGTGAATTTGTGTGGATTTTTTTTTTTATTATATAGCCATTCCTCCTAGGAAGTATATTTTCGGATTTGAAAAAAGAAAAATGAAGCAAAAAGTAAAAAGAATTATTCAATCTCAATCAAGAGTGCTTGCTAAATTTATTGATAGCAGGAAACAAATAGAAGGGCCCCTCTTAATGGTTCGCCTAGGACCCCTTAAAACTCAAGGCTGGCCCTGACTCCTTGACACCAGTTTGAGTACACCTGCATTTCACTTTCATGGATTCAATAGTAGTTTTCTTTTCAAATATATATATACACTTTGTGAAACAAACAAACTCATATTATTGGCTAACAATTAAAAGGTAAATAAACTCGAATCACACAAGTATATTACATTATCATTCTCACATGGACTAAATAGGAAATAATCTGATAATCAAATTACGTATACATTTTGTGACATATAGGTTCCCAGTTTGAAGGTAAAAGTACAGGCATAATTCTCTTCCATTTTGACTGAGTGTTTACCATTTCACACAGCTTTGACAAGCATAAAGCTTCATTGTCCTATAATTTAGTTACCAAAGAGCAAAAATGAGATGTCAAGGGCATAAATATAAACTCATTCTAGATTGGTTCGGGGGTTAACATAATTCATGCAGTTCAAACACATAAAAGCATTATTAATTATTTAAATCACCATTAATCAAATTGAATCTCTTAGAATACCCACAAAAGGGCATGGTAGCCAATATTTTTAGAGTAACACTGTACAATGAAAAAAAAAATGTAATCTATTTACTACAAAATGAAATGACAAGTGTTAATTTTACTAACTTAAAACAAAAAGTCAATCAAAATGGATTAGATTTTGAAAAATGTCACTGTCATACTATTCTGGTAAATAGTCATGAATTCTATTTGACTGGGAAAGGACAAACTAATTTGAAATCTCACAATAGAAAACATGCCATGCTTGCTCCCGCCGTTGTCCAATTATCTTTGTGGCTTCCTTTTAACAAGGACAAATCATGGAAGATCAAAGCAATGCGATAGAACCATAGGTGTAATTCTATAGCAGAAAGAAGTTAAAAATATTGAGCAAGACCTTTTCAATCTCGTACCTTGTTGAAAGTTCATCTTGAAGGAGTTTGTTCTTGACCAAATGAAGTTCATGGAGGATATTACTTATGCTCATTCGCCCTTGTGGCAACTCTGTAGAGCATGCCACTCCAATATGGACCATGGAAATTAGACATTCCACCATTCTATCACCATTGTTCACTTGAATGATTCCCAAGTACTGGCAGCAACAGCAGTATCTGCTGCTGTTGCTCCTGCCTCTTCTTTGTCATTGTCTAGGAGTACCGGGTTTGCAATCTCCATCACATGGTCAAGCAAGGCCATCCTAGAAAAGCTATGAAGATTAAGGCCTTCCTCAAACATGCTATCAGTGGGTCTCTTCCCTGTTATTATCTCCAATAATAGGATCCCATAACTGTAGACATCTCCATAAGTTGACATCTCACTTCCAAGACCATACTCTGCCATTAAAACAATTCATATTGAAAACCCCTAACGATTTGTTTTGCCTAAAAACAAAAATATTATAAAAGAAAAAAAAAGGAACAATCAAATCTGGTATATGAGAATGTCAAAATAATAATATGAAAGCAGTACATTATACATATTCCCAGTTTTAGCAATGGAAAGCATAGCCATTTATTAATTCTATGACTAACAGTTGACTAGCTACGGACTAGGTCTTAAGGTAACCATGCAAAATTCCCCATCTTGAGAAATGGATAGATCAGTACCTGGAGGTACATATCCAATGGATCCCCTTATTCCAATTGAACTACTTTGATTAGAAATGGTAAGCTCTGGGCCAAATCTAGCTAGGCCAAAATCTCCAACAAAGGCAACCATGTCATGATCAAGAAGGATATTACTCAGCTTCAAATCACAATGAATGATCGGTGTATGGCATTGGTGATGAAGATAATCAAGTGCACAAGCCACATCTATGGCAATGTTTATTCTTTCTAGAAGGTTGAGTCTCTGGTGCTCATTTTGCCCATTATTAGTTTCTGGATTTGAATGCAGCTGTCCCTCTAGACTCCCATTAGGCATGAACTCATAAACTAGAGCTTTAAACTCATTTCCTTGAAAATCAACACTAGAACAAGAAGTTATGATCCTGACCAGGTTTCGGTGTCAAATATTTCTCAAAGTTTTGCACTCTGCCATGAAACTCTTTGCAGCTCCACGGTTTTGAAGGTTAAGTACTTTGATAGCAGCGACAAACTCCCCATCTTGATCAATACAGAGCCAAAACTACCAAAACCAATCAGATTTGCAGAAGAGAAACTATCTGTTGCTTTGAAGAGTTTTTCATAATGGAATTGCAGAAGAGAAACTAGGCTCCTCCTACAAGTACAGAAGCTACTGTAATTGGTAATATATGTGAAAGAGGCATCTTATGCTTTGATTTTTGGGTGATGCAGTTGGGTAGTTGTAATTCAGAAATACCACCACAAAGTCTATAATTTCCAATAATTGATATTGCACTCACATTTGTGAAAACTCCTTTCATTGGTACCTCATCCTCAAAATCATTGAATGACAAATTGAGTTTTTGTAGGGAAAATTTTTCTAAGAATGTTTGAATTTTGCCAGACAAGTTGTTATGAGAAAGATCAAATTTTGCAATCCCTCTCAAAGTTTCTAATGAAAGAGGAATAGATCCTTGGAAGAAATTTTCCTGCAAGTATAGGTTTTCAAGGCTAGTACAACTACCAAGACTGCTAGGAATTTCACCATACAACCCATTCTCAGAAATATCCAATTCCATTGAATTTTTGAGGTTTCCAACCTCAGCAGGCAAGGAACCAAACAAACGGTTCTGAGCTAGATTTAATGAAATTGATAAAGATGAGATTCTCAAGAGTTCTCCAAGAATGGTGCCACTCAGGTTATTTTGAAATAAGTGCAGCAACAACAAATTTCGGCAGTTACCAAGACTTGAGGGTATGGTCCCCTGTATTCTGTTGCCCCCCAAGTAAAGTTCAGTCAACAATGACAAGTTTCCAATGGAATTTGGAATTGTTCCCAAGAGCTTGTTATTATCAAAACTCAACCTTTGCAACTTCTGAAGATTACCAATGCTAGGGGGAATTTCACCAGTGAATTGGTTGCTGTACATACCTAAAAAAGCCAAGTGGACAAGATTACCTATTGTTGAAGGAATAGTTCCATATATTTGGTTTTCGTCAAGCCTTAAAAAAAAGAGATGGTTTGATAAATTGCCCACAGGATCTGGTAATACCCCTGTGAATTGATTTTTCTCCATACTCAACTTTTCGAAAACGCTACAATTGACCAAAGAACCAAGAAAGGCTAGTTCATCAGGTTCCCCACTTCCGAAATGGTTATCTGATATAGTTATCTCCCTGAGATTGTGTAGGCTTCCAAAATCATTTGTTATTTTCCCATTGAAGTTGTTTTTTCCCACATCAAAACTTACTAGTTCTAAAGAATTGGATATTGAAAGCGGAAGAGGTCCAGTAAATTGGTTACCATATAGCTGGAGGATTTGAAGATGGGGGAACATGGAACAAAGCCCAGTGGTAGACTACCATGAAGTTGGTTATAAGGGATGGAAAAAACAGTTAGTAAGGAGAGGTTATAAATGGAAGAAGGGATCATACCAGAGAGTTGAGTGACACCCAATCCAAGAAAACTTAGATTTTTCAATTGTTCCAAGGTATTTGGAATTATACTTCCACCAAAAGGATTATAAGCTGCAGTAATTCTTACAACAGAAGTAAGATTCCCAATGAACGGAGGAATACCTCCTGTCAAATTGTTCAAGTGAATTCCAAGGTATATGAGCTTTGACAATGAAGTAAGCTCTTTGGGGAATTTTCCGACTAGATTGTTGGAACCTACACCAAGGTATGTGAGGTTTGAGCAGCGAGAAAGGTTGGCTGGAATTCTCCCTTCAAAATAGTTTTTGCTCAGGTTCAGTTTTGCAGCCTGAACAGATTTCCAATTTCAGCAGGGATTTCACCCCGAAAAGTGTTGTTATTGAGCCTCAACTCTTGAAGGAAACTGAGATTCCCAATGTGAGGAGACGAGGAACCAACTAGATCTCTGGATTGTAAGTCTATAATGGTGACTCTCTTGTGCCGGTGACCGCATCTAACACCCTTCCACTCACAGAAATGGTAACAATTGTTCCATGAGTTCACAACCCCATAAGGGTCTTGTGTTATCATTGTCTTGAAGGCGAGCAATGCAAGGCGATCAGTCTCATTCCCAACAAAGGTATTCGTGGAGGTGGTAGTGACTATGAGATATCTGCCACTCCACAAGTAACATAATTGAAACAGCCCAAAACCCATCCTTGAAGTTGAAAGTGGAAATGCCATTTTTTCTTTCTTTTTTCTTCTTTGTGGGTATGCAAGTTAGCTTTTAATTTGTTTTGTTTCAATTTATATAACCTACAGATTCTAACATGGCAGCATTGTCAAGTGGGATTGGGGTAGTTTTTTTTTTTTGAACTGGGTAATGGGGTAGTTGGTCAACTTGTTTTTGACAACTTTACTGTTTGTCCAAATTTGACAAGTCTCTCTCTCATTAAATGAGCTATTGACATGGACAAAGAAAACGGAACAAGAAAAGTCATATAATGATGTTAAAAAACATAAATAAATAAAAAAAAATTGTTAAATTTTCTCAGAGTATCATCTGATACTATTTATCTTTTGTTTTTAACTACTTAAAAAAGATGAGTTTAGTATGCCCTATTATAAATTTTTTGATTACATTTGGAGTACCACATAAGTGATGCCACATTATGTTCCAAGATTATTAAATAATAATTACCTTTAAAAAAAAGGAAAAGTCACATGACAATAATAAGGGTTGTGAATTCCTTACTGATAAATTATTCGGTGATTTTGGAGCAAGTTTAGGTGATACTCCAGGTTGATGGTTATTGGTTTAAATATAGGACCCATTACTTTTGTATTGATAATTTATAAGATAATATGAAATGTGCAAATTATTAAATGAAATGAAACACTTGTTCAAGAGTACTAAATAATTTTTGGATGCAGGAGAGGGTAATGAGATGAACACTCAAACACAAACAATAATCACAAATTTGATAAAAAGAAATACTTTCTTTCACATATTGTTAATTCTCCAAAGTCAACTGATTTGCCTCGTATATGTCAATTTATACTTGAGATTGAGAAAACCTAAAGCAAAAAGAAAAAGAAACCCAAATCGAAGACTAATTAGCTAAATTCAAATAAGATTAAAATAAAAAAAAAGTACCAAAATCAGAAAGATTCAAGTTAAGCTCAAATATAGAAACTAGAAGGGGAAAAAAAAAATATGTTGAAAAAAAAAAAAAAAAAACACTTAAGCAAATTTGGATTTGTCTACATTAGGTTACATATGAAACAAATATTTTCATGGCAAAATTGCAAAAATTGACCACCTAAACGTTGGAACTCATTCAAAATTCTTTGTAGTTGGCAAAACAATAGGTTGTAATTGTCATGACGTTTTCATGTGTTTTTGTCGAAATTTTACGCCATTTCATACACGACGTTTCGTCTCCATTAAAGTCTTTTGTTTTTAGTTTATTTGTCCACATGTTCTATTAGCTAAATGCTCTGCTTTATTTTTCTTTCCTGGCGAGTGTGCTGTGACTTTTTTTTTTGTTCCCATAGCATTTTATATGCATTTAAAACTGGTAAATTTTCAATCTAGTGTAAGTTTTTTTTTTTTTTTCTTCTTCTTATTCTTCTTCTTCTTCTTTCTTTAAATACAGATTAATGGTAAATTTTATACACATTAATAATTAAAGTAGAACATTTTTAGGATCTTGTAAAACTTTTTTGATACTTCCACTCATAGATAATTTCCCCTTTAAAATAATCAGCTTGAGTCTCATTCCTGGTGAGTGGATTGCGACTTTGGATCATGTTTGAATTATGAATTTGAATAACGATTTAAAAATGGAAAGGAAAAAGTAGATGAAATGTATCTATATTTCATTTACATGTCACAAACATTTTCACTCTTCCTCTCACAACGTGAGGCTTTTGTTGCTGTAGGGACACCCAAATTTTCGTATTTGATGATGACACAAATAGGATTATCAGACCCACCTGTTGAAATTTATGGTTTTATAGGCTTATTTTGGGCCAACTTTGAGCCCAAATTTGAGTGAGTCCCAAACGTTTTTGGGGTGGGTCCAAAGAGATGACGTGTTTCTTGCCGCATGGTAAGTCACACGGTGAAGACGGTTCGTCAAAACCATTTATGAGTGAATGGGAAGTTGACGTCGTTTTCGGGTTCGTGGAATGGACAATTAAAGTGTAAAATGTGGGTTTCCTTGTAAAGCTTGTCCCATATTGAAACTTTAAGAGAACTTGTGTATGTATATAAGCTCTAGGTGGCAAAACTTGGGTTGGACCCCAAGGGGCACCCCAAGTTTGTAGAAGGGAGGAGTTATAGACAAAGTGACCTTTGGCTCAAACCACTACACGCGCGCGGCGCCGTCCAGCCAGCCGACCGATCCGTGCCATGCTGGGTGTGGGTCAATTCTAATATTAATTTTTTGGACAAAAATTATTTTAATTTTTCCAAAAATTCTTGATGGAAAATCAATTTTTTTGAATGAAATTAATTTAAATTTTGCGCCAATTTTTTCTGTCCAAACATAGCCCTTCTCCGGTCCAATTTCCAACAGGTTCAAACAGTTCAAGTTTCGGACAATTTCAATCTGTTCCCAGACAGATTCAAATCTGTTTCATACCTATTCAAATTTGAACTGTATCTGTCCAGTTTGATTTTGCACCTATTCAGTTCAAAATCATATCTGTTCGGCACTATAAATACCAGATCTATTCCAGCAATTTTTTCATTTCGAAATTCATTTTTCCTTGCCTTTCTTTGTGCTCTCTTGCATATATATTCTACATCTTATTTTAGGAAAAATTCTGAGAGTATAAAACATAGGTTTTGTTCGTTGTACAAATTGTTTGGAGTGCTACAACAATCTGTGTAAAGATTATTATATCTTGGGAGATAGACGCCTTTTATCCGTAAGCACCGAAGCGGGGCGAATCTGTCTTAAGGACGGAGTGCCACACACTCGACTTGATCTATTTTTGTACTTATTCATTTTGGTAAAATAAATTCTGTAAGCAATTTATTTTTATTTGTTTGATTTGTTTCAAGTTATTTATTTTACACAGAAGATTGTTCCAACAATCTTAAGACATATTTGAATTATTCTATTTAAATAGAATTTTTCGTTTGTTTCCTTTTCTTCTTTTCTTCTTCCTACATAAATTAATTTTCTATGTGTTTACAAAATAATATTCTGGTCAGAATAATATTCTAGTTGAAAAAACAAATAGTAGTAATATACTGTTTATTTTATTTGACAACTAGTAGTAATATACTGGCAGTCATTAACAATTCAGAATATTTATTTGTGAAGTTGGTCAGAAATTAATTTTGGTTTTCAGAAATAATTTCTGAGTTTTCATTAATTAAAATTAATTTTCAATATTTTAATTTTTGAAGTGTTACAGAGATATAATTTGCTGTGTGGAATTAATTTGTTTAAATAAAATTTTATTTTATTTTCAAATTAATTGGAACTAAAAGTTACAATTCTTGTTTCTTTTATTTTTATAGAATTTAATTTTGTGGTTTTGGTTTAATTTTCTATTTAGTATAAAATTCTAATTATAATTTTGTTTTATAATTTAGAATCCATGGCTACTGAAACTAATGCTCAAACTAGTATTGGTATGGTGGCTGCAATTGCTCCAACCCCCTCTCTTGTTGTGATTGTGCCAATCAATCACGGTGAAAAGCTAGAGAAGTTCTTAGGAACTGATTTTAAAAGATGGCAGCAGAAAATAATGTTCTATCTTACTACTCTCAACTTGGTATAATTTCTCTGTGAGGAAGCTCCTACTCTGAATGAGGATGAAACCGACTGGCAAGTGGTTGTTGCAGTCGATGCTTGGAAACATGCTGATTTACTTTGCTGGAACTACATCTTGAACGGACTTGACAACACATTATACAACGTCTACAGTCTTATAAAGACGGCAAAGGAACTTTGGAAGTCTTTAGAGAAAAAATACAAAAAAGAAAATATTGGCTCAAAGAAATTTATGGTTGGCAAATTCCTAGACTTTGTGATGGTTGATTCTAAGACTATGATTAGCCAAGTTGAAGATCTCCAACTTATTCTGCATGACATCCATGCAGAAGGCATGTCTCTCAGTGAATCATTCCAAGCTGCTGCCTTAATTGAAAAATTACCACAAGGCTGGAAGGAATTCAAGAACTACCTCAAACACAAGCGCAAAGAAATGACTTTGGAAGAATTGATTGTGCATTTGAGGATTGAGGAGGACAACCGCAATTCTGAGAAGCGGGCTGGTAAGTATCCCATGGAGTCTATGGCAAATGTGATGGAACATGCTCCAAAAGAAAAGAAACGAAAGTTTTCTAGAGAAAGTTCCTCATAAGGCTCTAAAGGAGGGGAAACTAAAAAGTACAAGTTCAATGGCAGATGTTACATCTGTGACAAAGAGGGACATCGGGCCAAAGATTGCCGTAGCTAACGCAAAGGCAAAAGAAAAGGAAGATCAAGCAAGAAGCCTGCTCAAGCTAATATGACCGAAGTGGACAAAATTTCCAATGGTATTGAGGACATAAATCTGTCTGCAGTTGTTTCTGAGGCAAACCTTGTCAGAAATCCTAAAGAATAGTGGGTGGACATTGGTGCAACTCGCTAGATCTGTGCTGACAAAGAGATGTTCACATCTTATTCTGTGGTGGAAAACGGTAAACAACTTTTTATGGGCAACTCCTCGACTTCTAAAGTTGAAGGACAAAGAAAGATTATTCTGAAGATGACATCTGGAAAAGAACTCACCCTCAACAATGTGTTTCATGTACCGGACATTTGCAAGAATCTAGTTTCTGGATCTCTGTTGAGTAAAAATGGGTTTAGGCTACTGTTTGAGAGTGATAAATTTGTACTTACTAAGAATGGGATGTATGTAGGAAAAATGTTACATGTCTGATGGCCTTTTCAAACTAAATGTAATGACTGTTATCCCCTCTGTTATTAATAATAATACATCTTCTTCTTACTTGCTTGAGTCTTCAAATTTATGGCATGGTAGACTAGGACATGTTAATTATGGATCTTTGCGTAGATTAATTAATATGGAATGTTTATCTAAATTTGACATTAATTTAAATCATAAATGTGAAATTTGCGTTGAGGCAAAATTAACTAAAACTCATTTTCATTCAATTGAACGAAGTACGGAGCCACTTGAATTAATTCATAGTGGCATTTGCGATTTTAAATCAATTCAAACTAGAGGTGGGAAAAAATATTTTATCACTTTCATAGATGACTATACTAGGTATAGTTATGTTTATTTAATTCGAACCACGGATGAAACTTTGGAAACTTTCATTCAATATAAAAATGAAGTTGAAAATCAATTTGGTAAGAAAATTAAAAAACTTCGAAGTGATAGAGCTGGTGAGTATGAATCACCTTTTGGTGAGTTTTGTAAAGAACATGAAATAATTCATCAAACCACCGCTCCTTACTCACCTTAGCAAAATGGAATTGTTGAAATGAAAAATAGGACTTTAAAAGAAATGATGAATGCCATGTTAATAAGTCTTGGATTACCTCAGAACTTGTGGGGGGAAGCAATACTTTTTGCTAATTATATTCTAAATAAAGTACCCCAAAAGAAAGTGAATCAAACATCTTATGAATTGTGGCATGGGAGAGTACCATCTTACAAATACTTAAAAGTGTGGGGGTGTTTGGCTAAAGTGGCTATTCCTAGTCCTAAAAAGACTAAGATAGGTCCTAAGACTATTGATTGCATTTTCATTGGTTATGCCATGAATAGTAGTGCATATCGGCTTTTGATTTATAAATCAGAACATTCTGAAATGAATGTAAATACTATTATTGAATCTCAGAATTCATCGTTCTTTGAACATATATTTCCAAATAAGACTGGACAAGGGACTAGTACTAATAAAAGATCTTATGATGCTATTACTAGTCATGAGCAAAGACAAGATCAAGAACAAGAGCAAGAGATAGATCAAAATGAGGAAAAGGAACCTAAGCGTAGTAAACGTGTTAGAATCTCAAAATCTTTTGGTCCAGATTTTCTAACTTTTTTGTTAGAAAATGAGCCTTTAACTTTTAAAGAAGCTATGTCCAGTCCTGAGGCTCCTCTATGGAAAGAAGCTGTAAACAGTAAAGTTGAATCCATCTTGCAAAATCACACTTGGGAATTAGTGAACTTACCACCAGGTTGTAAACCTCTTGGGTACAAGTAGATTTTCAAAAGAAAAATGAAAGCGGACGGATCAATTGACAAATACAAGGCAAGACTTGTGGTTAAAGGATATAGACAAAAAGAAGGTCTTGATTACTTTGACACATACTCACCAGTTACTAGAATAGCATCCATTAAAATGCTAATTGCCATTGCATCTTTGTACAATCTAGAAATTCATCAAATGGATGTGAAGACTGCTTTCTTAAATGGTGAGTCAGATGAAGAAATTTACATGGAACAACAAGAAGATTTTTTTGTTCTAGGGAAAGAAAAGAAAGTGTGTAAATTGGTTAAATCATTATATGGTTTAAAACAAACGCCAAAGCAATGGCATGAAAAATTTGACAAGGCAATGATGTCAAATGGATTTAAAATTAATGAATGTGACAAATGTGTTTATATTAAAAACACAGATAAAGGTTATGTAATAGTATGTCTTTATGTGGATGATATGCTCATCATAGGTAGTAATAATGACATGATTAAAACTACCAAGAAAATGTTGGATAGACATTTTGATGTGAAAGACATGGGGATTGCTGATGTAATACTTGGTATGAAAATTACCAAAACATCAGAAGGATATGCTTTGTAACAATCTCATTACATTGAGAAAATACTTGACAAATTCAGCAAAGATGAAAATCATCTTGCTAGAACACCTGGGGATGTCAATTTGTTTCTTTCTAAGAATGTACAGGAAAGTATTTCTCAATTAGAGTATGCCCAAATTATTGGAAACTTAATGTACTTGATGAACTGCACTCGCCTAGATATAGCTTGCAGTAAGTAATTTAAGTAGGTATACAAGTAATCCAGGAGTAGAATATTGGAAAGCTATTATAAGGGTTCTAAGATATCTCCGATTTACTCATAACATTAGGCTAAATTATACTAGATATCCAGCAGTACTTGAAGGATACTGTGATGCAAACTGGATATCGGATACTAGAGACTCAAAATCCACCAGTGGGTATGTCTTTACTCTTGGTGGGGCAGTTGTATGTTGGAAATCTTCCAAACAGACTTGCATTGCTAGGTCTACTATGGAATCAGAATTTATAGCTTTAGATAAAGCTGGGGAAGAAGCAGAATGGCTTCGTCATTTCCTTGAAGATATTTCAATGTGGCCAAAATTGGTGCCTGCCATATGCATACATTGTGATAGTCAATCAGCAATAGGTAGAGCACAGAGTCATATATATAATGGTAAGTCATGACACATTCGTCGTCGACATAACACTATAAGACAACTACTCTCTAATGGAATTATTTCCATTAAATATGTGAAGTCTAAAGACAACATAGCAGATCCACTAACCAAAGGGTTAACAAGAGAGTAAGTTGAGAATTCATCGAGGGGAATGAGACTTAAGCCTATTAAATAAGAGTTACTACAACGGCAACCCAACCTAGTTGACTGGAGATCCCAAGATCTAGGTTCAAAGGGACAACAAAGTTGTGTATGACTCATAAGGATCACTAGGGAGTCGAACCCATTTCTATGATAAAATAGTGATGTCTGCAGCGTTTTAGGTTAAGTAATACTTTTAATGATTCTTATAACTAGGAATACTTAGTAGAGTATGGCAGGATACTCTTCATAAGAATCACCTATATGAGTGTGAACTAGGCCGGTTCTATGAGATTTGTGAAGGGCTACAATTCTCTAGAGCACTCATGAAAGACCAAGTTGTTTAGGGCCAAAATTAACACAATAGTGAGAACTAAACTGTATCTGATGATATACTGTGTGAGTTCTATTGTCTTGGTTTACGCTAATGGCTGAACAATTCAAGATATCATGTTCGCTGTTTAGCTAGTAAATCTGATAGTGTCTCACAAAGCTAAAAGCTACTTATCCTTTGCAAAACATATCCAATTTCTGTACTCTCCATAATTAGATCATGTTGTTGCATTTTCTCTCCGTCAAATTCCATTCATGTGGGGGATTGGTGGAATTTATGGTTTTATAGGCTTATTTTGGGCCAACTTTAAGCCCAAATTTGAGTACGTCCCAAACGTCTTTTGAGGTGGGTCTAAAGAGGCGACATGTTCCTTGCCACATGTCAAGTGACACGGTAAAGACGGTTCGTCAAAACCATTTATGAGTGAATGGGAAGTTGATGTCATTTTCAAGTTCATGGAATGGACAATTAAAGTGTAAAATGTGGGTTTCCTTCTAAGACTTGTCCTACATTGAAACTTTAAGAGAGCTTGTGTATGTATATAAGCTCTAGGTGGCAACGCTTGGGTTGGGCCCCAAGTTTGTAGAAGGGAGGAGTTATGGACAACGTGACCTTTGGCTCAAACCACCACACGCGCGCACACCGTCGCTGCAGTCGTCCGTCCGACCGGCCGAGCCGAGCCGAGCAGTGCCGGGCGCGAGTGTGGGTTGTGGGTTGGGTCAGTTCTAATATTAATTTTTTAGACAAAATTTATTTTAATTTTTCCAAA